>CABPRJ010002381.1:511802-1021425 GCA_902439185.1 Cinara cedri
GTATTAAACTCTATATTGCTCTTCTTAAAGCATATTTTTCGTGATCTAGTGGTTACTTATGGTTATTATCATCCTAGGGATTCCGGGTTTAAACGAGTGTAAACGAAAAAAAAATAGTTTGCATTTTTTTTCCTTTTATTTTTAAATAAATAATTATTTTTGAGACAGATATATTCCAATATACAAGCAATATCGAAGATAACAGAATAAACCGTAATAGTGTAAAATATTTCCTTCTCTAACGTTTTCTTGTCGATTTTTCTGCACTATTTGTTTTTTTTTAAATTCAAATTCTGAGATGTAGTTTACCGTAGATCAAAAATATGATTTTATATCTATTGTACATAGCGGTTTGTTTAGACCGGAATAACAGTACTTCTCTTTCTTAAATCCTCCGGGCTTTTAAAGCAGCGGATTTCTGTATAGAGTGATTAATTACATTGCGCAGTTAATGGTTTTCCATTCGAGCACTTGTCGAACGGACGGACGCGAGAATCCTTGCAGCGTAAAGGGTACGTCAAATTTCACGGGGCCTACAATATTTTCGTCGGGTTTTGAAATATTCGTCTGTCTACACGATCCGGCAGCGTTGAAATTAGATCAACGCACGCGGTCGAACGCCTTCACATCGAAACCGAACGCATAACCGTACAGGAATAGGCATCCGTATTATGTACGACGTTGGAAAAAGTACAATATTGAGAAAATGGAATATTATTATTATGAACAAACACGTCATTTGTAGCGTGTTATTAATACGGTTATCTTAACATGTCTGTGACGAACAGACGAATGTTCCGACGGTCTCGGTAGATTTCCATCGAATTATTTTTATACGCGGCTTCAACCGGCGACTGACGGATCTACGGATACGAAATCGATAAATTTACACGAAATCTTAAGGGGACGTTAAACACGCATGCCTGCGTTTCGCACACGGGGAATTTGCGTTCGACGGGAACGATAATTTCGGCGATGTTATAGTTTTAATATTAAAGCGAATTGACCGATTATTCTGACACGCAAATAAGAACATTGTGCGTGCTATTCTACGACGGTTTTTTTTCTTGATGGTTTGATTTTTAATTAAAATAAGAGTGCGAGATAAAACGGTTTGAATTTAAAAATAACTGCCGATGTTTAAGGAACGCGTATGGGTATTTGAATGTAATCGAAACGCTCAGATTCAGACGAGATCTCCAATAAAAATAACGATTTTATTCGCGAAGAATGTTGTAATAGAATGGGATAGCGTATAATAATATTGTATCATACAACTTAAAGCGCGCACGCTCGTCCGCTTATTAAAACGAAAGAATAATAGCGTCGAAATGACTTCCGAGCCGCTCTAGTATTTTAATAGAATCTTTTCGTGCCGATATTCATAGACTTTTGTTGTTAAAAGACGTATCTGCCGGATTTTGTTTTTATAAAAGCGCCTATAGGATCTTATATAATGTACACCGACTATACAAGATAACAAGTGGCTTTTAATGATACACAGCGATGGGATTTTTCATTTCTTCAATTTGCTTAATTAACGAACAGAATATAATGTTTTCATAAAACACTCGAAACGCGCTCGCCTCGGAGATTGTAATTATTATTAAAAAAAAAAAAACACACACGCACACACACACACACACACATACACACACACAAAAAATAAAATTAATAAGCCCAGAAAACCAAATCAGCGATTTTATAATGTGCCGTTAATATTTCTGTGGGCGCCACGATTAATCCAATTGCCTTCGCCGCGGCGGACAGCACATCTTCTTCTTGTTCAATCAAATTTGCGGGCCATCGCTCCAAAACATAATTTCTTCCGTTTTTGTCTGACTTAAGCAATAACTAACTACTCGTACATTATTTTCTTTTCGTTTTTATCAACAATCCATACCTCCGTCTTGGTCTTCCTATCGGTCTTTGGCCTCTTCCAATACGGGGGGCATGTCCAGCTTACAATATCATTTCTTATTGGTTTAGACCTTATTCAAGCCTAAATAAACTAAGTCTCTTGCGTCGGATTTCCACTACTTCTATATTTGAGTTTTGCCTTTTAATTTTGATCTTATATCTCTTAAGTTTGCGTCTTATCGTTTTTATTAAGTCCGTATAAATCCTCTTTGAACATTTTCTCATCGCAACAGTTAATTTATTCTCATCCTCCTTGATCCTCTTTGATGTCTCGGGCCAAATTTCAATCACGTGCCAAATATGAAATGCATTTGTTCTCGATATAATCCCTGGACACCATCGCTCACGGACAGTATGATATTAAGAGGACGCCGTACCACACTCTATGAAATTTCAGTTCAGCAGGGACAACTCTGTGCAGTTAGTTTTAATACAACAGCGGATTTACTCAAAATATCAAATTTTAATAAAAGAACGTTACCCGTGCCGATCGCGTCGATTTTTTTTTTTTTTTGTGTCTATATTTTAATTTTTAATCGGAATATAAAAATGTTTGAACCGCGTGTCCTTATTCAATGGTCTCGCCGGACAACAGGTCGGTACATTCTGACGCCGAATCGAATAACACAAAGTCGTCTCTACTGAACAAAAACGTGCCACACCGTACGTCGGTAAGACGGCGACGGCGGCCAGTGACGTGCACGGGAATTTTCAATAGGGGGGGGAGTGGGTGATGTAGCAAATTAAAACCTTCAAATCGTCTTCGCTACCCAACTCGACCGCAATTGGAATTGGCAATTTAAAAGCCAGATCCTAAAAAAAGCCAATTTCTAATCCGCGTACAGTTAAACCTCGTTATAATGGAATCGCTCGGTACCAACTGAAATTTCGTTTAAGGGGATTTCCGCCTGCTTATTGGGAATCTGTTATAAGGAGATTTTACCGTATCAAGCTATTACCTCGTAACTTGGCTGAAATATGCGTATTTCGGTGTTAAATTACTTGTGGTGTTATTAAGCCGATCGCGGGGGAGGGGGGTAGGGTATAACCCCTAACATCTCCGCCCTGCGCACGCCACTGACGCGGTGGCGTATGCGGGTTCTCTCGACACGACATTATATTGCCCGGGTAAATATAACGATTACGTTGGATAATTGTGCGTTGAGATATTTGTCCGAAAGAGTCGTCGGGCGGTCGAGGAAAGGGACCGTGCGGCGGGCTATCCAAACGCGCGTCCCCGTGCGGTCCGGAGGAAGATGGGGCGGCGGAAATGTCGCGGCGCCTGTATGTTTGCGAATAATATCGTGTACATGTACGCGTACGCCGGAAATAATCGTAACGACGGCGTTTCGTTGTTAAGGCGATTGAAAGCGACGAGTTTCTGTCTTTGGCTTGCACACGCGCGATACGGGGATCCGTGATAGACGTGTGTTATTTCCAACGTACCGACTGATCTGGCGAAGCGATACGAATTCTAAAAGCGCATTTGGATTTGTCGCGCAGTCCATGCTCGAGATCGGCTTTCTCACAATTTTGATTTTGATTTCTCGAAAAATTAAAATATTTCATTTTAGATTCTGATTGGCGCGAAGAAGCCTGCGGTTTTACAAAGATGTTTATTTTATTCGGTTTTTCTGCGGGCAACTTTTCTACTAAAGGACTCGCTCCGATTTTCACGTGTAGCGACTTTTTCGAAAGGAAATCGGTGTGGGGAAATACCCTAAATGAGTAATTTTTCGATTTTCTCAAGAGTTTTTTCACCAAATGGGAAAAATCGAAAAAAAAAACGGGAAAATGTACGAAATATATTTGTATAATAATACGATTTTTTTTTATCCATAGACAACTCTTCTACCATCAATTTCGCTCCATCTTATAATGATATCAATTTTTTTAAAAGATTTTCTTTGGAGTTTTTTCAACAAATGTGAAAAACTGGGAAAAAGCATAGGAAAACCGGGGAAATTGGTACAACATTAAACAATTATAACTAAAGAAAATATATAGAGCCTATTTAATTATTTTACTATAATATGATATTTATATATATATATTGTTAACCAAGTATCACTATCAACTGAACTCCGCTCAGAATCGTTTTTTCGTAAGCAATGGTTTATCGTTGCTTACTATTAAATTACTTATAACAGTTGGCTGCCCCCGTTATCCTAGGACGTCTTTTTTTCAATTACTATTTTATTAGTATGGCCTATTAAAAATTTAAAGAAATACATTTAAAAAGTGGAAAAGTCGATCTCAATTAGACTTCATGACAAATTCAAATCTGTTTCCGAAATTCTTATCGTTTCACTAGATCAATCCGTACGTTCAAATTAAAACACCTCTAAATCCCTCTACCTCACGTGATCGTATGCTTTTAGAATTCGTATCGCTTCGCCAGATCAGTCGGTCCGTTGGAAATAACACACGTCTATTACGGATCCCCGTATCTCACGTGTGTAAAGGCAGAGACAAAAACTCGCCGCTTCCAATCCTCTTAAATCTAAAATAATGCGTAAACGCGTTTTCGATTTGCCGTCTACACTGAAACACTGTTGAAATCTAAATAATTATCGTTAATCGAGAGAATCGCGATACAGTTATCGATAGCGATTAAGACATCGTTGTCTTTTTCGGCCAAACGATATTGTTTCTGGCACAGTCACAAGTCAATCCTTATCGGTATAGGAATAATCTTTTTGTTTATTGTTTCGGATTTCGAGCGGAACGATAGAAATGTATCGGTTATACTAAGACGTGTACTTTTTTTCATCCTACACACAACTTTTCTATACCAGAAATCTTCTTTCGAATTTCAAGATTAGAATCTTTCGTGAAAGAAAATGTCATTGTTAGTTGGTGAATACTTTTATTAGCCTTTTTCTTTTTAGACATTCTGACGATTTGCTAGCTGTTGTCACTCGACATTTTCTCGTAATCGTACAGTTAGAAATTAAGCGACTCAGTGTATCCTATCCCCTTTATTTTCAACGTGTTTTTAATATTACGTGTCTGTAAAAAACTCGTCTATACCAGTAATCTTGCACCGGTCAAAGACTCTGCAGGAACTTTATTGTAGACATTATGATCTATTCGTTGTATTTTTTTTAAACTGAAACTATTAGTGCATAACGTTAACGTGTATGATTAAATGCGACGACGTTTGAAACACAAACAAATCGAACGTTCTCAGCCGTATTTCACCGATCGAAACGATTCGATAGATCCGAGAAGAAAACACGCATAAGAATTATTACAATTAAATAATCGGTTAGTTTCTTTTATTTGTTTCCCGTAGCCGCCACCGTTTCCTCGTCGTCGCTATGTCTGTATAATATTATAATCGCCATCGAACAAAATAATTATTGACAATACGGAACAACAACAAAAGTCACACTGTACGCGTCTTATACAACGCAGCAGTGCGCAGCGGCACGTTGTATCGAAGACGCCGAGAAAATTAATTAATTCACGTAATAAATCATCGCGATAGTATCCGTATAGTATTATTGTCTGAATAAAGCGATCGTCGCATCACTCGTATTACAAGGCGTTCGTTTTCGTCCTTATTTTTATTAATTTTTTTATACTCACGTCGATTATCCGCTCCGGCGTCCGCCTCGTCGTTTATGATGCCTACATTATTTTAATAAACAAATATATCGAAAATAAATAAACAATTTCGAGGTAAATTTTTCTTTGACACCCAACAGTACTTACAAACTTTTATTCTTCTTAACCCCCCCCCCGTTTCCATTAGTTTTGAATGCGTACGTAAATGTGTACTTTGTAATTTCCCCGAAAAAAAAAAAAACGATTTTCCAACATTAGCGTCTACAGAGAAACCTTATTACCCCAGAACCATCACTTCCGTTCGAGTGAACTTTTTCGCGATTTGTTCGCACCATTAATTGAATCGGTTATTTTAGAAATTTTAGAAAATAACAAAATCGATTATTCGACTTGCTTGATGAATGATAGGTAGGCGCACGGTTTACAAATTAAAATCCCAATGAGGACCAGTTCCCTTTCTTATTTTATACGGTTTCGGAATGTTCGTCCGCCAAGTTCGGTTCGGTTAACATCACGTTGAGTACGATTTTTTATAAACGATTCGAATGTTGAACGTTTAAAAAAAAAATCACTATAAGTACAACACATTTTGAATAATAATGGCTATAGACAAAATGGCAAACGACCATTCTCGAACGGAAACTGATTCGGCCAAATGTGCGGTGGGCGGGAATACACGATATCTGGTCGTCCGCCAAGAAGGTAACGGGATAATATATATTATTCCGTTTTGAGAATATTCTATCAGTTTTAAGGAGAATTTTATCCTATTTGGGACTTTTTAATCCGCTTTGTAATCACCCGGTGAAACGTTATAAGAAAAATAAAGAACGAACATACTTCGCACGAGGGTGCAGCCACTTTTGTAGGTGGTAAGTTGGTAAGATAGGGTACAGGCTGGAATTTAATGTAAATCTATAGGCAATGATATACCATTTCTAAGGTAAAAACAATTCTGAGCGAAGTTCAGTTGATAGTGTTGCTTTGTCAACAATATAATATAATGGCATGTTATGGTAAAATGATTACAGCAATGTGCGTTTGCATGACAATAATGATTGTTTAAAAAATATTTTAAAATATTAAAAGCTTAATAAGAACAAAAATAAATAAAAACGGTTGCCAATGATAACTTTATTTTTAATTATTCAATCTTTTTTTTTTTACCTAAAGAACCGTTTTTCTCGTTATCTCGAACATTAATGAGAATTTCAATAAAATGACCTCTTGAAAATACCACCTCGAAAACATTTCCTTTCGTAAAAGGGGTACTTCACTCTATAATCGGAGTATGCTTTCTGGTAGGAAAAGTGTTCAGATAAAAAAAAATAAAAATAAAAAATAAACAACATTGTAAAACCAATACATCCCTCGCTCCACCCAAAATCTAAAAAACATTTGTTTCGCTTTTATAGCGTTATATTGAGTCACTTCCTAATAGATAATAGCTGCACACCGAGGTATCGACATTTATTTTAACATGTAAAAGTTGGTTCCCTGGTAGTCTATAGGCAAATAAGATTTGTTTCCGATTTACAAACCGACAACTATAATCTTCGCATGTTGCACAGACTCGTCGCAGTCGTTGAAAAAAATCGCTATTTAACCCGAAAACATAGACAAAACTGCAGTAGGGTGTAAGTTTGGCGGATTTCAAATTTGAAAACGAATTCCATAGTTTCCACGTGGGCACATGCAGTATCTCACGGTTACTTTGCATTTTATCCCGCAGACTGTATAGACAGTGTATCAATGAAAAATAGGCATCGGTCAGGATTCTAAGGGTTTTTTTTTTTTTTATATAATTTATCCAAGACGTTTTTCTAAAAACGAATTGAAAAGTCCATCTATCGCGCAGACCTACACGTTGTTCGGCCATGACGATTTTGAAATAATTATATTAAAATATAGGTGAGTACGTGGAGCTGCGGTGGTGGGAAACGACAGGCCACTGTCGCGATGTCGACGTCGCGGATGCTGCGGCGACGGTGTGGACGTGATACGAAATTAAAGCGAATATAAATTATTCAGAATAAATAAAAAAATAAAAAAAAAAACAGAGTCGACTCGTAAAATGATTTATATAGATAAAATATTATAAAAAAAAAAAAAAAATTATAATAATAATAATAAAAAAAAACCGCGTATACATGTATATACGAACTTTATTCTATTACGGATATTAAAAAAAATTATAACAATATATAACCGACGCCACCGTATATACGCGGCCGGTATTATATTATTATACTAAAATATTAATATCCCGACTGCGGCACGGACAAATAAAAAAAAAAAATCGCGTCATACGACACGGACAGCCTGCAATACACATGTTTTTTATCTCTCTCTCTCTCTCTCTCTCTTTCTCTATCTTTTTCTCTTTTTGCGAGCGTATTTTTACCACGTCCGAACGAATCCTTGACGAAGGAGACGGGTGACCACCGCCGCCCGCCACATACCCATAACAATATCCAATAAATAAAATTTCGCTAAAAAAAAAAAAAAAATAACAAAAAACAAAACAAAACAAAAGGCACACGTCGCGGTAAAACTAATACTAAAAATTCGGGCACGTATAGGATGCATATAGAGCTATACAGTAGGCATGTATAGTTTAATTTATATCCACAGTGAGCAACGGCGGTAAACCGATTGCCCACGAAAAACGAATCTGAGCCAAATAAGGTCTTTGCAGTTTTCGTCGTAATTCAAACTTTAAACGCAAATTTAAAAAACCAAAAATAGAAACGATTACAGTTTTGGCCGTTTCCGACCCCTACGATTATTTCTAGACTGATTACAAAATAAAAACAAAACCAAATCAAAAATAACATAAACCGTCAATTTGCTAGGTTTACTCCTTATTATTAAAAAAACTTTAAAGAAAATAAAACAGGGGCCTCCCCAATGAACCGATTTGGTTTTAGAAAATATGCTACGCTTGATGATTGAGATTTTCGGTAGAAAACTTGTTTGAAGACAAAAAAAATAAAATAAAAATGACATCCGTGGTAAAACCAAAACATTCTTTGCTAGGTTTTACAAACAGTCGTGGCCGCAGAATATTTTGCGTGCTAGAATATTTTTTTACTTGTAGAGTGTATGGGTGTTGACCACTCGAATCACACTTAAAAAGCGCGGAGATCGCGCGAAGCCGCGATCGAATTTCAATCGTATTTTTATCATTCCGCAGTCGCGGATAGGCGAACTCCGTTACTCGACGCATTGGACTAGTGGGGGGGAGGGGGAGGAAAGGGGAGGGGGCCGTTAAAAAATCGTGAAAACCGATCTCGTCGTTCGAAACTCGAACCCGGCGCGAGGACGACGGGAGTTTTTTTCGGGCGGCGTAAAAAACGGTTGGCGCGCCAAACCGACGAATAATCTCGCCGCGATTTTCAACCGATAATTTACGTCCGTGCGAACACGACGTGACGCGCGGACGAACCCCGAAGGAGTCGGCGCGCAAAAGCCGATTTTCCGTACGGTATTCTTTCCGGAAAAAAAAAAAAAAAAAAACGAAAACAACGCGCATCGACTCTGGTATTATTATTATTATTTTTTTTTTTTTTTTTTTATAAACGCTCGGTTCGACGCGTCCCGACTGTGCCGGAGGTGACCGGACGTTGCGTGTTACGGGGACGCGTTGGATCGGGTCGGTCGGAAAAACCGATTTTCTTGCGCGGCGGTAATGTCACCGCGCGACCGTCACAAGAAGCCGGTACGCGGTCACGGGGATGGGCAGACGATTCGGTTCATGCTCAACGGCGAATCGTCGCGAACCGAAAAACGGTTCCGAGCGCCGTATTAAATTAGTCGGGTTTTTTTTCTTGTGGCGTTACCGACAGGGTAATCCAGAATCAACGGAAATCAAACGAGCACGAAAACAAAAAGGGCGTAGGGCGTAGTGAACCGTTACAACGTCCGCCACGTTATTATTGCGCGTAACAAACAATCTGCGGCACTCTACGGCGACGGAAACGCGAAAACCGCGTGCGACGACGTGTTTGGCGAACGCGTTTCGGAATAAATCCCGGCCGATCGTCGTCGCGGGACGTGCCCGCTACGCGACTGTGCGATAACATAACAATGTAAAATTACCGAATTATCGGGGGTGGGGGGTGGGGGAAGGGGAGAAACAATTGTACACGGCGAGCACGCGAAATATCTAAGCCCGACAACCGTATTGTAAATAGCATACCCGACCCGAGATAGTATTGCGGATTTTCGGGCGGTCCGAAACTTCAAACGCACGCCGCGATTCCGTGTAACCCAGATAAGTAGATTGGATTAAAACCGTAGGTTCGCGCGACCTGCGCCTCGCCGAACAATCGGCGCGAGAGGAGAGCCGCCGAGTACGTTTCTGAAGCCGGAAATCGTCGAAAAGCCGTGGAGCGCGCGTGTAGTAACTACTGTACTACTTTAAATACTACCAAAACGCGTGATCATTTATTAATATTATTGTTATTATTTTTTTTTTTATCTAACGCTGATCGGCTTTTATAACGGCGCCGACCAACGGTATTTTAACGAAACCAAGTATTACGGATACGACGAATGCGCGACGCGGTGATGCGTCGGGTACAGACAGCCGCCGTCACGGGCGAGACGTCATCGAAGGCGTCGGCGCAGAGGAGAAATACGACGCGTGTCCGTACGCAACGATTAACCGTTGCCAACGAAAAAAAAAACGATTTCGTGCGGAGTCCGGTCCACAGCGTTGCTGGGCCGACAACATATAATAACATGTAATATTACGGTAAAATGATCACGTGATGTGCGTTACATATTATATTTCATCTGTTTAACATTGTACGTATTTACCCGTTTTTCCTAAGTTTCCCCAGGAAAATCAAAAAACCATTACCTCCCTATAGTACCTCCTCGGCGGAATTTCCTATTGTAAAAAGTGCTATCGCTGTAAATCGGAGCGAGATTGCTGATAGAAAAGGTGTCCGCGGGGGAAAAAAAAAAACTGTAATATTTTACCAAGACGTTTCGTCCATTTGCCCGTTTTTCCTCCGGTTTTTTCTTTCGGTTTTCCCCATTTATTGGGAAAACTCCCGAAGAAAATCAAAAAATGATTTCTTCAAAGTATCCCCGAAGTCGGATTCCTTTCAGAAAAAGTACTACACATAAAAATCGGAGCAAGATTTCTGGTAGAAAACTTGTTCACGGAAAAAAAAATTAACATCACTGTAAAACTAATAAACTCCTCGCTCTACTCAGGATCCGAAATAAGGATAGAAACGAAAAGTGTGTCAAAGTACGAAATTTTCGGTAGCTAAATTGACATCATTCTTGTGAGGGGGTGCATTTTTTGAAAAAAAAAAGGTCCGGCCTAGCGGTACGTAAAAAATTATTTTTTTATTTCGGGTATTATCGGGGATGCCGAGCCGTTCCAGTAAACGAGGGGCGTCGATGATACCGTCAACCAATACCCGAATAAAACGGCAGCTAGAAATAACGCGATGTTCAGATATAATGACTCGAATTTGAATCGGTCGCTAATGATCCTGTAACCACGAGGATGGCGAGCTACATCATTGAGTCCGGTGCACCTTAGTTGCGTCCCGTAAAAAAAGGTATACGCGAATTGCGTCCCGCTATATTGGTTAGGTAGTAGATTTTCATTTCGTTTTCGGGAGTTCTCCGTGATGTATGAATTACAAGGGAGCCGGTCTGATATTATGTTTCGACGTATTATGTTACGTGCCTAACGTTATAAATTACGATAATGGACGGATTTTGTTACCGACGCCTGGTTGATATGCAACAATAAGGCAAGCTCGTATCGCTATTATTACTAATGTTGTTATTATTTTTACTGGCATATTATTATTATTTATTTATGTTATGATATCGCAGAGAAAATTGATTTCGATTAGACTTATGCGATTGAACATTCGTCCATTGTTTTATTACATTTGATTGACTCGTGATTATATTTATAATTGTTGTTTATTTGTTTAATATTTATTTTGGTTTAAGAACCCCCGATTGAAATACGCGATTCGTGTATACATTTTTACGGGACGCGACTCACGCGCTCCCATTGGGGCTGTGCCCTGCGAAACTCAAAAAAACAAAAAAAAACCGTTTTGGACTCGCCGCTATCCAGTCTCTGCAGTGTAGTGTACAGTTCATTGCAGGTATACCTTTTGGAAACCTGATATTATTATTAGACGACATTGATTATAATGACGTGCGAATGGGTACCGGGTTGATACGGTAAAAACGCTACGCAACGGTGGCGCGCGAAGGGGAGGCAGATTACCGGCCCGGTCGGGCAACCGTCGCGTGGAACACGGTCGGCGATCCGCGACGTTTCTCGATATTGTAGCCGGCGCGCGGCTCTAATCGATTTCCCACCGAAGCGTTTCCCGGCCGGAACCCGTCGGATTACACGGGTAATATACACGGCGGCGGCGACATAGATCACGCTGTCGGCGGCGGCGGCGGCGGCGGCGGCGGGGGTCGGGTCGCGGCGGGACGTGTCGTTCGAACGCCGGTCCGTCGTGTTCCGCGGGCGGGCAGGCGGCCGGCCGGCCGGCACGCAGGGCCCGGGGGCGGTAATGATTTTCGTATACACGTAAACGGGATTGCGGAACGCGTGTTTTATTATTATACCTGGCACCGCCGTTCGACGGGGAGAGGGGAAAAAAAATAAATGTCGGTCGGGAAAAAGTTCGCGGCGGCGGGTGGGCCATACGGCGGCGACGGCGGTCACGTGCTCGCGATACCGTCATAACACGTACGCGCGGGCCCGGGAGGAACGCGCGGCGTCCCGGAGCCCGGTCGCCAGAGCCGCGGCATCGCCTCCGGAAAATTTACCCGGGTATTGTTATCGATTCCCCGCGTCCCCCGAGGAGTATCGCCGTTTTGTTTATCGGCCCCGGCGCGTCGTGACGCGGACGTTCTTGTACGCGCGCCCCTGACGTCCGTGCGGCAGCGGCGCTCCGCTCGTGTCGTTACGGCGCTCCGTCTCCCCGATTAGTATACACGCGTAAATATACAGGGTGGCTGTGCAGGCGGAAGCGTAGGAGATGGACGGAAAGGGTCGGGCGGATCTGTGGGAGGGGGCGGGGCTCAGAATCTACCGATTTACACCGCTGCGAATCTCTCCCTCCCTCTCCGCCCCACTCCACCAAAAACCCGTCGCGTTATTATAGGAAATATTCATTTTTTTTCGGAATTCGTATTTTCTGACGATTTTCGGAAACGACCGACCGTCGAATTATTGTCGGATTCCATACATAGCCGACGGAAGTTTTAAGTACACACATTTCGACGTTGAAATTCCGCTCTTGAGTTTGGGCGTGACGTTCGAATAGTATTCCTCCGCTACACAGCCTAAAAGTACACAAGTTAAAAGTGAAACATTCCGTCAACGCGTTAACGGAAATCGAAAATGTCAACGCCATCGTCAAGCTCCGCGTGTTTTGCGGAATTTTCGATACGCAGCTGGCCGTTTGAAAATCAAAAATATAGACGGTCGTTTCGACCGCCCCGAGGACGGCGAAAACCGACGACGGTTGGGCTAGGTTATATCACGTAACGTTTTTAGAACCGTTCGTTTTTAAAATATTTGCGAAAAGATCGCACGCCGTGGAAAATTAATACGATAGGTACATCTCCGTGAGACACCCTGTATATATGTATAAATAATATTATACGCGCAGTTCGGTAACAACTATACACGTCACTTCAGAGTTTCGGCGCTACCGGAAGTTTCTTAATTAGTCGTAACTAACCGCCGTACACCGTCTCCGCCCCCAAACCCCACCTAGTTTCCCTGCCGTCCCCCACCAACAGTCGCTACACCGGCCCACATCGCGACCCGACTCTCGCGCTCGCGGGACCAAACGTTCGGTTCGCGTACATGACAATGCGACACGCAATATAAATTGATTAATGCGCGAGAAGGCGAACGGTTCCCGGCATAATATTTAAATTGTCGTTCGTGCGTTATTGCAACAGCGCGTATTTCGAAATTCGATAAAACCGGCTGGTTATTATTATTGTCGACACCAATCCAACGAGCATTACCCAAAAACGATCAGATTTATAATTACTTTAGATTCCGAACGGAACGAAGAAACGTACGGTTTTACAATGATGTTTATTTTTGTTTCTGTGAACGATTTTTCTACCAGAAATCGTGCACCGATTTACAAGTGTAGCGCTTTTCCTGAAAGGAAATCCGACTGGGGCGGTACTCTATGGAGGCGATCTTTTGATTTTCCCAAGTATTTCCCATTATATTGGTAAAAACGGAGGAAAAACGGTACAACATTACACAAATATCATTAAAGAAAATATGTTATGCACAATGTATGGTAATTATTTTACCATTATATGTATTGTTGACAAATCAACACTATCGACCGAACTACGCTGAGAATCGTTTTTTCGTAAGCAGTGGTTACTAGTTTTTTACAAACATTAAATTGCCCATAACAGTGGCTGAACCCGTCCCCGTTATTCTAGGACAGCATTTTTTTTTTTTTTTTTTTAATTTGTGCGTTTTTTTTATACTCGTGGTTACGCTTCAATTACGGAAATCACGGAAATGATAACGCCACTTATACCGAAACCATTATGTTCCTCCCTTAGCCAATAACACGCGACAATAAAACAATTGAGATGAGGTTATTATTATTATTATTTTTTTTTTTTTTTCGAGAACTTTGTTTGATCGTCCTGTTAATCTATACAAAAATCGAGATAGAAACTATTGCAGTTGGAATGACGGTACGCAAGTACGTCCGTCCCGCAAACGACCGCGATTGAAATAAATGAGTTTTTTTGCGCGTGCACGAGTACCTCCGTTTAAACTCTTTATTATATTTATTATGTGTATGGCGAATACACGAATTAAAATCGGAGCGTAATCGGTTTAAATGTTGTCGGATATTACACAATTTTAGAAGCATATTATATCAACTCGAAACCAAAATGAACAAAATGTTATTCGCCGCTGAAAATTTGTAAAACATAAAAATAAAAACGAAATTTGTCAATAAAAAGTAACTAATTTTTAACTGTCTAGTAGTTCAATAAACGGTAGATTTTAGATTAGATTACGATGGACAATCATAATAATGAATGATAACATGTCACGGCTGCGTGGCCGCGCAATAAGGCAGCCGCGCTCTTACGCTTCCGTTTTGTTTATAACTACGAGTAGCTGTCCCGTGCCCAGTGCCCATTGTTTTGTTCTCTCTTTACCTTTATTCCCGTGCCGGTTCACCCGTATCATCGTACGAAAAAAAAAATGAGCGAAAAGTAGGTAGCCCGCCTAAAAGAGTGTTTTGGTGTGTCATCCATTTTTTTCATCGGTGTTACCATAGACATCCAGCAGGGATTAAACTATAATAACGCTAAAATGATGAGACCATAATAGTACTGCAGTGTCGTTGCCGTACCAAAAATTACAAAGGTCAAAAGGTGATGTTTTCACTTTTCACTTATTCGCTCGGTGCAGAGCGTAGGTTTTTTTTTTTTTAATTCGTGTTACCAAGGTAGTCCTATTTCAAGCCAATAATAGGCCGGCAGACAGTCAGATATAGGCTATTTGTTTAAAATTGTTATGGCATGTTTTTTTTTATTTTCATTTCATCATCGTTATTAAGGTATAATCAAAATTCAACAAAAATAATTTAGTTTTCGTACAAAAAAATACCTAAAATCCTAAAAACCTTTCATGCCCTTCTAGTTTAATTTTAGCGAAAAAAAAAAAAGTCACCCATGTTTTTCTTCGTGGTTCCATCCTACCTCTAGGTATACCGAAATTCTTCAAAATCGGTTTAGCGGTTTAGACGTGAAAACATAACGGACAAACTTACTTTCACGTTCATAATATTAATAGAATTTGAAAGCGTCCAGCAAAACGAATACAACAATCCGGTGTATTCAAAATAATCACTTTTTTTTCACATGTTTATCATTCGACACACGCAAGAAAAATAATTATGAAATTGCTTTTAAGAAAAAAAAATCACAAGAAAGTGTGGCGATACGTCTGTGTACATAATAGTAATTTTCTTATCTGTATAATGCACCTAATGATTTCGTGAACTTTTAAAAACGGGACGCAAATACATTATCTAAAGTTTTCCAGGCCCTAAAACGATGCGGGATAACGCGCATCGTGGTTATTGATTTTTAAATTTAACGAATTAAATTGTACCTACGTCGCCGTCATCGCCTCGGTCTAACATCCGAAAATTAAAAGGATATCGGTGTGACTGTCGTTTTTGAACATAAATCCCTCGGGCCAAAAATCGTTTTATATCGAAAATAGCTTGTGGCTTAGCGCTAAACAGCCCACGGTGGAAATTAAAGAATACAATTTTACGTTAAAAGCGATTGCACAAACTCTATGTTAAACATAAATTTGTACAAAAAAAGTTAAGGTTAGGTTTTCGGACCATTTTTTTCATTTTGAATATCGATTTCCGTCTCATTCGGGTGAATTGAAAATCCATACGTCAAACTCTATATACTTACATTTTCAATTTTTATTTTCCAATATTATTGTAAGAACTTTAAAATCACTTTGATGTTTAAAGGATCGTGTTTTTTTTCCCCGTTTTGAGTGAATATATATTTTTGAAAAAGTTCACGATACAAAATAATAATAAACGCGATAATGACATTTGGAACCACTTTGAACATTTTATTCGAATGTGAATTTGAATATTTTCAAACGAATACCTATACAAGGTGATTTTTTATGCACGGTCACCTTATTTGTATGGTTAAATTATCGATTAATCCCAAGTCTGTTTTTTGGAATTTTCATACATAATGAAAAATAATATCGTTATATTTTCGATACTTCACAACATTTACGGACTATCCTTTTGGTGAAAACAACTTGAGTGTTTTAAACGAGAACGTTGCGCTAAAACGCTAATTACCAATCGGATGGTTTTCTGAACATTTGTATTGCAATCGAAATGCGAACGACACGTTTCCGAATTATTCCGCGTTGAATACTAAAGATAATAATAGCTTCTATTCGTACGGATCGGACATCAACCGTTTCATAGGAGTCGTGTAAAAGGACATTTTGAATCATTCAGTTATCGAATAACCGATCTCGTGCTATTGTCCCGAGCGTTTAAAAAAAAAAAAAAAAAAAAAAGCGAAAGCGGAATTTCCGTTCAAACTTCGATTTAAATACGTCACATTCGCCCGATCGACATTAGTTTCGATAACGTCGAAACGTGCGGGTTCCCGTTTGGAAAACCGACAACACGTCAGTATCGCCTACACGCGAAAACGTCGTCTTTCGCTACGCGCGAGAATTCCGAAAATCGTATTCATTATGACNAAAGCGAAATAAAGCGAAATTTCCGTTCAAACTTCGATTTAAATACGTCACATTCGTCCGATCGACATTAGTTTCGATAACGTCCGATCGACATTAGTTTCGATAACGTCGAAACGTGCGGGTTCCCGTTTGGAAAACCGACAACACGTCAGTATCGCCTACACGCGAAAACGTCGTCTTTCGCTACGCGCGAGAATTCCGAAAATCGTATTCATTATGACCGCATGAAAACGGGCCGAGCGCGTTTAAAAAAAAATCGCCCTGTACCGCAACGTCCCGTACGGGTGGCGGGAAGGGGGGGGGGGTGACAGGTACCGCCGTACGACAATATTATTATTGTAATCCGTAACGCTTTGTCCGCCGCGCGCGTTATTATCCCGTTAACGTTATCGTACCGTTTTCGTTTTTTTTTGTCGTTGCCGTTGTTGCCGTTACATTTTGCCGTTATCGAGGCGTCGCGATCATCGGCGGCCGAGTGAACCTATAAAACACACAGTATTATTAATATTTTAATGCCGCGCGCTCGCGCTACGGTATTATTATTATTATTACGTCCGCATACGCCCGAACAATATCCGTACGTAATAATACCGCGAAAACCTCTCGTGACTCGTGGTCGGAACACCGGTTACGCCGCGCACCTCTGAGGCATAGACCGAATCGAAGGGCGAGTTGCCGTACGGGCCGCGCGCGGCGGGGCACGTTAATTGTTTTTAATATCGTTTTCGGGGCGGCACGAACGAGCGGAATTCCCGTGGCCCCGGCCGCGATACGCGCCCAAGGTCGGGAGTCGGGCGGCGCACGCCCGCCCGACCCCGCGGCCCGTCCGGGCGTATTATTATAACGCGGGCGCCTAGATCGAAAACGTAGATTTCGTTTTGTGCGTACACACGTTGCGTTAACACAATGCAAAGCGCGTGTACCGAGAGGCCGGGCCGCGTTCCGCCGGTCGTGTTGAATTATTCCCTACGCTTTTTATTCGTTTCTTTCCGCCCGCCGCCGTCGCGGTACGCGAATTCGAACGCCGTACGGCATCGCAACGCCGCCGGGGCCGCCGTGCCGGCACGTCGCCGTGACGGCCGCTGCGGAAAACCGCACGTGCGACGCGCGTGTGTGCGCGTACTGTTGCGCGCGCGGGGTACGCGACACGACGCCGGTGCCGGCAGATCCGGCGCGATTTCGCCGTCGGTACATACCGGACGGAAATTCCGTATCCGGTTTGTTTTTTATCGGCGTAACGGCGGGCGGGTCTCGACGCTGTTGAGACACCGTTCGGAACCGATCGCGCCCTTTTTTTTCTTTTCTTTCGGCCCTTCTTTCGCGCGAACGTTTTCGATTTCTATCGTAGACGATAACGCCGTGCGCTATAACGTTGGACACAAGGGACAGTGTTGTACGTACAAATATATACGTTTTGAAATACCTAGATAAACGTCCACGGAATAAGACCGAAATTAAAAACGTCAACACCGCAATGTGTTCAAACTAAAAACGAGAATATACCTACGTCTGCTGTAATTTTAAACAATATTCTATCGTGAAATTGTTTGTTATCTATATATATAAAATTTAAGACTCCCCCCCCCCTGTAAATCTATACATAATTTATACAATAGAAATATACACCGGATTACCAATGGAGATATACCTGTAATCGGATAATGAAGATGATCAACATTCGGGTACTTTTTATGACTCGTGGGCATAAGGACTAACAATATTCGTATTTTAATTAAATGTGTGTTTTTTTTTTTTTTTTGGTAAAACGTTAAACAAAAAAAATTGTATTTTATTATTTTCGAAATACAAGCAATATGAAATGTATGTAACGTAATAGTGTTTTTTGGCTTTATGGCCAGTATCCCTGCTCATTTTTATCTCGTTCTTTAAGAGGACGCTATACCGGCATGTGCTGTCTCGGTCCGACTCGCGGGACATCAAAAAGATAGCAAAATCTACCTTACGCACATTGCGTAGAATTCGCTTAATTTTCATTTTAGAGTAAAAAGGACGATATTCCGGAGTGCGAGATGATGCGTTTATGTTTTGAAATATTACTGTGCATTCAATTTAATTTTAACTTACACGTTATTATGCATTATTATCGCGTATTATAATATTATTACGTTTCAATTGTGCAACGTACAAACAGTTAACGAACATAAAAGCCGAGTACGCAAACTCTAAAACAACCGGCGTAAGATTATTGAAATCTAAACCAATGTTATCAGCCCGAGCAACTAAATAAATGTAACCGATATCCGATACCTGTAAATTATAGTTTGTCAAACAACAAACGTATTAAAGATACAAAAATCAAGATTATTCGAAAAAGAATAATAGACCCGTGTACTCAAAACGGAAAAGAAACTTTGATAACATTATGTTCAAAAAAAAAAAACGTTTTGTATTCGTGTAGTATAGATCTATACGGCTTACACATAAATGTATTCGGGTTTATTTTACGAGTATACTATTCGGATGACGTAATGCGTAATTGGCGAATACCTAAAAGTAAAAAATAAAAACGTACATCCGTATTTGTGAACATTTTATCAAAACTCAAAGAAAAAAACAAATAGTGTGTCGTACCCGCATGACATTATTACTCTGAGTGTGTTATTGATTCGAGGGTCGAGCTGCAGGTTCTTGTAGTATTGTGATAATTAATGGTACTTATACGTCTACAAACACACCGGAAACACTTTTTAGTATTTTTTTTTTACCGTCTCAAAAATATTTAGTTGTTTCGTTTTTTTTGTTCGGTGCTTCAGTGGGTAGGCATATTGCTCCTCTAAAGCTACAAACAAATTAGTGACATTTTGGCACGTGTTGCGTTATACCCGTCGAATCGAGAATACCGAAAAAAAAAAAAACAAAAAAGCTCTCTGAAAAACCGCATTTCGTCACACGGTATGGATCCGAAGCTCGTTTTCAAGGAGATAAGGGAGGGGGGCTGATTGCAGGTATCACATAGAACTCGTGAGACCGTACAAACGGTATAAATTAATTTCGCGACGCGTTTGATGCGGCCTACTACTGTATGCACACTCGGCATATGTTTTCAAGTTCGAACGTACACACCGCCGGACCGCAACCGCGTCTCCCGCCCGCCAGTAGTTGTTACGGCCTCGGGGGTACCGATATAAATCATCAAATAACAAGGGGGGGAATTCGAGGGGAAGAGAGAGAGAGAGAGAGATAGAGAGGGGGGGCGACAGCCGAGTCGCGTCGCCCTCCCCCCGCCACCGGATTCCGCCACTTTCACGCGAATATTTTTCCCGACGGCCGATATCAATTGTCGCGCGCGTGAAATACGATCGCCGCGAACAAAGTCGCAATATCGCGAGTAACGCGATAGAATCCGCCCGCCGGTCGCGCTCGCGTAACGCGTTCCGACCGATATTCATAAATTAAAAAACTGGGCGGGGAAAAAAAAATAAAAATAATAATCGTTAATACCTCGCGCGACCCTCTCCCCCCCCCTCCCCCGCGCGGCGTTCGCGATAATATCGCGGCCATTCCGTTCCCCGTACGCGCGTCGCCCGTAATGTATACGTATATTTCTATTGTGAACGCTATCCGCGCGATTTATTATCGGTAAACCGTTAATTAAATAAAAAAAAAAAAAGTCGCGACAACGCAGGAACAGCGGATATTAATTGTAATAACGATTACAACGATGTTAACGGCGATGATTCATAATTACCGTTGGCGTTTTTGCGCGGACGGTGCGCGGCAACCAACGTCGTCGAATGGCGAGCGCGAAAACCCGCGTCGAAATTCCACGCCGCTGCCGCAGTCGTGCGCGCCGAACGCCGCGCGTCTCGAAAATTAAATATTCCGCGGCGTATGGTACGTGCGCTTTCGCGAAAACGTCCGAGCCCCGGCCGGCGCAACGACACGCCGATCCTCGCGTCTGATTTCGACGTTTATCAAAAATAAATCGCACGCGCGGCGATCGTTTCGGATGTATTCGGAGGAAATAATTGTTTTCGAAACGAATTTTCCCGCGGGGAAAAAAAAACAAAAAAAAAAACTCGGATTCAAATTTTCCCGGTTCGCACTGCAAAGCACGTCCGCGTCCACCGAAATTCGACAGTTTGACCGGAAAACAACTCTTCTATCTCTTAACGGATTTTCTTTGACCGGAGAGCTTTTTCGTTGCGTTTTACACCTTGTTGGCGCATTGATAAGGTCATTTTTTCGTTTTATTTCCTCGTAGGTTTTCGTAGTGTTTGGAAAAAACCCGAGAAGAACCGGGAAAAACGGTCAAATTTTTCGGCAATAAAAGTTTCGTTGTTTTCGATTTCGTTTTTCACCGGAAATCTCACTCCGAAGTTCATACTGTGCAGCGTCTTTTTCGAAAGAATTCGTTCGTTGTAACGTTAATACTGCGTAATCATAATACAATTTCATCCAACATATGTACTTACTTTATTGCCCATTTTGTTATTGCGGTGAGCTGAACGTGTGTACAGGATTAATCTGTTCAAATATTTAAACGAAAGAAACCCGACCAGCCGCAAAGAACGTTTTCAGACAACAAAATTAATGTAGTAATTATTCCGAGCGATATCAGAAAATAAATTTCGTCAATTCGCTATAATGTACCCCATTATTCAGAATGTATTATTTATACGTGAAATTTTGTTTTTGTAAAAGCGTAGTATTGCACATCAACGGTAGTTTATTACCTATACCCGTGTAATACATTATAATGTTGACGAAAAACAATAAATACACATTACGTACTTATACGCCAAAATATAAACACGAGAATTTATTACTAAACCTATTGCGTCGCGCGCTTTATCTAAACCATTTTCGATACTATTGGTTTTATTGAGACATTTTTTTTTTTTTATGCTGCTCAGAGACCGAATTATTTAATCCAAAACTTAGAAAATAAATTGTCACGGGAAAACATTTCGTTCTTAAGGCGCCTTTTTTACGTTTGGTTACGCGCGCCGGCGCCTAAGGTACCTTTCTATTTTTCGTTATGCACGCCGTGCGCCTAAGGGAACTTTTTATGTTCGGTTATGTGTACCATGCGCATAACTTGCAATTTTTTTTATTATTAGTTGTAACCGCCGTGTGCACTAGGTAACTTTTTATGTTTGGTTTTGCACGCCGCGCGCCTAAAGAAACTTTTTTTTTTTTCTTATGGGCACCGTACGCGTAAAGTAACTTTTTACGTTTGGTTATGCGCCCCGTGTGTGTTTTAAGTCGATTAACTAATCGCATGCGAATCGTCGGATGTCCCGTGTCGTTAATTGCGAATGCGTGGAAGTATTAAGAGCTTCATGTTGTTTTGTATGCTTTCGAGTTGTGGCGGTTTAAATTAGAAATCATTCTACACAATGATGGGCAGTCTGAAAATCGAACATTGAAATGTATATTTTGCATATTTCCAGAATTTTAAGGGAAAATTGCATATTTGTTTCGATTCAAATTCAATATTATTTTTTCGTTTGACAGACAACGACTTAAATTCGTTTAAATACACTTCAATGACTTCAATCTGATGTTATAAGAGGATTTCCATGATGTAAACATTTTCTATCAAATAACAGTCGATCATTTGTAATTGAATATCTAAAGAAAATATTGGTTCAATGCAACAACTAAAGTGATATTGTAAAAAAACATTATGTCGTAGTTAACTTTACAAATACTAAAAATACATATTTTTAAAACTATTTATTCCGTTCAATAAAACATCAAAATTTATAAGCTACACATAAACTCGTTTATGTGCATTTTCTGCATATTTTCGAATTTTTGCGTGCATATTTTGCTAAATTTACCTCCTATAACTTCCGAGTCCTATTAGTCACTATCGTAGCTATAGCCATACACCTTCCGATTTGCCAGAAAAGCTGGTCTTTACAGTTCATTATGCATAGATTTACAAGAGTTCCGTCGTCTTACACGCACGGTCTAGTAAAACTCACAGTTCCTTGTTTAAAATTGCATATAATTAAATCGTACATTCAAATGACAACCTTTAGAAGACGACGCCATAGTACCGGTAAGCTTAGCCGTGTCATACATTTTTATACGCCGGAAACTGGAAATCCTTGTCCGTCCAGAAATAATGCCCAAAAATAATTGTTTTTCAATCTTTTTCCGGTCGTTTGTACAGTCTCCGAAAACTCATCATACCACACGTTCCTTTTTAATCGTATAACNNNCCTTTAGAAGACGACGCCATAGTACCGGTAAGCTTAGCCGTGTCGTACATTTTTATACGCCGGAACTGGAAATCCTTGTCCGTCCAGAAATAATGCCCAAAAATAATTGTTTTTCAATCTTTTTCCGGTCGTTTGTACAGTCTCCGAAAACTCATCATACCACACGTTCCTTTTTAAAAAATAGCTACTTCTATATGCTTCACAACCAAATCAACTAATAATAATGTTCATCCCTGTCGTAAATGTAACCAAGAAATCAATAAGAAAAAATATCAATTTTCTCTCAATATATACCGAAAACCATGTATTTTTTATAGTTTAAGCCTTTTAAGGCTTGAAATTCAGAAATACAGCATCAGGGTGCGTGAACATTTTCAGACGTCTGTGTGCGATAGATTCGACCATGGATCATACACAAACAATCGCTTACTTTTATTAACTTAGATTATAGATAGATTAGAATACTTTAAGTTTATACTCGTGTATACAATATGACGTGTAGAGTTTCAGAAGTATAATGTTTTAGCAGCGTCGCACTATTCTACTGTTTTCCAAACTTGAATTTGTAATAAATAATTATATATAACTGTTAGTTCAATATTTAGCGTTCATATTATGTACGAAAACTTTTTTAGAAAATTATTCTGCGTCGGAAAATGAAGTTAAAACTGTAGTTTGTCATTAAAACAAGTTTGAAAACAAACAACAACTCGTCAAACTAAAACATAATACAGTTTTTGAAGAATATTTTATTCATTAAATACGCTCAACTGACTATTTAATAAAAAAAATAATTTCTGAATGACATAATATTTTATTACCTATTTTACAAAATATTTTTCTGTCATAAAATTAAAAATAGTTTATTGAAAACAGGGGTACTGACCTCAAGGACCTGGGGTTGAATTTTAATCGTTTAAAAAAAAAAAACAATCAATATCGAATATTGATTTGATTTTTTTTTTTTATTATGTTTTTTCTAAAATTATAAATTCTACAATTTAACGCATTTAATTTCTCACTCGTACGCGTTATTAAAAATGTTTACATCGCCGGCCGCGCGTTAGACGCCTCCGCATATTAATCCCCGTGAAATCAAACAGGCGTAAAATCACTAAAAGCGTCCCGAAATCAATAAATTCGGAAATATTTAATTTAAAGTAATTATAATTAATCCCGTAATACCTACGTATTCGAGCAAGTTATTAGTTATTAAACCTGGCACTTTAGGCGCTGGATTCTATGTCGTTTGTAGCAGATGTTTATCAAGAAGAGGTACAGGCGATTAAAAACATTAATTACTAGAAGTTTTTGAAATCGCAGTGTAGGTACCTTTTAACAATAATACCGCGAGCACGTGAAAACTTCTCGATCGTCTTGTCTCGTCCGTCCCGTTCCGTATGGACGAAAGGTAAAAACAAAACAAAAACAAAAGCAAAACCACACGAAAATATTAAATGCCCACAAATAGCTCGAAACTCGTCAGTATGTTTTGACAATTTTACATTGTCTAGAAAAAGCATAATATTTAGTGAACATTTTAAATCTCTACGATTATTTTTAAACAAATAACAAAAGTATTACTGGGAACGGGTCGTGAGCCACCGTAGCTGTAGGTGGGAAGTTAATGAAACCAGTAATGCCGTAAACTTTTCCATCTTTCAAATGTTTTTTCCCGATTATTAAAAAAACGATATGGAAAATCAAAAACCGATTTTCTTACACACCGACTAGACAACATTTTCGTTCAGAGAAGAAGTTACTTTTTAAATTTGAATCACAATCTCTGGTAGAAATCAAAAAGCGTACGGATTTAAAATATTGAAATTTTAACACCAAAAATATGTGTCTGTTTTTCTCGAGGTTTCCAAATTATTCCAAAGATAAAAATCGACCGTTTCACCGCACTGTCCAAATCCAAAGTGTTAAAAAAAAAAAACCCGCTTTCTTGTCGTTTCTCGATTGGAGCAATATTGCTGATAGAAAATTCATTGGCAGACATGCACGCACGCGAAAGACATAGTAGTTAAACCAATACATTCCTCTCTGCGCTCAGAATCTAAACAAATACTGCGATTATTTTTCCCCGGTTATATATTAACGTATGATACGGGTAGTGTAGGTACTTTACCACACGGACGTCAAAGTCGGCAGTGCCACCGCCGCCGTATGGGCGTCACCTACACGCGGATAGGTAATATTTTTCAAACTAAATCTCTCCCGTTTTCGAACGAGTACATGAATAATACTCCTCCAAAACAGACACTAAACTAAGCCGAGTGCGATCGTGTTTCGAACATTTATCGTTATTCCGGCACAAACTACAATACGTTATTTCCATTGCATATCGGTCGGGGAACCGCCTCTCGTCGTTTTCTCGGCCCGTTCGAGATAAAACACGGGTTTTGTTTTTCGGTCTTATAGGTACGTCGTAATCGGTTGTCGATGCTCAATATTTCCCGGCCTTTCCTTCCCGTCAAAAACAAAAAAAAAAAAAATATTTATATACATACACATAGAAACTAACGCACGTGCATTTTTTTTTTCACTCGTTTATCAATTTTTATTTATTGCCATTTTGTAATCGTTTATTATAATAATATATGTACGTTCTAAAATTGTGTATATCTCAGATAGATTACTCTATAACTATTGTGTCGAAAATATTGACTTTTAAATGATAATCTATAAAAAAAAAAAAAAAACAGTTTCGAATAGCTTAATGCCGTAGAAAGTAATAATTTATTAGTAATATCTACCTTGATTTCTATACATCATATTATAATGCATGCCGTAAACGAATATTTCATGGGTTAGTCAATATTATAATTTTTATTAGAAAACTGTATATGAGTAAAATAAACAGATTTTGATTGAAATGTTTTCGACGACAAATCGTATTGATTGTTTAAACTACTTTTAAATGGATTTTGTGTGATAACAGCAATGGCCAATTTGCAGTAAAAACATTGTTATCAATCGTAGTAATATGACGTACTGGACTGACGGTGCACCGTAAAATAATACTTGAACGGTAGTAGTTACTCTATGCGGTGTACGTTTAAACGTGATTTTACCAATAACTTAAAGTACTGTATATACCCCAGCAAAGACACTTCTGCTATGGCCTATCACAAAAAATAAATTCCGAAATCGTTACAAACAATCGACATTATCTACTAGTTTTATAATTCAATAATTCAATAACAAATTATTTTAAGCGTTTATGGAAAACATAACTAAATAACACAGCCATATGCGTCATTTGAAGTAAAATTATGGGGTACCATGCACATCTCGAATAATATACTTGATTTTGTCGTGGTCTAATGAAATGTCGCTCACTTCATTAATCAGTGAACCATCAATCGGGTCCTAATCAATTGTTCTATAGAATTGAGTAGCAAAATATCAAATAAATTTAGAAATATAAGTAATTAGTTGACTGATCTGTATATACGTTTCAAATTCAACATAGCCGATGGTATAGTTAATGAATATAAAGTAATAACTGTTAGTAATACTTCCGTGTGATCATATTATGAAAAAAGCAAGTCAATTATACTTTTTTTTTTTTAATTACTCATAGGACAGCGTAGCTATTAATCGGCGACCCCGTTAAAAATGGGCGAGTATGAGTTGCTACCCCTGGTTACTCCATAATGAAGTCTGTGAACAGTATAATTTACTGGTAATTGATTGGTGCCAACTGCTAAACGGTAAAAATTGGACGCAAACTCCTTATTGTGGTATATGAATTGTAATATTGCAATATTTGAAAAACATATCTCCAGAAAATATACTTGCCTCGTTCTCTTATGTTTTTGAAAATGTGAAAAAACGTGATTGGCCTTTTATCAATAAAATAAAATTTTAATCGAGTACCGATAATTTTCAAAACGTGTTCCTCTTCCTTTTTTTCAATCAGATGGTTTACACGATCGGGCAAACCGAGTTTGTAAACAACTAGTAAAATAGTAAGCGGGTATTATAGTTACGTTATATTATTGTTTTATGACTTTGGTGTGTATTATTATAATATTACAATTTGCACACGTGCCAATATCTTTTTCTCCATAATTTGCCGTTAGATTAAAATCGCATCTCTGCGGGGAGCCGTTTACCAGGTATACCAGCGAGTTTATGACTACCGATTTCCATTAACCGTATAATCCGGGGAGACTTATTTTAGTTATATGGTTTTATAGTGTTCCGTGCGGATAATAATCCTGCTAGTAGTTGGCGTAGACCATTAATGTTTTACCGCTGTCATTCGAAAACGCTAAACAAATTTTATTGTATTAACGAATTATTACTTTGTTAGATGCCTAGTTTCGATCGACCGCTGGGGTTTCCTACCCCGGACCCCGGCGTGACTTCGTTTCCACTTATATTGTACAGATGACTGGTTGGTCGGAATGAAGCAGGGTCAGGGTGTTAAGATCTTTGCTCCTCGGCCTGAATACAGAGGGAATGGAATAATGAATTTAATTTTTATAGTAGGTATACTTAGTTAATAGTAATATCATACGATTAAAGTTTAATCGATACGGTTGGGACAATGAAGTTGTTTTTTACAATTTCTAGTGGTCGCAGTTCAAAACCCAAACTCGAAATATCGAAAAATCAAAAACAACGTTTCTCAGTGAAAATTATTTTTGTTTTATTAATTTGTTTTCTTAGCTATGTCGCCATATAGCCCAAGTAGTTTTTGCCCACGCGAGACGATTTTTTGTAAACATTTTTGCTAATTTAACGATTGGACGATTAAGATTTCGAATTTATCTTAAGACTGAAAGTGAATTTGAATATATTCGAGTTGATAAAATAACAGTTTTCCAAAAATGCCGAGATAATTGCCTATACGAAACCCATTAAATACGGACGGTAGCACGTTCTCTTAAATCTAATATTTGAGAGCAGTGTCGCGATATTTGGCAACCTATACATACATAATATAAAAGTAAATCGGTGCAAACCCTGACGGAAGTTCTCCCATGATATAGGGGTGACGGATGTAGTGGACAATGTTATAATATTATTATAATATGTATCCATCCATCATATTACGTTCGCACACGATATTTTATATTAAATGCCATACATTTTTCAAGTATAGTATACGTACCTACGTAAAGTTTACAAAATTATCGCACCGAAAATCTTATAACACAGGTTAAAAATAAACCGTACGAAATCACGTATAAAATCGCCATCGTTACCCATATTTTATATCCTGAGCACAGCGGGGAATGTACCCATTGGTTTAGCTGTGATGATTTTGTATTTTTATTTGTTATGCTGTTAATAACATATTACACATGTTATATGTATCGGAAATATTAAACCGATTTTCAAATTTATTATATTTTCTTAAAGGAAAATGTATATTTAGTCGGTTTATTGAAGAGGTCATTTTTTCTTTTTTTAATTTTTTATTAGTCAAAGCGTAGTAGAAACGGAAAAATATACGCCAAAACGATTCCGTTATTTTGTTGAAATTCGGTTCAAAACATTTATAGAAACTTAAAATTATCACAGAATACCTATACTAACACTTTCTAGAATTGATAAAATATTTTAAATATTGTGTCGATTTCTGAGCTTTGACATTTTTTGAGTTTTTAATTGGATTTATTCAAATACAAGTAGATATTTTGGACGAATAGAAATGTTTATAAATTTAACACGAGATTGAATGTAAGTTTAACTTACTGGTTGTATAAAAAGTTGAGCGTAATGAAGTAGTTTTTTTATAAGATTTTTAAGCTCAAATTTTAATGGATATCGTAAAAATGACTACATTGTAAAACACAAATTTATGCGTATAATCGAACTTTACTCAGAATCATAGGTGCCTTATATAAGGGGGTTGAGGGGCTTGAAATTCATATAAGATTTATAAAACGGGGCTCGGCTCCTGTAATTTTTATTTAAAACTTATTCGTATCTACCATGTACACCCACAAAATATTAACTTTATTTTACACATGACAAGTAGCTCATACGCCACGCTTTTATCCCCACCTTAAATACTGAGCCCCCGAGAAATTATAAAAACTTGGCGCCTATGCTTAGAATCGTATTCCGTTAGCGATGATTTTTGCGTACAAATAGAAATGAAAATACAACGCTCCGTGTGTTATTCCACTTGACTCTATGTCCATAACTTTCCCAACTTCCCACCTATAACAGTGGCGAACCCATTAGCAGTAGGTTTTTTGTCGGCATTTTTCAGGTACGTTCTCTAATTTCGGGCTAATTTGAGACGATTACCAGCGAACCGGCGAAAAATAGCGCCGAACGAGCCTGTATAGTTGCTATAATAATATAACGACGGAATTCCGAAACGATGGGGCAGTCGAGATAACCGAGGTATTATACGCGTCTATTATTATAGTACGTTATACGGCGTCGTGTGGTAGGTACGGCCGAGATAAACGATAGGCAGTAATAACAGTCGAGTGCGGGCGAGAGTGGGACTCGAGTTTGTTTTCGCCAAGCCCCCGTCTTTTCACGCAATGTCCCGCGTTTACGTTTACACGCAGTGTGTAATTCCGGGGTGTTGTTTGCCTACACTACCGTGTGTGTGTGTGTGTGTGTGTGTGTGTGTGTGTGTGTGTGTGTGTATGTGTGTGTGTGTATTGCAGTGCGGTACGGTGTGTGACGACGGCGAGAGATCGTCACCGATAGGAAAACGAATTGTTACACTATACACAACTTACACCACGCACCACCGAGTCCCCGAACACTCGTGCCTGCGTGTGTGTGTGTTTGTGTGTGTGTATGTGTGTGCGCACGCTCGAGTGTTTGCACGTCTCTTTGCGCGGTTATCTCTCGTTTTGATTTCACAAATTGGCGTGCGGCGTAGGATTAGCTGGGCGCGACGACGACGACGAGCTTAAAGGGATTTCGATTTTATATACGCGAAAATTCGCCCCGTAATCCGTTCGCCACCGCCGCCATGTGTTTTTTGTTTTTAAGACGCCCAATCGGTCCTGGTGCGACGAACGCACAGACGTCGGCAAATTCCCTAAAAGCTATACGGGGGATTTTAGTCGTGGATTCGCTATTATTTATATTATAAACCTGCCCTCGCGACGAACGGAATGCGTTAAACAATTGGATTGCGGAGACTGTAACGTGATCGGAGGCACACCAATGGCATATGATAAAAGTTGTTTAGGGAGGGCTTTCCGTATCCTATGGATAAATTTCCCGTAGCTGAGAGTGAACATTGCAGGATATAAGTGGTATTTGTACATATTTTCGTATTATAAATTCGAATTTTCGTTTGGTCGGATGTTTGTTACTGCTTCAAGCAAAACCATTAATAAGAAAAGAAAAAAAAAATGGTAAAACAAACTAAACAGAAAAATAATGATAAGATTCGCTCGTGGGAGTGGTCACCAGAGAACTGTCTCTTCCCCGTGTATATATTTAAAAACTCTAGTCTACTCTTTTGGTCGGAGCCTATATAGACGGTTGTAGGTAAAAATATCCGAAAAAAAAATGTCCGAAGGTAAAAATGTCCAGCATATAAACCTAAGTGATAACCAACAACCAAATTGAATGATGGAATCAGATTTTCCTAGTTATTTTCTCATTTCCACCTAAATATTTGGCTATTAATTGAAAAAACTGCGGTTGAAATTGGGTGTTGACCCGTACAAAATAGATCAAAGGGAAAAATCAAACCATCAAAAAAAAAAAAAAAGTATCAAAACTTTTTGAAATGCATATCCTTAAATTTAATTAATATTGTATAGTTTAGTAAAAAAATATATATTTTTTTTTTATTATGATTTAAATTTAAATTATTATACGATATAAAAATTGATTTTTGGTCAATTTCATCATTGTCATTTTTATTATTAGAACAATTAATATTATTATTACGTATTAAAATTGTATTTAGTTTATAAATTATATAGGTATTATATTTTTTTACCTCTGGGCATTTTTTCCTCTGAAATTTTTTTCAGGCACTTTTCAATGGAAGGTTTTTTCTCCGATATTTTGGTAGAACCCCATATAGAAGTGTATTTCTACAATCTATATGTTATTAAAAATAAATGTTTATCTGTCTACGTATTATTCACATTCGAATATCTATCGCACGCAGAGATCTGAAAATTTACATTTTCATACGGACGAATGGGTTTTTATGCACAACTCGAAGCTAGATTTTCTAAATTCAATTCATGAATGGTGGCTGACAGTCTGACACAATGTTATATGTAACATGTTTTATCAGTGTATAATTTAGGAGATTTTAAGACTGTCATTTTAGGACGATGAGACGGCCTGACAGTTTGTGTATACGCTTACCGGCACCAGAGACACCGGATGGTAGGTTAGATTAGAATAATAATAGTCGAATAGAGATTCGATAATTCAATTATTGCGGCTTTCAATTTTCATAAATGTTTAATAACGAAAAGTGAGTAGCGAATAATAATATTCAGTAAAACCAGTGGCGTAACTAAGGGGCGGGGCGGAGATCGTGACGTACGAAGCTGTATTATTTATATAACGATTTGAAACAACGTTGTAACATCGTATACGTGTTGATTTAATGTAAATATAAGTGATAACAGCTACGGCGTGGTTTATATTTTCACTTACTAGTTACTATAAAGTAATAGAATATAACTAGATATTATAACTTATTACTCGTACATAAGAATCTACGTCATTTCGACGCGCGTAAAATGGGCGTGGTCATTTTGACGGGAGACATTCTCCGGAAAATCGAAATTTTCCGATGGTGGTACTTTATTTTTTTATTTTTTATTGATTATAATATAAATTATTTTTGAGTTATTCAAAAATAATAAATACAATCAATAATAATAATAATAAATGAATACAAATGTTGAGTAAATAATAAATAAAATCAATAACATTATTAACAAAAATAACTCATAAAAATAACTAATATGCCAACTTCACGCAGCACTCCCCTTTGATCTTTCGACTTCGATTCAGTGTCAAATTCAACCACTACTAATGGTATTAAATTGATGCTGCATTCTTACTTTATGCTGTCAAATTCAACCTACCAAGTATATATTTCAAAAATGTTCAACATGCAATTTAGATTCAGGAACTCAACCCTTTCCATTTGAAAAATGTAATCCCTTTAAATTCAGACTAAATCTTCTTTTTAGACAAGCTTTTTGTGTAGCACCTTTGCTGAAAGAAAATCAGTGTGAGAAGGTACTTTAGGGAGGTCATTTTTCGATTTTCTCTAGAATTTTCTCAAAAAATGTAGAAATTGAAGAAAAAAAAATGGAGGAAAAACAGGAAAATGTAAATAATATAGGTATTAGTTAAAAATATTACGGCCTTCTTTTTTCTTGTAGACAACTTTTCTACTAGTAATATCAGAATAATCAGATACTATAAATTATAAGCTATCAGTTAAATGTTCCAATAATATTATAAGTTTTTAATTTTGCAACTTAATAAGCTGTAAGTTATTATTATTATTAGACTATGACTTATGAGTAATGTATAACTAAGTATTCGTATTTAATAGGAAATTCCAATATGCATTATATATTATGAACAAAAGTTAAACAATTTAAAGAATTTACTCAAAAACCTAATTTAATCTTACCTTCTCCTGGCCACCGACTACTTTCCGAAATTGAATTTTTTTTTCAAAGGCATAACCTTCCCTCCCCAAAAATAAATAAATAAATAAATAATAATTCTGGTTGCGTCACTATCTAAGACATTCTTTATTTTAGAAATGATTAATTTTTTTTTTTTTTCGTAAAACCTATGAAACAAGTAGCTCTAAAATATTACATTACCGTTATATTTTTGTTTACCTTTTTGGGAGGAATGAAACGTTTGTTTCCCCGCCGCAAAATCAAAAGTGTAGAATAATGATCCATCTTTGAATTTGAAATAGTAATTTCTTTTTAAAATGACATGAACAGATAACGATTTGGTTAAAATTTCAAATGTAACATTTTAGATTAAATTGCTTCTTAAAATGTCCATAAAGTGAAAAATATTTTCTGAGATAATGAGTGTCTTATCGAGGATCGATCACACTGTATTATTAAATCACGTGAACAATATTTCTATTGGTTTTACAATAACATTACATAATATATGTGTGTATGTGTTTTTTAGAGCATGTTAAATACGGTTTCGACCGGACTTGTCTCGATCAACGGGAGTTTCTACAGGTGCAGTTTTCGATCCGATTTGTGGATTCGGGGGATAATTATTTGAAATGCGTGTTGTCTAAACTTGTCCGGACCAAATCCACTGTATACGACACGCAGAGATCTGAAATCTGAAACATACGCCGGACAAAATAACGGTGGTCCGGCGAAAATACCGAAATTTAAATTAAATTTAAAATTCGCCCTAAAACCGCGCGAATCCCGGACGACATAGACCGCGGGTTTTGTTCGAATTCAAAAACACCGCTCTCGCTGACAACTCGTCACGATCGGCCATTTCGATCTGCTAATCCACCCCTAACCATAATTTAGGCAATAACAATTAACGTCCGCCGTCCCCGGGGTAAATAATTAACACGGTAAACGATCGGTTCGGCGTGTTCGTGACCGGCGACACGCCGCGCCGTCCCGTCGGATAGCGCGCGGTCGTCGGCAATTCCATCGCGGCGGACGTTAAAATACGCGTGACTGCGGACGGTCGTCGGTGCGAAATATTCTGAATAAACGATACGCCGTCCGACGGCGTTTCCGGTAATCGGGCCGGTATTAATAATTGAGCCATATTCCTTTCGAATACGCGAGTGCGAAATCGGCCGGCGGCCGTGGTCTGGGACGGATTACGGGGCGAAACAAATAATTCGCACGCAATTGCACGACGAGCTATTATACGCGGTAACGGCGTATCGTTACAGGTAAATAAGTGGATTGGATCGCACGTCGCCTGTTGATTTAACGCAATAGTGTCCGCGGCGGGATTCGGGACTCGTCGCGTTAGGCGAAAACCACCGCGAATAAAACGCGTTAAAAATATTTAAAAATCGAAAACGGTAAAACTGTTTCCAAGGCCGGGAAAGGGCTCCGTTGACACCGTTCCCCTTCTATTAGGTGTCTGAATTATTCAATACAATTCGCTACGAATATGATTGACACTAGGAAGTTTTTTTTAGAAAATAAAATTTTACTTATTAAAAAGTGCACCAGTTCCAGAGCCCTTAATGTCGCTACACTATTGAAAATATCAACAGCACATTTACAAACCGTGAGCTCGTCGAAATCGCATAATAATATTGCAGTATTACGCCGTGATGTAATTCAACTGTATACCTACCAGCCTAAACCGGTAAATGTTTTTAAACACGCAGTTTTATCCGCGGGTTTCGTGCATAGGTCGGCGAATCGTTTTTTTTTCGAAAACCACAGCGGAAAACGGCCGTCCTCTCCTACGAACACGCTCCTCACGTGCGCGAAAGGTCGGAGTCTTTGTAATAATGGCCACGAAAACACTTTACATTTACCGAAATGGTCAAGAATATATGACCGAATAAATAAATGACCGGAGGAAAATATTATGACAAGAGAAAAATATAGCTATGTGAATATTGGTTATTTTAAAACGTAATAAGCATCGCCCAGTAATCGACATTCGACTATCCGGTTGAAAAGAATTCAGAAAATTTCGTAATGAAATCGGTAACGTCGCGATGCGCCCTAATATTTACCATGTTACCTGTGATTTTCTTTTTGGTTTTTCCCAGTTATTTTGAAAACCCATTGGAAAACCAAAAGATCTTTTTTTTTATCCACCAACTAGACGAAATTACATTTTGTATTTAGCTATACTTTCCATTAGCCGTTTCAGTGCATAGAGTGATCAATCTATCGTAAAATATTCATTATCTCGTTATAAATATTCATTAATACTTTCGTATTACCGTTTCTCAGAATACGTTTTATAGAACATATTCAGAAAAGAGTGACTCTACATTTTTACATAAATGTTATTTTTGTCACCCATTTTTTTTTGAAAAATCACTATACTTACTTTTAATTTTTAAACTGCTACCTGTATTATAACTTCCAAAAATAAATGAAATATTAGTTAAAATATATAAGCATTTATATTATTATAGTAAGAGAATGGACAACCCACTCTTATCAGCGGTTAATGATATGCGCCATTTTGCGCGATTACACCGTTTAGATATTGCTTTATTTTAGGAGTGTGGACATTAAGTGAACTAATAGCGCTAGCAGACATAGCAAAATACAGTCGCAAAATGGCGGCGCCCATGAGACTACGGCACTTGGTCACCAGTAAACGTTCCCTAGAGTTATTGCCCAGTCTCTGGTATTAATTATATTATGGGCTCTCTAGCTGGGTCCATTAATTTCACGGCCTCAACTACCGCCGTATCGTACATAATTGTTATGATAACGTTACGCTCGCAAGTGAGTATAACAATATTATGTAACATAATATTTATATACGACATCCCGTATAACAGGGACGAGCTAATCGTTTACGGGGTTGGGATGCGGCGGAGAACGGTTAGTTTTTATGCGCTCGTCTGTGCTGCTATATAGGTAAATCCTAATTTCACTGCACCCGAAACGCAGGACGCCGGCAAACAGTTAGGTTTTATGGCATGTTTCTCGTGGTATACACGAGTGGTTATATTAAAAAAAATAAAAAATTACGAGAAAAAACGGCCCGACCGGATAATTTTTGTAATCAACTTTGATTATAAAATATTATGCATAGCGTACCTAATGTACACCGTATACGTATATACCTAGAATATCCCGCAGACTAGGTAGGTACTTCAATTCCGCATTTCCCATTGAATTTCCGCCTTATTTCGCCCGTCAAATACTAACAGCTGTTTGAAGGTAAATTTAGAAAAAAACAACAAAGTCACTATTAACTTAAGTTAATATTTTCCTGAAAATATAACTCAAATTCATTTATATTTTAAAATTAATTTTAACTTAGCTTAGGAATTTTACAATTAGTTCTTGGAAGCTTGCCTTTAAGTTTTTCGTCGAGAAGTTAAAACATAGAAACCATCTATTGATAATACTCCATGGCTTGATAAGTTAGGTTCTAATTAGTCAAAAGGTCTCTACACTACTTGCGCTTCAGTCATTTGGGAGGGTTGCCAGGGATGAATAAGGAAGAGATTTCATTTATGAGTGTATTTCTGTGATTAGAAAGGCGAATATTCAAATTTATATAATGTATTTTTGCCATATCAGGAATAAAAAAAAAGGGTATAGAAGGGTCATAATAGAGGGTGTAGTTGAAAACGTAATGTAGAGCTTTAATGATTTGTCGGAGAGTTCTGGATTAATAAGTTAAAAACATATACTAGTACATCTTAATTATAGATTTAGTTTAAAATATTTTTAAAATACTGACATATTAACAGAATACGTATATTAGACTTTTCTGGGCTATTTTTTTTATGTAAATTTGTATTAAGAAGTTTTTATTATGTAGGTATTCAGTAGATAAAATCGTTTGATTAACACAGACGCTTGAAAATTTAATCCTAGGTTCATTGTAAGTTTTACTTTGAGGTCCAAAAAAAAAAGAAGTCGTCCTAGGATAATGAGGACGGGTACAGCCACTGTTATAGATAATTTAATACGTGTAAGCGACGATATAAACCTTACCTTACGAAAAAACGTAAAAATCGAAGCTAGTCTTCTGGTAGAAAAATTATTCACAGAAAACAAAAAAAAATAAACATTTTTATAAAACAATAAGCTTCTTCGCTCCACTCGGAATCTAAATTAAGTCAAACTTAACGTAGTAGTTATTTTTTATGAGTGTGTTCAAATGCATTCTTAATTAAAATCGTAAATATTACGGCATTTCGAAACGTGTTTAACCGAACTTCAGCCAAGAATCATTTTTCGTTAGCAATGTTTCCTTTTTAATTACAGGTATAAATTAAATAATTTAATAGATCCTACTTTTCCCACTTCCAACATACAACAATGGTACAGCCGTTTTCATTTTCAGATCTTTTTTTTCAAAGGTGGTAATAACTAATAGCTTCGTACCATTTTAGATCTACTTGTTTCATGACTTTTCCGAAAAAAAAAAATAATAACTTTCGAAATAATTAGCGTCTTACGTTTTATTAATCGTCCTGCGTATTACATAGTTTATAAAACTTAAATATTGTATATCTATTGTTGTATGGTATTATAATTTGATGTTTTAAAAGGCGCGGAAATATACTTTTTAAGATCAAACGAGAATCGCCATCCACGCGTATAATTATTTTAGTTACGTACCTAATTTATTCAAACGAATCGAAAAACTTTTCATTTCACACCTGCCTCGTTAATTTCCGTTTATGTTTAACACTAATTGAATAAAAATGTAATTTAGTAAACGTTTATTATCACACCCGCGGGTATGTATGGAACCCAAATTGCATTACTACAATATAATATTGATAACTGTGTCGGGTTAATAATTTAAGCACCGTGGCTATATGATAAACAAAAATATACAATTAAAACCTTAAATCGTAAACAACAATTTCTATATGCACAATACTAATTTGGATTTAAATTGTACTATGGAAAGAATTTTTCAAAAATATGTAAATTATTAGAAAAAACTGTATTCATCAAATATTCGACATAGACTTTTTGTGGTTCTGCAAATTTTGTTTCCGTATTAATTTAAATTTACGAAATTGTATTTAAATGATACGAGATAAATGTGTCTCATTGATTATAGTTTTTGTCGTCGATTTCATTTCGCAGCGTCGTGATATGCATACGTATTATCGTATAATAATGTCATATTTTAACGATATTATAATATCTTTATTGTTATCTCAATATATATTGGTTCGTTTTGAAAAATCGTTTTCTTCTCCTCCGTCTTTCGTCCCAACTATTTAAGATTGGCCACATACCTAAACTTCCACTTGATCCGATCTTCCATATCGTCCTCGCATACACCCGCCGTCATCATATCTGTCATCCTCAATCGCCTAAAATTGTTTTTGAAATAACATATTAAAATTAATTCAACAGAAAAGGTCATCGAAATTAATGAAAAAAAAAATCCTGCACGGGTCTACCGTGTCTCCTCTTCGCAGAACAGAAGGACAGTTATTCGGGGAAAAGTAAGGTGAAATAAAATGTTCCCTTTTAAGACATTGTGACGAAAATAATATTATTTAAATAATATGCACGTATTTATTTTGTGGATAACAAAATTGTTTCAACGATCAAAGGGCAAAATATTTTATATTTTGTTCTACATAGTTATTTCGCCTAGCGTTGCCCGTGTCGATTTAATCCCCCTCCTCGTTTTCGACAATTTAAAAATAGCGTTTTTAAAAAAATATCCTTTCAAAAGTCCAAATCAATAACAATAAAAACATTCAATTGAACGTGTCTCTTCGTTTCACCCCCCAGGTCCTATCACAGTTAACCTTTGTTGCATTATAATTTATATTTTTTTTTTAATTGAACACCTTCTGTTAATTGACACCTCTGGAAATACACAAGACATACAAATTTCCATACAAATGAGCCTATGACAATAAGGAATCGTTCAAAAAACATTTCATAAAAATCGGTTAAGTAATTCTCGATATTTTAGCAATTTTCGTTGACACAAACAAACGTTTCCTCTTTGTATAATATTGTTAGATTCATTCTTGTCCGACAGAATTAATGACAATAATAAGCACGATATTTTCATCTCACCGCTTTGCGTAAGCCACTGAAATAGATGAATAAATACACGAATATTTTATTCAACACTGACGTAAGAATACCTAAATATAGCACGATTAAAAAAATATTCCGTCTTACATTGAACAGTAAACATTGAAAATAACATTTTTTTTTTTTTTATTAAAAAAAAAGCGATGCATTTTACTTGTCATCGTTTGAAATGTATGTGAAACGAACTGAGAAAATAAATACGGGCGAGAGGATGGTAAAACATAAAAATATTCATCACTGCAGTGTTAGGGTGTAAGCTTATGTATGCGGACACAACGCGCTATTTCCACGTTGTTCCGCCACAAACAATAATCAGTTACCGTTACAAATGCACTTTTGAGTAATTTCGAAATCTAAATATATAAAACACAAACAGTTTATAATAACGTATAAAACAAAATACATTCAAAGAAACAATATAGTAAATCTAAAAATAGCCGAAAGAGATCTACAATCAAAAAATGTATTTTATACTTTTAAATATTTGTCAAAATGTCATAAGCTCAAAAAAAAAAAAAAGCTTCTCAACCTATTATATTGACGTATATTTAAATGTATACATTGTACAGTAACCTAGTCAGGAAGGTCATAGGGCTCCCCTTTATAGCATTTTTGAAATATTTTACTCGTTATAATTTTAAGTTTATGTTACTGAAGTATTTTAAATTCTGAGTAGCGTGATTTGGAATACATATGTTGATAAGATGATATAATTTTTTTTGTTTTTATTTTTCTTCTGTTTTCTTGCAGATTTTCTACAAGAAAAATTAATCCAATCGAAATCCGACGAAAAGGAATTTGTTTGGCACATCTTGTCAATATAGTACTTGAAGGGGATATTAATTTTTTTATTCTCCTTGTTATAATTTCATAACAACAATAAAACTATTTCCGGGGGAAATATCGGGAAAACGCGCCCTTCCATCCCATTGAGAAATCTTAGCTACGCAACTGAATATATATATTTAATAAATCACATTACAAATTTTCCGTAATATTCCGTGTACGTTTATACAGTGTTTTCTATCACATATATACGTTTATCTACCTATTACCTTTTCCTCGCACAATATTATATATTATGCACAATATTCATCTACACACGTTCCTTACATTTGCATACGATGATCAATCTGCTTTTCGCTCCCCACGTATACATTATATTTTTGTAGTTCTGCGTCAATAATATAGTACCAGGGTTACCACCCTAAATATTTTTCAGAGTTCGTATTGTACGTTTATTTCTCTTCTATATATGTAAATTTACATTTTCAATCAAGTACGCTGAAATTATTTGTATAACACCAACTAAACAGTTGTTGAATTTAAATTAATATTCTAAATTTAAAAATCTAAAAGTTAAAACAAAAACAATTTTCCGAAAAAAGTCATGGCCCCTAGTCATTTTGTACTTTATTTTGAAAACAAAAGGGTGACGATTCCTTATCGCAGCCTAATCGTAATAATTCAGTATATTATTATTATATACAATAGCGTAGCCCAGTGGGAGGGTTCTTGTAACCTCTTCCAATGTTTTATCAAATCTGTAGATTAAATTAAGTAGGTTGTGGAGTGTAGACTTCTCTAAACCTACCCGATTGATAAATTCTGGCTACTACGCTATTAGTTATTTACATAATATTCCCAGTTTAGTATCACTAATGGGTGATTTCTTGAATCAAATATTCATGTCTACACTCTGGTTAAGTACATGAACTTATTGTGCTATTTTATTACAGATTTTTTTATTATTTTATGAAAATAACTTTGTATTATACTTGCTGACCTGGCAATACTTTGCTATTGCTAAATATTAGTGTAAATAAAAATATAAATAATAATAATAGTTCGGTTGTTTATGATAATCATAATTTTTATTCATATATTAGTTCAGTAACCCGTAAATAAACAAAAATATATAAATAAACAATTTGATATTCGTACAACAAATACCAAATACCCTTTCTTATCAACTGCCTCCGTCATAATGATAGCTACGAGTGGTTTCGGCTATGCGGTGATAAATGTCAGTTAGTCAGTCAGTCAAATATGTTATTTTATAATATTATAAAATAATAATAATACGATATACGCGTGGCAAAATCTAACACGACGAGCGCATATGAAACGGACATGATAATTTCTAGGTAGCACAACCTGACCAACTTCACTCTGTGCCTCTCCGCGCCTTCTGCAGCATGGTAAGGCGACATGACGACAAGTGAGTCGAACTGAAAACTGTCACACAACGAACAAAAAATTATCAGATCATGGTTCAGGCGCTACTCTTCGAGCCGTGAACTCACCTGCACGAGACTCTAGAGCAGCTGATACGGCAAACCGGATCGTGCAGAGGAGATTAGCCGTGGTCCGAGATTCAAAACGGGAAAATTCAAACGTGGAAATGTAGGACTTTTTCTACACTACACGTTATTTCCGCTACCTATGTTTCGTAGTATATAATATAATAATGACTCCTTTCTGTGTTGATAGGGAACGCGGTGGGTTTGCCCTTGCTCTTCCCCGCATAAAGCTGAGTTTAAATTATTCAATAAACGATAACGGTAGACTTGTTCGCACAGATCCTCCATTACTGCCGGTTTAAAAATCGGCGGGAAAAGGTACCTATCTATTGATAAGTATCTATTATACTGGCTTTAATTATAACATGAAATTCCTATTATACTACAGTCAACAGCGTTATTATTATAGTGTTAGCACATCGTACTGGTTAATACGTCACTACGGTGTAAAGCTTTATACGCGTTTAATATCGCAAAACATTTCAATATAAATACACGATGATCCATTTATCCGGCGATTTTTTCGGCTTCTAGATGAATTTGTTTTTGTTTTTTTTTTTTATCAGCCATCAATTGGCTTTATTTTAACACTATTTTCACATTGTTAAAATATTATATTGTTTACCTCCGTCTTTTTATACCGTAAATGGATTCATTTTGAAATAGCAAACTCTCTCCCTCCCTTTTTAATTATAGAATATTATCGATCTAAATATTTTGATAAGCGTAACACTAAAATCGGATTTACCGTTTATAAGTTACAGGTACCATTGATTTTTTATAATATTATATAACAATATAATATTTTAAAATCAATACAAGTACCTAACAGTTTAAAATATAAACCAGTGGAGAATGTTGATAAACTTCATATCCATTTGTACATGATAAATTATTGACAAACCTTCCCCACTCTTTCTGTCTAAATTTTACACTGTTATAACTCAAAAACGGTAAATCCTATACAAGTGTTACCTATACGTAATATCAACATTTTTATGAAAGTATTCTTTGTTCGATTTCGTCTGTAAAAGGGGAGGGGTCACATTTCATAATCAAAACAGTATACTAATTTAATGTTTAAAAAGTAACCGTAAAAATTGAAAATAGGTAGTGTTAAAATAAAATAAAAATTGATCGGCCAGAAACAACAAATGTATATTTTGTTTAAAAATGTTAATATAAATGACTAGTGTTGGACGATAGATAGAAAAATTGAACAGAGAATGAGTGTAGTAGATATGAGAATTCCTAGGTAAATAAGCGAAATGGTGTGAGACGATAAGACTCGGAATGAGTAGAAAAGAGGTAGCTTGGGTATGGCTAATTAATTAGATAAAATAGACTGAGATAGTTTAGACGTATCATTTGGAGAGAATAATTTGAAGTAGTAAGAATTGTAGTGAAAATAAACGTAAGATGAAAGAAGGTGAGAAGAAGACCGAAACATAGGTGGTTTGATCCGATTGAGAATGATATGAGAATAACCTGAGTATCCGAAGGGGTTGATGAGATGAAGTGGAAGTGTTCGGGACAAGAGTGGCCCAAGTATAGTTGGAATGAAGGCGAAAAAGAAAAATAAGAATTCAGAACGATTCAATGTAACGGTCGAATAAACTGAAATCAATTTCACCTAAAATCCTACGAGACAAACGATGAATCACCTCATGATATCAGACGCATCACTATTTGTATAAAAGTTAAATAACGTTCAACGAGTGAACAACGTTTATATGTACATGAAATATTTTATTACCACGTATACGAACGTTTTAACTATAATTAATTGTTTACACGGTCGACTGCAGTAAGTGCAGTTGTGAAGAGAACCGTTACATTTTACATGCTCGGCCGGGCTATACATATACCCCTACATACTTAAATCTCAATTATATAATAACTTTATTCCATAAAATAATACGCCGTAAAAGTCACAACGGATGACTGTTTATTATAATAATATAATACAAAGTTTATTATTTTAGGGCCTCAACGCGACATTTAGTTTTCTCCGTCTGTCTCGCAAGTACCTATAATATTATTGTAACAAAAGCATTTCACAGTTACACAATTGTGACAATCCGGTTGGGTTTAAGGTAAAAGTACCTAGAATATAATACATTTTTATAAAGAAGAGAATATTGATTTATTGTGTCTTGACCGAATGATTTTTTTTTTTTTTTATATATGTATACATTTTAGTTTTTGAATAATTTATAAATGGTTGAAATTAAAAGAAATCAAGTTACACTGAAACACGCATAATATCTGAATAATGAAAATAATAATAATAATAATAATAATAACAATAGTGAAAATATTTTTTAAATTTTTATAAACTTTAACGGTTTATATAGGTATATCTACGAACACGACAAAAATTAAAAAAACTTTTTTAACATGAAATTTATTTTATAACAGATTCTTTTACAAACTGTATTTTTGAGCGAAAATGACAAAGTCAAAAACAACCAAAGGTTCCCAAACATTTTTGACCCACGGCCTAAGGCACAACTAAACCACCAATCTTAGACGCTCTAAAAGTATGGACACGTCGAAGATCCATGGGGGCTATGCCCCACAATCCCTTTTACACGGCTCTAACAATAATCAACTACGCATTTAATTTACGATTTTGTATGTACAAATTTATTATAACTGTTTTAACATTATATTTCATACACATCATGCATTGAAAATCTATATTTTGTTCTGCTCATTAATTACGAAATACACGAATAAAAAATATTGCCGTTATTATGAAAAAGCTGATTGGGCACCCCTCTCATTGTGCCTATGCTCAAGGCACCCTTAAGTATTATTTAAAAATACGGAGGCACCCTATATTAGTATATCGTAGCACTAAGCTGTAGTGAAGTTGATCAGATTATTATTGTTTTTTAGGTACATGTTTTATAAAAATAAAATAATCCACACTTTTCTATACTATTGGAATATGGAACGGGTACAACAATGATGCAAGTACGGTAATCTAATTTTTGGTAAATTACCAATTCCGAAGAGTGTCGCGTGTTAATAACGTGCGAACCCGACTAAAAACTAGAAAGAAATCTCTTAATGAATCGGATCAAAGCCAAGTTAATTTAACGAAATAATTAATAAAGTTTGGTCCTCGATAGAGATGAAATTATTAATAATAATTATAAAATATATATTATATAAAGCGAATCTAATGAAATATTTAAACAATGTAACTGATATTTAAGTTACGTTAGTTGTTTTGTCTTTCACGTCTTTTAATTTACTTAACTCCGTAAAAAGTAAAAGTAATTTTCGAAAATCCTAAATTTAACTAATTTTTTTTTTCTATATTGGTCGCCTTCTGTTAATATAATGAGTAGGGGTAAAAAAAATATAGTGAAAATGCGCGACATTGCCAAAAAGTACATTAATTACGAAAACATTGTGTTGTAGGTACATGTATAGATGGGCAGCGAGCCGGTCGAATAGAATCTCTAATAAATGTATCTTGCGTATCTTTAATCAAGGTACACATTACGAACGTACCCTATATAATAATTTATCTTAAAGCAGTTGAAAGCCATTCGGTTTTTCATACATATTTAGACCAATAAGCTGTAATGAAATAAACATACTCCCAGTAGTCCGAATTCCGTTTTGAAAAATGATTTGATTTCGTATACTTCTTTTTCTGTGTTTTTTCTTTACCAACAAGAAACATTTTGAATTTTCATTTATTTATGTTTTTTGTGACGTTTTTCAGTACTAATTTATTCTGAGAATAAAAGTAAACTCATCGTGTACTTTAACAAAATTAACTTAATAGAAAAAATTAAACATTTATCTTCACAACACATAGACAATAAATCGAAAAATTAAAATATGTTTTAAAATTTAAAATTGGATGAACGATGGTGGTGGGTATAGATAACTTATTATTATTATATATCGTCTTTTTCGTCTGTAAAGACAACCGAACATTTCCCCTTAAATAATTATCAAAACAGTAGATTAGTGGACAATTATTTTTAATTTAGATGGCGTGATACCTACATGTGCTGTTCCCGTCGTACGAACGTAAGACTTACCTATCAAATTTACAGTCAACAGGAACAACATTGTGCTATTAGTTTTAACATTGTGATGAATTGACTTATTGTAAAATCGGTTATACCATCACATATGTACATAAATTCGTTTTATAACGTTTTTATTAATATGCAATTAAACAAAGAACAATGTCATCACTAACTTGAAGATGGTAATATGACCAAACTGAGTGGATACGAAAATATAACTTGAAAATACACTCTAGGTTTAGTTGTTTCAAAAAAATGTGTTTATATTTATTGTAAAACTTAAAGATATTAACTGTACAACGTTAGCGTTATTTTCTCGAAATTTTAATTTTTAAGAGAAATATGAGAAATATGTAAAATAATAACTAAGTTATCCCTATTGAACGAAAATTGAGTAGGTCGTGCGTTTTTCAGACGTAAACAGCACATGCGGGTATCACGTCCTCTTAAAATCAAAAATGTATTTTAAAATTGTACATCTGGCGAAAATTTAGAAAACCCCTTTAAATTTTCTTAGCACATTTTATATGCGTACGCCGCGTAGTTTTTTATTTGAAAACATACTCCGAAAGCCGTAAAAATATATGCCGATAGTAGCATTGGTAATTATTAACGGCACACGATTAATATAATATTACACTGTTAGTTTAGTGAGTAAAAATGTTGGTTTTTTTTTTTTTTGTTATTCCATATATGCGTTATAAAATCCCATAATTACTGTCCAGAGTCGATGGTCCGATATTGAACACATGTACGGATAAATTGATATAGTGTTATTAATTAATGTACTTATATAAGGATCGATAGTTAAAGATTTTTATGAGCCTTTCGGCTGTTGAAATTATAATAATTAATTATTCGGCTATAATCCGTTTAAAACAATAAAACAAGAATGTTTTTTCGGCGGAGGATTTTTTTATGTTTTTGGTGTAATTATATACATAAAAAAAAAAAAAAAAAACTCGCCGTTCTAATGTACTGTATAAATACTACTGTATAATTCCTGAGTAACGACAAGGGCCGAAATTCAAATGTTATTTTACTCGAGCAAGAACAAAAGTTTTTCGACGGAGGGATCGAATGGTCATGATTGTTACGATTTTCCGGAATATTTAATTCAGCTCCAACCAATCAGATTAATATTCTATATTTTTGGATTGTTTAAATTGAGTCCGTTCAGTCTCTATTAACGTTATCCGGGGGACACCGCGAAGCGATTGGCTGTGTAGTCCCGAAAAAATATTTATGTCCTCTTAGATTTTGATCGTAGCCAGGAATATATTGGTTTTGTTATTGTGATGCGTGTGTGTTTTTTTTTTTTTTCCTGTCCGTATAAAACTTTTCTACCAACATTTTTGTTCTAATCGAAAAACGACACGATAACATTTATGTACTATTTTAGATCTAATTGGTGCTTGGAGGAAGCCGTTTTTCGATTTTCCAAGCAGTTTTCATAATAATTGTGAAACCTCAGAAGAACACGTAGAAAAACCCGATAAATTTATTACGACAATAAATGTTCAATGTTCGTCCGTTTCACCGCACACAAAATACTTGACAGTTCGACCCGAGGTTCATTGACGGTATTGAATTTAACATTATTAAGTATGACATGGCCTAGGGTATTTGAGAAGAATAATCAAACAAATTAATTTGTTTTCGAATTTCAGCGTTTTGGGGGTAATAATCGTAAATACCATTAAGGATTCCCGGAGTTAATGATTTTAGCGGGAAATCGAATTATCATATTTATAACGGCTGTGGGTATGATCGTCTACGTCCGCGGGTCGAATATTAAAATATCGCGAATGACTAGCGCGTGCGTAAAATAATACGATAAACGCGTATAAACGTTTTAGCATTGTATAATAGGAACGTCGCGACGATTTTCGGGATCGCGCGTTAATTAACGCGATGGACCGAATTGTTATAGTTTCGCCGTGTCGGTGTCGGTGTTGCGACGAGACCACGACGGTACTGGCGCTAGGCAAGACCAAGCTCAAAGTTTTGGTGCCGGCACGGCCGAGACCGACACGAGAATTGACGTGGCAGAAACCAGGACGGAAACAATGCCAACACTGCAAGACTCTCGAGTCAACTGCAGTACGTATAATTGATATTTTTCAATAACCGACCGAGCTTTTGCGCTTTACGAAACATTTCGTGGTCCGAACGTGTACAGTATTAATTCAACGTCAATTGACGACAGCGAAAGAAAAGTTTTACACAGATCGACGACGCACCGGACATTTCGGTTTTGTTGCGATGAGTAGCCCGCGCTCGCTTCGATTCCGGAGAACAATGGTACGTTTAATGCATTCGACGCGGCTTTGTAAAACCAATAAATGCACGCGTAGAAAAGCGGATGGACCGAGATTCTACGTGCAATTCGAATAGACCGTGTAAAAATAAATGTGTAATAATACAATTCTAAATAACAGTACTTGTATATTAATTAATTTTTCCATCAATATTATACAATTAATAGTAATATTAAATTAAAAAACCGAAAGAAAAATGGGCGGTTAAATGAGATTTAGAATGATATGGCGACGGCCGGTGTATGCGGGGCGGGAGATCGGGAAGTGGAAATTTAGAAAAAAAAAAAAAAATCCGACCCTGTATAGTTGTGATAAACTTCCGCATATTTAAATGTACAATGCACCGTGTTTTCCAGGGATTGGAGGGGTTGAAGAGGAGATTGTACGCAGGCGTTGAACTAATAAAAATATCAAACAGTATTCCAAGAAAAGTAAGTATAGCACGGAAATTACGCGTCTTCGGGTACAGTAGACTAACCGAAAGTGTTTACCGAGAAAAACCCTCTCTTTCTGCATTTTACTGAAATACGTCAACTTTCAACTATCAGCGTGTGTTCACAATATTTGTTTGAAAAACGTTTCCACAAACACGTTTCATTCGCCGTTCGATGACAAACATTCAACATCACGTTATTGTAAACGATTGAACTGATCTGAAATATCTATTCGAAATAAATAAATGAACCATATTCTTGATTAAATGTTTTGATTCCACTGAGACAGGAATGCAATTTATTCTGTTTTCGAGTTATGATTTTCAACTAGAAATAAAATTCAAAAATAAATTATTATCGTTGAAATATCACTCATCTATAGGTGCAATAAATCAGAGGCGTAAACGAGGGAAGCGATAAGGGCGATCGCCCCCCCCCCCGAGGCATTGTTGAATTTGTTTCGTGTATGTAGGTACATACTCATATTATTATTATTAATCAAAAATTTTTAAAAAAAAAGTTAATTTTTTTGCACGGAAATGGTTATCGAAAACTTCTTAAGAGATGGATAAGAGATCAGAGATGTTGTAGCTATCAAAAACATGTACATCTACTGTTGGTTATAATAATTATATTGTGACTGTCTATACGATTAATGTCTGCACTCTGTAACCGTGGTCCGCGTTATTAACATATTCTGTTTTCGGAGAATGAGACCATAAATCCGTGGTAACTATGTCATAAAAAAAAATTGATAAGCTTTAACGGAAAGACGGCCATGGTAGTACGAGTACAGCGCTACAGGTCTGCAAGTATCTAGTTTTCGGCCTTTGTGCTAGCAGTTTTCATTATTGAAATTCGTAATACATTTAAACACGAAATAATGGCTATACATAATGGCAAATAATGGTATTAGGAAAAAAAAGCCCCGACGAAGCAAACAAATATTTTTTTTTAATATTTACCTACTACAAAAACTACAATTTTTCCAATAACCGATATGGATAAATTGACTACAAATATACTAAAATTGTTATTTAAAAACTCCGAGTCCGAATATACATTAAAACATAAATTTGGTACCTATACCAACAGCATATTATTTTTTACTATTCTATTTAGGGGTTCTTAAGCAATAAATTAGAAAAATAAGATAAATGTATATAGATTAATAGATTTCCAACAAAAGTAGGCAATAAGCAATAATATACGTAAATCATGTTTTTGAATAGCTACCTAATTATTTTTGCGATTTTTTATTTTTTTAAATGCATCATATTAATTTACAATTGGGCTTTTTAACGAGCCTTCTTTTCTATACCTATAAAATAAATTTTCTTAAGATGCCAATAACTGTATTATTTCCCCGGGGCTTATTTTTCCTACGTCAGGGCTTTTTTTCCTCGTGTAGTTTTTGGTCAAGAGTTTTTTTTTCCAGGGCTTTATTATCCTCATTTCCTAATAATATTTATCAAAGTAGGTAGTAATCAGTTCTTAATTCTAAATTCAAATTCTAAACAAGCGAATCGATCGAAAAATTTTGAACTGCCGATCTATTTATAATCTGTAACACTGCCGTTTATCGATATAAACTTTTGTAATTAATAATTTATGATTAAAATTCGAATTTGTCCCCCCCCTGGTAGATGAGCTGAATACACCCCTGTACTAAATCCCTTTAAATTGATTTTTTTCTAAGTATCACATTATTTAGTATCATCAATATTTTTTTTGTAAATTTACGCAATACGCACATTATATATATATATATATATATTTTATTTTTTATAAAAATTATTATGTAATTAAAAGCAATCCTTTATAAAAAAAAATAAAACTGATCCTCTTGTGTAAACATCTGTGTTTCGTTTCCAATCAACAGACGCTTTAAAAAAAAAAAAACACCCCCAAAAACTTTTGGAGTACGTACATACTTATACAACGGTATTTCTTTTACCCAAATCCTCGATCAAAGTCATAGCAAAATAAAATAAATATAATCAAATAACCATAATAATAATGCGAAAACTGTAATATTCGGCATTTTGGCCCGAATACACACTGTAGCGGTAGTTAGGTGCATGGGTTTATAAATTAAACATTTTTTTTTTTTTTTTTTTTGCAATATCTCCACGAAAGTTTAAAAAAAAAAGCCAAAATAAGAAACAATTCCGTGAACAGTGAAATTGACTAAAATAAAATGCACAGATACAAGATACCTAATACGGTATCTCGTATCTACGCTTTTTACGAGTTTTATTTGACATGTTCATCCGATTCTACAACATTTTTTTTCGATTCAGCTGAGGAAGACGATAGTTCAGGGATTATAACTGTTCGACAAACTGACGCGTAGTGACGTCTGTTATTATTTCAATCCAAACAACCACGTGTGTTTGGTTAGATGGATGCACAGTAACAGTGCTAGACGGTATTTTACTATTTAGCCGGTAATCCGTTCCGAGTTCGGCGTTTACAAAATAGTATGAAATATTCTACCGAACAAAACCAAATGTATGTTTTGTCTCGATCGCGACTAGGCCAACCGGAACTATTTATCAGAGCTATTGAAATCTAATGGATTTGATTTATGATACGTGCAAAGGCGTGTGAATATAATTGTAAATTGTACCCGTTTTATTGTAAATTATCGACAGTATTATGATCGACGAATATTGTATGCCGGTCATACATGACGGCCGGTTATAACGGTCACTGAAATGTTTAATATAACCAATGCGAAACGTAACATTTTATTTCGTTAAAAAATTGGAACTGGCAATTATAACGTGCCAACAACTGCCAAAAATAACTTATGCTTGGAATGAAAGATAATCGATATTAAATGATAAAAAACAACTGACAATAATACGATTACATTGTACGTCAATACTGCACTCATCTGATCAAATATTTAACGACCAATATGTACGTACTACCTCTACACTATTGACGTGCATTTGCAATTAAGTAAAACCGGATGGGCGGTGACACAAAGTTGCATTGCAGTCGTAATTATTACGAAGAATAATTATGAATATAACGTGGGCGACATAAGTACTTGATCAACTAGAATGCCATATTCGCATGTGTAAACGGCTACGGCCGTCTTGTTAACGCACGGCATAGTAAAGTTACGTTACTTAGGACATGGATTGTGGCGTTTAGATTGAAAAAATTGGATTTTAATAACAAATAAAAACAATCGAATGAAACATAGCTATTTGATAAACGCAAAAACTCACCCGGCTGTAACTTATTTTGTATGGAAACTTTTGTAGAGAAAAAATACCTACAGCTTTCGAAAACCTTTCCTGTTTAAGTTGTGTACCTTGTATTTCAACTCCGATTTCAACCTGAACGCCACACTTTACGTTCTAAAAATAATGGAAAAAAATGTTACAAACAGACTACGTAATAGTTTGAAAATAAAACCATACGTGAGCAGCAAAGTTCCGACACTATAGTCGCATTTTCCCTGACCTGTTTATTGTTTTATAGTTACATGTAGGTTTATATATATATTTTTTTTTTAAATAAATAATAAACCCAATACTAATTATACACTACAACTGTAGGACTAACTTCTAAAACAAAAAAAAAACTGTGTATTTTCAGCCTTAAATGCCAGGGAAGGGATTGACGTTTAAAGCCCTCAAAATTGAGATTATTTTAACCGGTTATGAAGAAAATTTTAATGAAAAATGTTAAAAACGTTTCTTTCTCAGCGCACCGTTTAGACGAAATTTTCTACCGAAAACACTCCCGCCCCCTGAATTTAATGACCAAAATTTGATCACAGACATTAATGAGAAAAAAAATGCGCATCATAGTAAAACTAATGTATTGCTTGTTGTTTAGCGCAGAATCTAAAATCCAATTGCAAGAGATAACCATAAATTATACATTAACATTTAGCAGGATAATAAAATAACGTTTCATTGTAATAAATTGTATAACTCGAGCCAAGAAATAATAATTCGTTTAATGGGAACCGGTATCTACTGAATAATCTTACTTTTAACCGAGTAATGTTTCAAAAAAAAAAAAAAACATTTCACCACGTCATTATAAAAGTTATTTTGCGTTTAAGGTCTCCCTATTGAGATTTTTTTTCGCCCTATTTTACAATATGATATGTTGTGTTGTTCTCGTCACTTGGCCGAAAATGTGATGCTAAGCGATTTCTTTAAAAAGTAACGTAGACAGAGTTGAAACATTGAATCAACATAATAAATAATGGCAGTTGATAATCGTAATACACGATGCATTAATTTACTATCATTTAAAGTCTGTAGCCGTTGAATCTTGCGGATTCTATAGTTTATTTATAAATAATTATAATTTGCAATAGCAAGTATTTACTATATTGTTATTACGTATTACTTATTAGTTATTATTTATTAATAAACTATTAAAGATAGTATCATATTCAGTTTTTTTATTTTTTAAATTACTCAAAACGATAAGGACTTCACATATTCATATTTCAATTAATTTTTTTATGTTTTGGTAAAACAACTTTATTTTATTATTTTTGAAAAATTTAAAGATAGTAATTTTTTAGAGTTCATTATTCATCTGAACATTTTGACGTATTTATTTTCATTAAATTCCCGATGTTTTCAGAGAAAAAAGTGTACAGTCAATTAGCCATAATAATAATCATAAACAATTAGCGAATGCAATTACAGACTTCTGTATGATTATAGGTAATTTTCTCTGAACTTTAAAACATTATTAAAAATCCCAAATTTAATGAAAATAATAGTTGAAACGTCAACATTTTCAACATAATAATAAATTCTATTATATGGCTATATTTTTATTTAAATTTTTCGAAAATAATAATACCATAAAAAGTTATTTTTTAGTTTTACAAAAGAAATTTAATTCAAATATAAATATTTATAGTCCTTATCACTGCGATTAGTGTAAAAAAATCTCTATTATCTCAGGAGATATTGCAATAAGTATATTTTCACGAGAAACCCTATCTGTTTTTAAGATTGCGATTATAATTGCGCTTATAATAACAAAACAACAATTTTTTAGAATTACAAGTAATAATGATGAGATTTTATGTAATATGACCTAGCCTATGTAACTATAATATTATCGTGACCAAACCGATTTCGAAATGAAAAAAAAAAAAATGTTTAAAGGTGAACTAAAATGTTTTCTTTGGTTTGAAAATAAAAGAAATTTAGTTCAGTTGTCTTATTGTCTTATTTTCCATTTATAACGAAACCCCTGAGAAAATAAAATAAATGACCGCCTTAAAATATCTTTTCAATCAGATTTAATTTCATGAAAAGAGCTGCATTTTAAAATCGGAATAAAATTTCTAACAGAAAGGTTGTTCACAACAAAAATAATAAAATAAACGTTATTGTAAAACAAAATGCATATCTCGCCTACGCTCCGAATTTAAAATTTAAAGAATTCGGCGGTTGGTGACCTCTTGTGTCATTTATTATGTCATATTATTCGACATACGGGTGCCGCTCTAAAAATGAATTATTATAATCAACACACCTTACTGATACCTATTTATGATACGAGTAATATTATATTTTGCTGCTTGCTGTTTGCGGAAATAATATCGAAAGACATTTTTTATCGATGCGGATTTATCATAATAATAATACGGCAAATGGTTTTTTTTTTTTTTTTGGTGAAACGTATCGAGTCGAAAACATTATTGTCGATTTGAATTCGACTGGCAGATGAACAATATTAGAAACGAACAATAATCGGCTGACAATTTATTGTTGGTGATTATTCGTTTTTGGATTAATTTGCGTTTTAAACGGAAATCATCCGTAACATACGAGAACCTATTTTCAACTGATCTAGTTTAAGTTACCAGTATATGTTAATCGGAATGTATACATATTTCTATTTCCCAGAATCCCTCAACATAATGTTATAATACTCGGCGACCGGAAGTGAAAAACAAATACCTACACACTGCACAGTACACGTGGATTGCGCGTTAAAAACAAATATAGGTGCACCGTGTTCTTGTAGTTTCACCCGGACGTCGTGTATTTGGGGCACGTACTGTTCTTATACTGGTACGTAGTATTCAAAATATGAGTTCTGGATTCCGCACGTAACGAAAAATCGATTAGTTTTTTTCCTATTCTGATCTTTAAGTGTGCTTTAAGTGTAGAATTCGAAAGAAAATTTATTTTAGCTGGTTAATTGAAGAAGACGATTATCGTAGAGGTGCATGCAATTTGAGAAATGAGGCACCCAATTCTTATATTAGCATTTTTTAGGCGTAGAGCAATTCTCAAAATATTTTGAAATTATTCTCAAAATATTATATTACTCTTATTTTTTCAGCTGTTCATAAGCATTTGACATTTTCGAGTTTTTTTTTTTTGGTTTTTGTGTGGATAAAATTGTTTTCACCTAGTCAAAATGTTTGGACATTTTACACTCGGTTCATCATCGGTTTTAACTAATAGTAATAATAAAAAAGTTATTATTTAATAATAATATGTGCTATTCGATCAAAATGTAATGTTGTTTAACAGTGGCGTAATTGTGGGGGACAAAGGGGGCACTGACAATTTTCTATGGATCGAAGATATCATTTTGCCCCCGATATTTCGACAGTACAAATATTTGAATCATAATAAGTTGAGAAAGAATATAATAAATTAATCAACATATTTTATCAGGTTAAAATAGTTTTTCCTCTAATTATTTCATAGAAATTTACAATTATTTTAGGATTCTCTTGTTGTTTATGTTATCGCAATAATCACATTAGTTATAATCATAATATTACCGTTGTATGAAATATGAATACGATATTATTATCTTGAAATTGTGATTATGATTACAAGAACGAGAGGTTATTTTTAGATCAATAACAAATTAAACTCTGAACTCTTATAGGTACTTAATATTATTTAACAATATTGGTACCTATTATCTACAATTTGTTTCTATCTACATTTTGAACAATCAAATGAGTTTTAAGACTTGTCTAAAATCAAACAAACAGGTATATTATACAATACACGCAATAAAAATATATTTTAACTGGGCAGGGGGGGGGGTTCAGGGTATAAATTATTTTGCCCCCTTAATTTTTTTTTCCAGTTACGCCACTGGTGTTCACCAAACTCGACGCATTCTCGAATTATTTGAAGTTACTTTTTAACATTGGTTTTTACCTTTTCGTCAAAACTACTAACCGCTAATACTAAAAATCTGGTAATGTTTTTCTCTATCGCTTATCGTGTTTATCCAGATCAGCGGTTTCCGACCTGCGGTACGCGAAGAAATGTTTTGAAAAATGAATAAAAAAAGCTATTAGTTTTAATGTAGTTTATCCATAAAAATAATAACAGTTATAATCACTTTTCCCCTACGGGAATACCGCGGTATACTCTGTCTCGTTTCAACGAAAAATGCATATGCAATCGCACGCGGTGTTACTAATGGTAAAAGCGCGTTAGTTGTCGTGGTTTGTATAATTGCCTTGATATTTAAAAAACAAACGGACATACTTCGCACGACGTCGGGTGGGCAACTGTTGTAGGTGAGAATTTGGGATGGTAGAAGCGAAACTGAATGTTACGATTGCTAACGAAAACCGATTCAAAGCGGAATTCGGTTATGCATGTTATGAAATACAGTAGAAATAGTATATCGGATCAATCGGATTTGATTTCATAAAAACGGCTACATTTTAAAATCGGAGCGAAACTTCCGACAGAAAGGTTGTTCACAGAAAAAATAACAAAATAAAACAAAATAAACGTTATTGTAAAACCGCGTGCGTTCCTCGCCTACGCTCCGGATCTAAAATTTAAAGAACTCGGTGGTCGGTGACCGCTTGTGTGTGTCATTATAACATTCGACATACGGGTGCCGCTCTACAAACGAGTAATTATAATCAACACTTGTTGGTGTAGATAATGGCGGCGGCTATGACGGCGAGATAGAGACGTTTTGCCGGAGACGGAACTCATAAACGAACCCGTTTAATGATATTAAATTACGGTCGGCGCGGCGACGACGCGCGAAACAAACGAAAAAGCGCCGCGCGACGCTGGGTGTCAATTGCGACGGCGGGACCGGGGTTACCGACTCGGTTACCTGAGTCGGCGAACCAATTACTACATTATTTCACTCTCGTGATATTATCGCGATGAGCATTTCTACGGGTAATAATAATAATATACGGTAGGTCTCGGCCGATGATGGATCGGGCGAACCCAGAGTACATAAGTGATTTTAACGAATTATAATACGGGAGATTTTGTTTTTGTTTTTTTTATTATTACTATTTGTTATCACGGTCCAGCGATTGGCTAGGTCCCGGCGGAAATGTCGAGTAAATATCATTTCGATTTTCCTCGGTATTATTACAATGCGGACGGACTCGCGCGTTTATACACTTATAACGTATTGGTTCCAATCGGCAAACGGAATTTTTTCTGCACAGAGCCATATCTTTTGGTCCCTTTACATAGACGCCCCGCCCCGATAAATAGGACGGGCCAGAATGCCCTCCGGAAAATATGTCCCGAGTATTCAACTTTAAGCAAGTTTTAATTTGTTTTGCCACTTACCTGCTCCTCGCGTTAGTGCTTCTTACGGTCCGGGTAAATTAAAATTTACAACCGCCCTCCCTCGATTTCCCGACACACTCCGTGATAGATTACCGTGACAATTATTTTACGTTTCTTCAACTGCGAGGCGTGAACACAATTGTTATAGACATTTTGAATTACTGCAGTCCTGTGAACGTCAAGCCGTAGTTCCGATTTTTTAAGGCAATATTTGTCAAACTTTTTTGCGAAGGTGTCAGTTAAGGGCCGGTGATTTTTTTTAAGAGTGCCTGTCACTGTAGCCTCGCCTCTCCATACAGTTACTTGTTTGCGCGTAACGCATTTTCAGTTTTCATTATAAAAGTTCGGGCGTGCTATACATGTTCGAAATTTCGAACATTCGGGATTTTTCGCCATTTTCGTTAGCTGCGTACAATTAATATTTAGTATACACAGATACAGATACAAAACGGCATCGGGTGCGTCGTACCGTTCTTTTACACGGTATAACGAAAAACAGCGCGTGAAACCGGGAATTATTATAATATGATGAAACAAACATTTTGCAAACGAATTTATTTTCATTTTGAAACCATTATAATATTATTGTTTGTTTGTGGCCGGTTCGTTAGAACACGATTATTACACGAGCAATTAATTTTAACGTTTTATTTGTAGTTCGCATTGTCTCTGACGAAGAATTGTATAGAAAACAGGTGGCCCGAAAACAGAGATCGCGGAGTAACAATAAAGTATAATATTATACGAAAAACAATTTTGCACATACAATGTAAGTATATACTTCGTCGTGGAAAAACTTGAATTCAAAATGTAATAATATTGAAATATGTAACGAGTACGACAAACAACAATTATTATTATTAGTGAAGTATGGATCTTATACAGAATATAAGTTTCGCTTACATTGCTCGCAGTTGGGATTTGTCGACTCTTTTACTATGTACAGTGTGATTTTTTTTTTTTTTTTTTCAAAACGCAAAACCATAAATCCTTAAAAATAAAACGCTAACTTTTCCACGGGAATTTTAAGTTTTCTATTATTCTTCCACGGAATTTTGAATTTAATTTTATTCCCTTTGCCCATAACCTCTCATTTCACCTCTTTCAACCTAACCTAACCTTAAGGTGATGAGGTGAAAATTCGGTTGAAAGCGGTTGGTGTGAGTATATAGTGTATGGCGAACGGGTAAACGAAGGGGAGGGGGATAAAGGTGGCGTCTTAGTCATAATAATATGTATAACACAATGAGACATTAGAGATATTCGAGGCAAAAGCTATTTTTCAAGTCATATCTCATCGAAATATTTCTAAGTCACATATTATAAATTATGACACATGAACTCGGCGACCGTATACTAAGGAGGAACATTTTATTAATCAACCCGCGAAATATTATTCGTTAACGCCACGGACAAATGTGCTGACACGGACGATTTATGATTAATTTTAGATATCGTACAATTAGGGGCATCGCAGACAATACATACTCGCTCGCGGATTAGTCGATACAATTTGTCCTCTTGGTATGCGTGGATACGTATGTGGCGGCCGAGCATCGGTTTTACTCGTAAAGTGGGCTACCTCATTGTTTTGTACATCTCTGCGCAGTACCCTATCAGTATCCCCGAAAGTGTATTGGGTACCGAACTTTTATCGGAATTTCATACTTGGAAAATTCGATAAAACAGCGCAATTATTGTCGAACTGTACACGGTAACCCATACCTCGTACACTCTTGTTTAGTTTTCAAACGGCAAACGTTTATCGTCTACACGCTCCTAATATGACACGACAAGTACTTATACGTAACGTTTGTTTTCGGATCTCGATTTCGATACACCGAACACAATAAACGCCCGGCCGAACAATAAATTATTATTTGCGTACAAAAAGCGGCGGTCTCGTGTGAAAAACCAAAGTCAATTTTTGTACGGGTTACACGACCTGGAGATGTTTCATGAATCAAAGTTCCATTAATCCGAGTAAAGGCGCGATTTCCAAAAATAAAAACCAAATTCGAAATAAATTCGCGTAAAATCGTGATAGGCGTCCTTAAAAAAAACGCGTATATCACACCCTGTATATAACATAATATATACTACGATCTTGGCGTAGTCGACAGAATCATTAAACGCGCTTTTTGCGACGCGCCGCCGTCATGTTAGGTGCGCTTGTATAATATTATGTCTGTATAGATTTAAACGGGCGGGGTAAATAAAAAACAAAAAAAAAAAAAAAATAGTAAAAAGACTGTGACGGCGGCGGCGACGTTACAAAAGAACAATAATAATAATAATAATAAAAAAAAAACGAGATTCAAAAGTCGTCAATGCTCACAATGGGTCTAACGAACCGAGATTATAATGATTCGCGCGGAGACGACATTACTCGGAGAAAAGCGAGAGCACGTCGCACGACGTTCGAATTACAAGATTTTATTTTTTTTTTTTGTGTACATATTTTATTTTATCACGATGTGTTTTGTTTTATTTTTTTTTTTGCTATTTTGTAAACAATTGGTCTATACTAAAAATCCGATCTATAAGTGTAGAATTTGTTCGGAAAGACAATTTTGTTTAGTCGGTTTAATGAAGATAACGTTATTTTTTTTTTTTTTATTTCCTTTATAGTTTTCCTAATAACTATTTGAACCCGTTAGGAAAACGAGAAAATTTACGGAATAAAAATTATCAACAGTTTCCGTTATTTTTACGGTTCGGTTTTTTTTTTTTCTTAATTTGGTGAAAAATAATCGCAGAGATCTGAAATAATATCGACGAAATACATATACTAATTCTTCCTATAGACGTGGCAAGACATGTTGTAGATTTTCGAGTCATTTGAAATTGTCTAGTTCTTTTAGCTGTAATTTGGTTCACGAAAAAAGCATCGTTTTGGCCGAAAATTTGACACCTCGTCGACGTGTTCATCATACTTTACTTAGTGGACCGAAATAAAAAGCCGACCGTAATGCAGTTGTTTTTTGTACTTCAAACTTAAATGCGAATCGCAAAAATCACGGCATTATTAACTGTACCTGGTGGTATTATTTTTGTTAATAATCCCGGCTCGGCGGACGGCGGCAGATTGAAGTTGTCGTACTCCAGGCCACAGGCGTCAGACGGTGCAGGAACATATCATAATAATAAACCGCAGAATATTATATTAATAAAAAAAAAAAAAAAAAAATTATATGTACTTTTGTGTAAACGAGTTTTTTTTATTATTATTATTATCATTTTTTTTTTTCTGCAGCTTTCGTTTTGACTTTATAATAATATATGCGTATGACAGGAGCACGCCACCGCCGCCGCGTCATCGCATCAGCTATCAATAGTATAGGTAGGTATATAATAATAATAATAATAATGCGATGACATCGCGGAGGACTATATTACTATCTGTTATCACGTGTGCATGCGTGTGCGTGTGCGACTATTAGAGGTTATAGAGTGTACAGAGCGAAATCCCTATAAAGTGACACTTGCAGGATCGCGTCCGAGAAATATGGCTGTAGGTGCGTACGATATATATTATAATATTCCGAAACGATTGACATGATATTATAATATCGATGCCAAAACCGAATGAAATTAATTTCGATACGTATACAAAATACATAACACGCAGACGGTAGTGAAATGGTTTTCGGTTTGAAATCGGCCACGGATCCACCTCCGTTGTACACGCGTGCGCGCTATAGTGAAGACGGCGTTCGAGGGGCGCTTAACCTTATGCCTGCAATATATTTTAGTGGTTTTCACATTATTGCAGTCTCTTCGAAAGATGTAGTTTTTTATGTATTTATTTTTTTTCTTTTAAAGAAACTCCAAGTTTAAAACATCGCGGCTTGGCTGTTATAGTAATATTAAAACGATTAAAAAAAAAACAAGCATAAAAAATACAATGTAAACTATTGTGTAGAGGTATTTATTAAAAATCAATGCGCTGCAGATTTGCGTGGTAGAGAAATCGTGAGAAATTCAAAGTCTGGCCTGATTTGGACCAGTAAATTTAAAAATGTAAGTACCTAACTATGATCAATAATAACCGGATGGAGATGTAATAGTTAATATTTTTTTTAAATAATCAATGGAATAGAAAATGTAACTATTGCAGTATTATAAAAACCGAACAGCAAATTGAACTCAGTTATGGTGTGCAAGCAAGGCTGCAGCTGTTTAAATTTTTTGAAAGAGGTTTTAAATTAAATAGTCTATTATTTTTGTTACAAACTATAACAATAATTATATATTTATTTTTATTTTAAATAAGTTTATATATAGTATAATAACAAAAATTTAAAAATTTAAAAAGAGTAACACTCCTAAATACAATAAACAAAAAACTTTTTAATAAAAATTCGAAGGGGATGTCAAAATGCCCAAAATTCGTCTTTAGATACGGTCTTGGCTGCGAGGCATGGACAACTAACAATATTACTAAAGTACGTTAACCCAGAAGTTTGAAAATATAATTTGGTGGGTGATTACAGCCCGAAGTTTGACAATAGTTCTGGAAGTCGGAGGGTGAAATTCAGTACAGAACTAAATGGGAAGAAGCAGAATTGGCCGCAGTTGCAAGCTTTATAAAGGGTCAAAGGTTACAATGGTTCAGGCACGTAATTTGCTGAAATGATGGTTGTGGATGTGAAAAAGTCTATGGAAATTCAGCAGTGCGCAATTGGAGAAATATTGTCCAGGATGGTATTTATCTAGATAAAATTATCTTAAATATGATCCAAATAACAGCATATTATATTTTATCTTTTATCTAGATAACCTAAAATATCTTATTTTTGTCTTCTAAATTATTTACAGTTAATATATAAATAATAGATACTGAGTAAATTATTTCATCATTTCTCAACACAAATTGTTAATTATCACGCTGTAATCTTGGTAATTCACAAATGTTACGATTTTAATATGTTTTGTTTAATGGATTTTTCACATAATAAAATAAAAAAATTATTAGGGGCCAGATACCCAGATACGGACACCTAAGAAATTGTATGCTTTTAATAATATGGTTTGAATCTGAATTGCCAAGCTTATTAAAATAATAATTGTATGAATTATACCTTTGTTATCATTTTTTATCTGTGTTTAAGATAAATATTTAGTCATTATTTTATCATGTGTCTAAATAAAATTATCAGTTACATATCTTTCTGGTATTGGTCCAGAACCGTAAGAAATAGAGGGAAGTCATAGTTTTTGTGGAGAAGTAGTTGTAAAGGCCAGCGCGAAACGGTACTGACGTCTGTGAATTTCCCAAGTATATACATTTTATTTATCGCATACTGAAATCTCTACCAGCTACGTTCCCTTGTAGATCCGGGAGACCCAAAGGGCTCCTGTAGGAGTTCTCAATGAAATAATTGGAAATCCATGAGGAGTCCTCCCAGTGTTTGAATGCATACGATAAGAATACCTGCTTGGGTGCATCCTGTAGTATGTAAGGAGTCCAATCGTTGTCCGATTGTAGAATATTGTGTTAATAATAGGACAGTTGAGGAAATTATAATATATAGGCAATTTTGTCAGGATTCCTTGGGGTATTCTCAAGAAGTCCTTAGAAGGAGTTCCACATAGAACAGTTATTGATTATCCAACACGAATCCCACTGCTACAACGGTTATTTGCGGATGTGACGCGAATAAAATATCATTGAAGTATTACAATTCGTATATTATGTATACTGCGCGCTATCTGCGAGTTCACGGCAAACGAGCGTATGTAGTGTACAAAACGGAAACGGCATGAACACACGAAAAAGTAAAAACACTGTAAAGAAAATCAAATAAATTTCGGCTACGTCGTAAGCGTCGAACGTGGAAAAATAATTACATATCATTTGCGCCAAAGACATAAAAATAAACATTATTTTCACTAATATTGTATTTATAAAATTATTGTACTTATATTGTATTTATTTCAAATAATTTAAAACAGTCAATAATCAATAATAGTTGAAATTGTAATCATGATAACAAAATAGTAATATACATATAAATAAATAAATAAATAATAATTGCAGAGAATTTTTTTTGCATACTTCTATGAGTCATTGCTACTGGTCATTTCTCGTAAAAACCTATATTTTCATTAATTAAATAAAATTCATAAAATGATTTAATTTATAATGGTTTTTATAAAATTTGTTATCGGTTTATCTTACGCGAATACTTACTAAGCACTAATCCTATCCTATAAAGTTATAAATGTGAAAGTTTGTGAGAATTATGAGAATATGTTACTCTTTCACGCAAAGATTACTGAATCAATTTTGATGAATTTTGGTGTAGAAATAGATGTAACACCTTGAAGAAAAACATAGGCTACTTTTTGTCGCGAAAATAAAAATTGAAGCAGATGAAATAGAGAATGAAAAGTTTTTTTAGATATTTTTGGTACGGAAATTAAATTATGTATTACTATAGTAACACGGACAAAATTAAAAAATAAATAAATAAATAATAAACAGAAATATAAATGCCACGTAAACTATAACGACTTAAAATAAAGTCTATTTGATTGTCTGCCGGTTTATTATTGGCTTGAAACAGGATGGGGCTACCTTGGTAACATGAATGAAAAAAAAAAAACAAAAAAGTATGTGCTGTATTGCACAGATACATAGTTTAATCCCTGTTGTTGTGCGAATATTTATAGTAACTCGAATGAAAGTATATATGATACACTAGAACACTTTAAGTCCGTGGACTTACCACTTTCAACTTATTTTTTTTTTAGTTTAATATACTGACACGGACAAAAAAAAACGAAAATAAAGTTAAAAAGAACAAAAAAATTAGCACGGGCAACGCGCACGGGACAGTTAGTAGTTATAACCATAGACTTGTACATTCTAAACGGAACGTTCACTCCGAGGACTGTGAGGCGTGGTCAGTCCGAACAGATCAAGAGTAATAATTGGCTAATAAAAACCCAGTGTGAGAGAGAGCAAATTTTCACTTCGAGGAAAACCAATTAAAACACTTCGTTTACTATCTCATGCGTTTCTGTCGTCGAAACGAAATTCCACTCACCGGAATGCATTTTCTTTTCAAATGTTTCGTCTAGACGCGTAGAAGTCTATGGTTGTAACACAAAACTGTGCGACGCTCTATCGAACTCTAATCAGACAGATAATAAATTTTTCGATTAAGATTATGCGCTTGGAACTTTTAGGGATCTAAATTTAATATCTGCAACGATGCACACAGGTAGTATGTAGGTATGAGGTATCCAATGCCTGTGTTTTTTTACACGATACGGTTTATTTTTTTCCTTATCCCGCTTTGGCGCTTTTGATGTCTTCCGCAGCAAATTCCGTACGTCTACGTCTCGTCATCGTGCCCGGGAAGTGCAGCCGGGGTCTGCAATCGTATAGCGTAGCCCCCCCCCCCCCCGAGCAGCTCACTCACTACGTACAATCGACACTGCTGACTGGTGGATTTGAGTTCGCGTTTTTACGACAACGCGTTTCAGCAGCGTCATAAAGTTTGCGGTTTCATTTCGCGTGACTAGACTCCGTCTCCGGTATATACGTATATTTTGTATGTACATATTATATTATGATTTTTTTTCGGATTTTTTTTTTTTTTTTATATTCCCCGGAAAATTTCTTTCTGACAGGGACGTCTCGTTGTCGTCGAAAGCCCGTCATCGTGGGTTCCGCCGTCGTCGTTTTCGTTTATTATTCTTTCCGGTGTTTATTCTGCAGCCGATTCCGGAGAACCGTTCCGCCCGCGCCCGGTCCCGGAGGACTTATTGTTTCCCTTAGTTTGCATTTTACGTCGTTTCCCGTCCGGCCTCGGGTGAAAAAAAAAGTATAATGTATTAAAAATAAAAAAAAAAATCCCCAGGACCTTAAAAAAATCCCTTTCGCATTTAGCCGTGGCCGGTGGAAAGTCATAAAAGAAAAAAAAAAAACAACCCGAGAAGACTCGACGGCGGCGGTGTTTACTATTTCGTGTAATCGATTTCGCTGTCGCGAGGAGCAGTACAGCCCGCCCCGCTTTTTCCGTATTCATGAGCATATACGTACGAGCTACGGCACATTATTGTGATAATATGATATTGGTCAGACACCGTGAGGGAGTTTACGATTTTCATTTTAACCCATATACAGGGTGTCCCGCGGAAATAAAACCCACTGCAATAATACTCCGGAGATGATAAAGACAATCGAATTCTGTTGTTGTTTTTTTTTTTTATATATTTGTCACAGAGATAAGGACTACAAATATGTATATTTCAATTCGTTTTGTTATGTTTTAAATGAAAACGTGATTTCGAAATTAATCGAAATTATTTTTTATATTATTATTTTTGAAACGTTTGAAGATGGACGTTTTCCAGAGTTTAATTCCTCTGGACATTTTGACGTTTTTACTTTCGTTAAATGCGGGATTCTTTATTTTTTGTTTTTTTTTTTTAACTTAAAAAAAAAAAAATAGAAGAACGTACTTCGCATGTTGGTGGGCCATTGTTTTAGGTGAGAAATTGGGAAGGTAGAGGAGAAATTTAATGTATATCTGTGCGCAACGGTTAACCATTGCTAATGAAAAACGATTGTGAGAGGAGTTCGGTTAATAGTGTTGCTTTGTGAACAGTGTATGTGTCAAATTACGGTAAAATAATTGCGTTATACCTATGCATTACATATTTTATTTAATAATATATTTATTTTTCCGTTTTTTCCCCGGTTTTTTTTCCCCCGTTTATCGGGGAAACTCCTGAGAAAATCAAAAAATGACTCCGATCAGATTTTCTCTCCGAAAAAGTGTTATCATTGTAAATCGGAGCAAAATTGCCGGTAGAATTTTTGTACACAGTATATAAAAAAAAAAAAAAAAAAAAAAAAAAAAAAAATCTTTGTAAAACCATTCTTCGCTAGAGTCTAAAAGTGTAGAGTCAATTAGCCATAATAATAATACAAATAATCGATTAGTGAATGCGATTACAGCCTGCAGCATAATTGCAAACACTATTCTTTGAACTTTAAAAATGTAATAAAAATAAATTCAGTAGAATAACTCTAAAAAATTGCTGTTTTCAAATTTTTCGAAAATAATAAAATAGTCGTTTTTTTTTTTTTTTTACATGAAAATTTAATTCGAATATAAATACTTTTAGTCGTTGTCCCCGCGAATTATACATCAAAAAAAAAAAAAAACAAAAAAAAAAGAAAAAAACCAGAATTTGATTATCTTTATTATCTCCGGAGATATTGCCGTAATGGGTAATATCTTCGTGGGGCACACTGTATATATTATAATAATACACGAACGGTTGCGAGTATAAAAACGCAGTATACATTAAACTTTTTCAATCGTTTCTCAGTATATCTATACACATTATTATAGGCATGCCGTTCGTATATAAATATAGAAAAAAAAAAAAAATAATAATAATAATACCCGTCGATTATCATCCGAAATAATTCACTTTGTACTGCAGCGTACACGCATATAATAATATTACATAATAACAATACTAATGCATAGACTTCCTTCCCTTTTCCTCTACCCTCCCCACTCGCCCCCTCGCCGGCCGTTAATATTTATATTGTATTTTTCCGTTATCCGACACACACACACACACACACACACCCCGAATATTTAATACGTTGAATAAATACACCGTATACGTTCGAAATAATAATAATAATAATAATAATAATAATATATCACTTTATTATTTGACGTAAAACCTTATGATCAACCGACTGAAAACAAAACTTACCTTTTTTATTTTTTTTTTTTTTCATTTTCCTCCCATTTAACCTAATTCGATTTGGGGGAGAGAGACACGAACGTATTTTTTTCTCCTTTTGTACCGAAAAACGAACAAAACGTTTTTCAAACGCAGATACTTTTTATTTAATACGGTCGTGCGGCGGTATATTTACACGAGTTCCACTCCGGGGTTCCGCTATCAAATGTCACCCAGCCTCAATTTATTATTATTAGCTCTCGTCGTTTTTCCGCGCAACGACGGAATTTCGCGCGGCGATCGGATAGGGCGAAATAAATTCGAGTTTTTGCCGTCTCTAAAAAAAAAAAAAAAAAACATATTTTTAAGACTTTCGTGTAATATAAATACGGCTTTATTTATATCTATGTGCGAACAAAAAACATAAAAAAAAAAAAAACAATCGACCGGCACGTAATGGGGACCGGGTTCGAGCCCTCCTCATCGCCGACAATCGCCGGAACAACGCTGTATACCTATACCACGAATCAATTTGCAATACAAACGATGGTACGTTTCAATATTTGTACAAATCGACATCGACACAAATATTTTTCCCGTCTGCCGACCGAACGACGGCGCACCGTCAGGGGGAGGCTCACTTCGGGCGGCGCGATGTCTGTGTAGCATGCCGGAGAGGAGTCGACGGACGCGCCCGCGGCCAAGTTGATTGCAGCGGAAGGTGCGCGGGTACGTTTTCCCGTGAAACAACAAAAACATTTTTTTTTCCATTTTTTTTTTTTTCTGTATTCATATAAATAATATCGGCGGTTAGGGGTTACGCGAGGTAGTCGGCGGGCAGGTAGCTACGCGCTTTTTATGTTTTCCATTTAAAATCGCATGATTCGCCGCGTACGCAACGAGAAATATGAAACGTCATTCGGGTGTTAAAACAATCGTGGAGAGCGGGAACGAAACGCGGGGAGCGTCGTTTGAGCGATTCGGACTCTGTACTTTGACGGCTTCGGTTTTTTTTTTTCAGTCTGTGTTTTTTCAGACTCGCGTGAAACGGTATTGTGATTGCGCAGTCGTCGATCGTGTATAAAATGCAAACGGTAATCCAACCGCTACCCACAGTTGCCGCCACCGCCGGGGTCCCGTCGTCCGAGGTGCGAGAGCGAGCACACGGCCAATTGTTATCCCGGCGCATCGGTACCCACGTGTCTAAATAAACAGACGTATCGGCAAGATAACGGCGCGCGTTGAAACGGACGGCACGCGGTGCAATCGGTACCGATCAGTATCATATTTTCGAAAAATATACCACGACCATAGTAATGCGTCAATGTCATAGCGATATCAAAAGTATAGAACTTCAATATAAAAATCTAAATACGAATACGAGCGAAAATTTGTTCAGTTCCGAAAAATAAACACGATACATAAATGGCCCGACGGAGGGAAAAATGTTTGCATCTCTATTGACAAAATGATGCACGTGCCGAAACGTTCACAGAATATTATGTGCATTAGCATTTTTTATAGGTGGTAAAATTTTCAAACTATTCTGGCGATTTTTGCGCCATTTGAAACATTTGTTGTATTATAACCATAACGTCGTTGCATCAATAAACGTTACATTTTGAGGTAATTCACCGCTTCAGGTCCGTTCTGAACCTAACCAATGTCATAGGTGTACATAAGGGACTAGAGCCAGCAAAACAGTTTAAGTAGCCTCCCTCCAAAATTATTTGTTTCCTTTCGCCCTACCGAATATCTGCAAGTTCACAAACCTGAAAGAAAAATATTTAAATAATTAACAAAATATTTTTTTCGACAACCTACATCTAATGCTGTAATTTTTATCTGATACCAGATACATAGGCTATTTCTATTTATCACGACGCAGTGCCATATAATTAGTGTCAACTCGCGGTTTTTTTCAATTATTATCTTATCGGTATACCTTACCTATTAAGCTTGTGTACTGTAACGACGTACCTAACCGTGATTGTAACATATTAGTTATCAGTTATCAGTTTATATTTGAAATTTATGTTTTACACTTTTTTCGAGGTTATAATATTGTATTCTTTTCTTATGTGTCAATTTGTGTGCAATTTACAAAACTGCATTGTATACTACAACTTGTAGTAACTAGTTTTTATCGAAAATCAAATCATTAAAAACTTTGGAAACCGAAAATTCAAAACGCGCAGTCCGTCGCCCGACAGCGCTACGCTAAACATAATTGACAAGAACAAATAAGACGGGTCCGATGGGTAACCAGCTAAATTTAACTTACCGAGAAATTTTTTTTTCTCTCTTGTAACTCAGTTAAAAATAAACGTCAATGTCCGATATTTTTACACAATACACCTGAATTAGTCTTCTTTTAGTTAAAATGAATGTAAACGCGTAATTCTGGAGTTTTTTTTTTTTTTTTAACTTTTTAACAAAAATCGTAAGAATCACGAAATTTCAATGGAACGTGTACAACCAAACTTAGCCCAGATTTGTACTTCGTTAGTAATGACTTATAGTTTCGTACAGTTACATAAATTAAATAAATAACTCGGTCTTCTCCCTACTCAGTTTCTCACCTATAACAGTCGCACGCCCAACAGCAGTATCCGCACTTTGTACAGTCTTTTTGAAAACACTATTTTTGGCAATTGGAATGCTTCGAATTTTGCATGCAGTGCTCCAGAGAGATGCTGAATTTACGGCCGGAGATATAGGTACTCTATTAGAAACGGTTTTTCTTTTATTTATTTACAACAGCTCACCTTTTAACCTTTTTCTTTTTTTTTCCGCATTTCGGCATACGATCAACGGCCGGTGTAATAATCACAAGAGCGTATATTATATTATTATGTAAACGATAAAAAAACAAAAATACATGTTTAAAACGGAGCACATAAATAAACGTAGGTATAAAATAAGTTTTACGGGTACCTATATACATTTACGAGTGTTTTGCATATTATGCACATGCATTACCATAAAATACATATAGGTAGGTGGTAGGTAACGGCAGTGAATATTTCGAAACACATTTTCACGGGAACACGGATATACCGTAACTACATAACTTTTACGCCCGGAGTGGGTTGGAAGGGCGGGGTACTCTAAAGAATCAATAAAACGAGGTGCCAATATAGTATTCTATTATTATTATTATTATTATTATTATTATTATAGGTATATATCTAAATAATATTATAATAAAAGAAAGTGTTTAAGCGCGTGCGAAGTAAATATATAGTCTTAAATTTACAGCACGCCGAGATCCGAAGTTTCGAATGTAGGCCGGTCACGAGCTGGATTTTAGATTCCGAACGGAGCGAGGAACGTATTGGTTTTTTACGGGGTTTATTTTTTTTTTTTTTCTGTGAACGACTTTTCTACCAGAAATAGTGCTCTGATTTTTAAGTACACCGCCTTTTCTGAAAGGAAATTTTTCATTTTTATTTTTATTTTTTACGATTTTCGTTAGCAATGATTAATCGTTACACACAGACATAGAATAACGGTCTCCGCTACCTTCCTAACATTTCACCACCAACAACAGTGGCCCACCCTTCGTGCGAAGTATGTCGGTTACCTGGGGGTAAAAAGGAATTTAACATTATCTGTCATACAGAAAGAAAACGACCACGGAAGCAATTTCAATCGCTAAGATATGAACCGATCGAAAAACACTAATGGAGTAGGATTAAGAGTGCAAGAATTCCCTATCGTGTCTTTAGGGTTTTGGAACTAAGTTGTTTTTACTGTTTTTTTTTTTTTTTTGCAAATAAAAGGTTTAAAATATTCGTGTAAACCTGAAATTTTCTATAAGCAATAAAACGTTAAAAAAATGTTAGAAAATTGGCAGCAACGCTTAAAATTTCGTACGCAATCGTGTCGCTTAAAACGGTACCGCCGATAACGAACACGTACGCAATCGTGCAGTCATCATTTCCCTTTATTTTTTTCACGCGAGCGTTTTTCAATCCGAATTTCGTCGGAAATTTCGGGCGACCGCACATGGCCCGGAATCGTTTTTCGTTGCACAGCGGTCTATCGCCGCGGACGGATGCGCGTCGGACGCGCCGCTACAGCGTTTGTCCCGTACACTCTGCGGGCCCGCGACTCACAGCCCGCGGCGCGCGCCCGTCCGCGGTGTCGGCTATTTACCACCGCCCACACCGCCCCGCGATAACCCGTAACCCGGGGCGACGACAGCGGCTCGTGCATTGTTACCGCGCGGTTACGGCGCGATATTATTGCAGTTAAGTTCTCAACGGATCCCGCGGTTCGGATCCGTCTTAACGACAATATTATGTTATCGCCATTGTTACAATATTACATTGGGCCGCGACGATTCGATATTTCAAGTGCAGCCGCGGCGCGCGCGTGTCTCGGAACGTCGCACATGTCGTTACCCCTAAGTCCCCCTACCCCACCTCACTGTCCCCGCGCCGTTCCCCTTTCGTGTCCCGTCACGTCATCGCCACCGCCACCGCTCCCCTCCCGGAGTCGGCCGCGGGTGGACGGACGGTATACGAAAGGGGGCGACACGACGACGACGACATTATACCGTTACAACAACATTACGGGGCTTCGGCGCGACGGCGGCGGCGCGTCTGAAACTAACGGTCGGCGGCGCCCGGGAAAATTATTTTCGCGCTCCTCGCGCCCGCGCCCGCGCCCGCCGCGCCGCGCCGCCGCCCGTCGCCCCCGGACGCAGACACTCACCGCGACCGGTGACGCGCGCCGCGCCGCCGTCGTTATCGTCAATCGAACCGCGACGCACAATAATAACAACAATAACGATAATGATGATAACGATAATCGTGGACTTTCTTTCGGCAGACCCGCCGAACGCGATCGCGCCGTGTAAATATTCCGCTTGGACAGTGAACACGTTCGATAACGTTTTTTTTTTTTTTTTACGGCATATTGTGGCGGGGGGTTTCCGCCGGACCGTCCGCGCGCACGTGCGTCTGTTTTTCTGTCCGCCGGTCGGACGGTCAGCGACGGTTAGCGCGGCACTCATTTAGTTCACCAAAGTGTTTACCCGCGGTGACCACACGGGACACCGTGTTCCCGCGAAGTCGGATCTATTTCGTACAACTATTTCCGTTCGAACGGTCTACTCTGGGCGATAGCAGCAATCGCAGATTTAAAAATTGAACAATATGACAATGCTCATTATTATCTAACGCATTGATCTCTGAAAGCCGATCGAATTCAAAGTTAATTTTCACTACGAACCCGGGCCGAGGTATATTAAGTTAATACGTCCATTCATGTTCAATCTGTTTAATAACTGTATACCATGTGTATGACATATACAATATATATATATATATATATACATTTGTTTATATTTTTACGTAATGTTTTGTGTTTTTCTTGTGATCATTTTTTTATCCAACACACAAGCCGGGTATAAAACAACATTAACCGTGCTTACCGGAGTCTTCATCGTGTCATGAGTGTATACAATACGCGTAAAATAAAAACGTGCGCGTACACGTGAACGGTCCAACGGAAACTCACCTTTACGCTGCGTAAAAAACGCAAGCACGTAACCGGAAAATTTCCCTCAGGCGGATCAATATTTAAGATGTCTCCCCCATAGACATTTTTATACTCAAAAAAAAAAAAAAAGGTAGTAATAGTTATAAGCACATTATAACTACAAATAAAATAATCCAACAATACCTTTGTATCTTACGCCATTTGCCGGATAATCTACACAACATAATACTGCCGGTACGACGAGCAGCCGGTGACAGATATTAGGAAATAGATTTGTTTGAAAAAAATAATGCAACCGAAAAATCACAATTAAACTGTTCTGTGATCGTCCGTCGGTATCGAACAATGGTTTATTAGTGCCGTTTTAGTCCAATGAGACCTCATTAAAGTTTTGAAACCGGAAATCAAATGATGAACGAAGAGTTAAATTATAGAATTGTATTAAAGATTATCGTTTCAAACATAAAACATTGACAATGTCTAACAACAATGCTTCATTAACCCACGAAAACTGCACAGTTACCGAATTCCGTCCCGAGGGCGCAACAGTTAATTCCGAATTCCGTCTCGCAGATATTTAACTATTAAACCAAAATCGACACGATGGAAAGTGATTTGAATTCCGAGCGCGGTGGGCAATATAAATTCTTCATTTGTTTTATTTGTTCCGTGTCGGAACAATTTTTCTACCAGAAATTCTATCGCTCCGGTCGAAAAATTACAAACGAGCGTTTTTCTAGTATTTTGGATCTAGTCGACGCGTTAAGGAGATCGTTTATTCCGTTTATTTATTTATTTATTTTTTTCTTTTTAAAAGTTTTCACAATAATCGCGAAGTCCCGTGGAAAAAATACAGAAATAACGGACCGATTCTACGGCCGTGCAAGTTTCACAATCACCGTTGTTGTCGATTTTGTTTTTCTCCAAACCCCGAAATTTCGGAGTAACATCTCGAATGTGTTACTAGGTATCAATTAGGTATTAATAAATTAACGAAACGAAACGCACGCCGCCGGGACACGTGCGGCGCGCGCTAGCCCGCGGAACGGCGAGCCGGTCCGGCGACGATGGCGGGGAGGGGGGTGTCACGCGATAATAAATACGTTTCCCCGCGATTCTCTCGGCACTTGTGTGATCGTTGCGCGCACGCGCGCCAGTACGCAATACGCGCGTGATAAGTGCGGACGTCTCGCGCGAAAAGGACAGCGGACAGCGGACGGTCGACGGGTACGGAGAGATCGCGCGTCACCGGTATAATAGGTGTGCAGTGCGCCTAGGCGTATATACGTACGGGGCGTATATTATTACGAAACGTCCGGGTCATTAGATTAGATCGAACGTGTGTGTGCGCGCGGGGGCTCGCGCGCTCATCCTTTCGGACACACCGTGTCCCCTCCCCCCGTGCCCCGCTCGCCGTTAGCGACAACCGCCGTCCTAACGGCGTGTCCCCCCTTCTGAACCCNGACCCCCCCCCCCCCCACCACCCACCGATATGCCACCCACGGGTATTATAATGCCGGCGGCGGCGGTGAATTAATGACGTCATATATCACCCGGGCTATACTGCGGGGCGAGATTAGCGGCGGGGCCCGCGAATGGTCCACATCATTCACCGGTGTCTTTGTCGTCTTCGCGGAGGGGGCGAAAAATATTATATCCCGTTTTTTCTCCTTCTTCCCGCGGCGGCGGCGGCGGCGGTGACCGGCCGGCCGGACGGGTAGGTCTTTTGTGCGCCGCCCGCGCTCCGCTCCGTCCGCCGCCCGGGACTCTCGCGCGACGCCTGCACCGCCGCCGCAGCCGTCGGGGCGGGCGCGCGCGCGTACGCCGGTCGCACAAATCCTCTCCGCATACACGTGGACGCCGGCACACGCACACGCGCACCGTTCACCTTGACGCCCCGCACACACACCGCAACGACAATAATAATTCGACCGCCGCCCGATGGTTTTGACAATTCGCGCGGCGCGTATGTGGCCGCCGCGGGTGCGGAATACCGGGTCCCGCGGACGGCGCGGCGGGGTACGATCGCCCGTACTTAAACGGTAATTAAACGCCGTTTCGGACCCGTGTAATTGACCGCGCGGCCGCGTAAAAACGTTTTTGCCGGGACGCGGTCCCGCGGGCGATTGATCGACGAATTAAAACGGAGCCCGCACACTTGCACGGACAGCGCGGCACAATTATTATCCGGGACTATTTGCGCGCACGGCATTATTGCAGGCTAAATATGTGCGTCCGAGCGAATTAAAATACGGCCGGCGGGAGAAAAAAAAAATAACAATAGTAATAATAACGAAACTGAACGGTAATGGGAATATTAGTCACGCGATTTCTTTTGGTCGCGCGGGCCGCGTCGTACGTGCGTCCGGCGTACCCGACCTTCGCTGACCCCGCCGCGATTACCGCGTTATTGTACCGGGTCGGTCGGAAGGATTATTATTTATGGCCCTCCCTCCCCCCCCATCAAAAAAAAAAAAAAACCCCCTTCAATACAGTAATAATATTGTGCTCGGGGATGGGGAACGGAACGGACGAATTTCGCGGCGCGAGTAGACCGCTGCGTCGGGTGGGCGTGATGAAGTCGGGACGGGGTTGAGCAAAAAAAAAAAAAAAAATATCGATAATATCAATTTCGAGTATATCATCGGTTGTGATGTATCGTGTCAAAAATATCGATACATTGATACATCAACATTTGATAAATAATTTTATCTATCGTTATTATTATTATTATTTTTTTTTTTTTTTTTAACTTAATAAATTAACAAAATATACTACTAAAATTCTGCTTGCGAACATCAGTTCGTAGTAAAGAAACAATTTTTGTAAGTTTATTCAAATTATTTATTCATCCCAAAATTTACTTTCTAAAGATGAAAGAAACGCCAATTTTTCTAAACTTCGATGATTGAGCCTTGATCGATTGTCTGTAATAACGTTGCAAGCTTTTGAAAACAATCTTTCAGGGAACACAGACGCTGCTACAACAGTGAAATATTTTAAGAGCGATTTTCGTCAAAATACGAAATGGACCTTTTAGCCAGAAGTCAATTGGAAATTGCTTGCGATCAATAAATTTTAGGTTGTTGGAGGTATAATCTCTTTCCACAGTTTACCTCATCGCCAAATATTCTATTTTAAAATTGTTTTTTTTTTTTTTTGATATTATTTTTGCTTTGATAACTGATATATCGATAATATCGATAATTTAAAATATCAAAAAATATCGATATATCAAACTATAAATATCGATATATTTTGCCCGACCCTAATACAGGATATGACGGAATAATTTCCTGTAACGTTATTGCTATCGAAATACGATTTCGAGCAGATTCGAGCATTTCGAGCATTTTTACTGACACGAAAAGTTTTTTTCGAGAACAAACAAACATCAAATTATTCCTAAACTGAGAATTTAAAATAAAAAAGTTTCAAGTAAAATACCGCCAGACAAAAATCCCGGGTCTTTTAAAGCACCGCCGCGTTAAAAACCTGAACATTTACTTACCAAAAAAAAAAAAAAGAATAATAAAAATAACTTTTGAAAATATTCTTGGGAATTTCATAAACTTCAAAGTATTGTATAAAACTTAAAAAAAAAAATGCAAATTTAATTTGTTATTTTTACATAACAATAATACATAATCGATTTTTAATTTCTTACTATCTATTATAATATTATTATTATTACCACGTCTGGACGAAATGTCGTAGTCCTCTGGGCACAATCAAGTCACATAGATATTACATAGTAGCCTACACCCTGTGTCCAGTGTCGCGTGAAGTCTGAAATATGTGCTCAGTAATATGTTTGCGAAAAAATCGTAACCCTTAATGCCCGGTTCTGTGAAGTGCGTCCGCACGACGTCTTAAAAATACTGTACCGGAAACTTCAGAATGTAACGTTAGGTATTACCACGATGTCTCAGACATCAAATAAACTGCTTAAAAATAGTCGGTAAAATACAGCAAACATTGTAAGCATTTGTGGGATTCGAACTATAACAGTCTACCCATTTCAAGCTCGTAACCTACTGAGCTACTATATTACGAGATAGAGAATCATTGATATCCAAACGGTTTCGTTTTGACTTTCAGTTTACACTTAAAGTGTATCGTTTTTAGGGTCAGTTTCGTGGGCTATGATCTAGAACATGGAGTATACTTGCTCTGTGCATCGTCCGATTCCCACCATCTATACCCTCTTCCACCACTTTTAAGAACAAATTACCATCACCGCAGATTCAAGTGACACCGTCGCTCAATGGCACCGCTCCATACTGAGTTTAACAGCCCAACATCAACCTTACTCTCTCCTCTAGGGGGATGTTTACGCTTGTAAGGGAATTAGAAGCGGTGATTTTCTGTTCTTGTCTTACACACGTGCAGAATAGGAATTTAGACGAACGCGTCTAATTTCTGATGTACCGATTAGTCTAATGTAGTGGTAAGAATTCTGAATGCAGATTTGAATTTGTCGCCAAGCAAGCGCGCCGATAGGATAAAATCCCAACCGGGGAAAAACGGGTAAAACTCTTTATTCTAGAAATATTTTATACTGTTACCCATGGTAAAATAGTATACCATTAGGCGTGATAAAGGTATGTTGAAAATCACAGGAGGGAGCAATGGCCCCCGCGGGCACCCTTGTCGTCTAGTCTACTTGAAATCGAATTCCTCACTTTTTTATAGTTCGTTTTAATTTCTCCGAAAATTCATATATTGCATGTGTGTGAGACAAAAGTCTAGGAAAAAAAAAGATTAAAATTTCTACATATAAAACGAAATTGGCTCAATGTCTAAATGTCATGAAATCAAAAAAATGAAACACCTACGAGAAAATTAAAAAATTATTGAACTTAATGATTAACAGATTTTATAGAAGGAAACCGGCCAACTGAACACTTTTTAAATGCAATTTCAAATAATATTCGATTTTGATTTAAATCGACTGAGTTTAATTTTTTTTATATATATATATATATACTTAAAAGTACTAAATTTTGTTTTACTAATTTTTCATTTTGTCAAAATAATAACTTTTAACCGTTTCAATTAATCCAAACATTTTGTTTAAAAAATCAATATCGTTATTGTTTTATTTTGCTGACGGAATTATTATAGTACCATATTCGATTAAAAATATTATCACAATCGTCAACCATATGGTGTTGTTACATTATACCACAAAATTGATATGATTAGGGCCGCGGAAATAATTTCTACGAGACGTTATAACGAGAGGCTTTCACGTAACTGGTGTACGGCCGCGATGCGGAATCGAATAGGTATCGCGATTTAATACCATTGCGCGTACGTCAATTTGATGGTACAGTACTATAGAAACTCGATTAACCGTCACTCTCTGTTATCCGTCGTCGTCGTCAACAAATCTTAATGCGGCTATATCATCTTACCGTTATCTTCAGAACTGGAGATTACGGATCATCTCGGATTATCTAGTTTAGGGTAGTATACAGTTTTCAGAAAATATGATAAGAAATCGTGCCTGTCTGCGCGAACACCAACGTCAAGGAAAAAAAAAGTCGAATTAAAAATGTAACCGACAACGCAGAAAAAAATATTGTTTCGAATTATGTACTCACGATAACCGGTCCTGTGCGAAACCACGTCGGGTAAGTAGCAGGGAAAATTGAAAAAGCATTATGGGTGGAAGTACCTTAAACTGGTATAACACTGTTTGCTTTATTTGTGCATAGCCGTATTGGAATTCGGTACTTAACGGTTATCGCGAAAATACGAAACACCAAAACGCGGTACCCTACGATACTTTAGGAGAGATCGGTTGTCGGCAGTTGTGAACAGACCGCACGACGGTTTGAAAAAAATCGTTTGTATAGATCGGCAACACTGCGAAACATCGTGACTGGTCTCTTATCAATGTTTTGAAAACCGTAACTCTCCGCTTCGTTTAGTATGTACGCGTGTTTCGTATGGAAATACTCGCGGGGTAAAATGTACAATATACACCCGATGTATTACGTTTATTGCGAAATATTCCTGTTAACCGCCGTAGCCCCCGGTCGTGACAGTGACGGTTAATCACAGATATTATGCACTAGATAGCGGGCGACCATTTACTTGACGGTATTAAACGCGTGTCCGCGTCGGCCATTTGTGAACGCAGCAATGTTTACACTATTCGTAATTGATTACGAATGAGTAAAATCATGAACCGCAACGAAAAGACACTAAACGTGTGAATTCGATTAAGTACCCATCAGCACATATCGCGAATAATATAACATTTGTATCAACTAAATCAGCTAAATCTCAATACGCGTACCGCTAGTGGTGCTCGGATAGTGGTGCGCGGGGTAATACGCGAAAAAAATGTTTTGATAAGTGAAAAAAATAAAAAAAAATGCATTACGGTTATAATTTAGCAGTTTATCAAATCCATAAACATTAATACAGATAATAACCACACGTATTTAATTTCAACAGCAAAAAGCCCCATATACTTGTATAATAACGTACACGTTTTGATTTTCGATAATGAAAACGTCGAATAATGTCCAAATGTGTCGATATGGCACGCGGACGTGAAAAGGTCGAGAACCGCCGAACTAAACGATTTATTAATTACAATTAACAGTTTATAATATACATATATTACTAAATTTTTCAAGTTTATCGGCTTTCATTACGGTTAATGCGTATTGAATGGATCCGTTGACCATTGCAGTGTCCACGTTGCGAAAGTCTGTTGCATACCTACCCAGACCAGCCGTCTGAAATGTGCCGTAGACCAAAAATTAGACCGCACAGTGTTTTCTATCGCGTGTAATTATAGTATCCCGCTTTCTAGTTTCTGCTGTTCAGTGTTCTGTATTTGCTGTCTTGCGTGCAGTAATCGGTAAACAGTAATCACGGTTTACCGAAATTATCATTAATCATTTGCCTGTTATCGGTTAATGTTTGTAAACGTTGGCGTGTCGGCATATTGTTGCGGCGGAACAAGACACACTTTTCGGATGGTCGTCCGCCATCAGCTAGCGTTAATCGAATTTCCGCCGTACGTGTAGATAATAATATCGCGATGTGCCGCCGCCGCCGCCGCCGGTTTCGAGGACAAAAACAGTCGACACCGGTACGTCGCGTAGAATACCTATTACGGATTTCGTCGTCGCCGCACTGTCGGTGGGGAGTCTTCGTCGACGCACTGCACAAAGGACATTCCCGGCCCCGTCGTAAAACCTCTACAGTCGCAATGCGCGGTTTTATCGGTCTAATGATGGCCTTTGCGCCAACGGACGCCCGTTGATTGGGCGGCCGACAGAGGGGCCGAAGTCGTAGTTGCTTCCAGACGTCGGGAGGGAAACCGTAAAACCCGCGGCGGTCCGGCAGTGGCCGTCGTCGTATAATATACAGGGTATGCCGAATCCGAGGCGTCGATATGAAGACTGTTTCGCCGCGACGCAGCGGCGCGTCGACGGTGTTTTTCAACAGCTCCGTATAAATTTAGGCGGGTCGGCGGGCAAGACAAGACGCGTGCACGTCTGTTTCGACGGTCTAACAATATCCGAAAATAATAATCGAATTAAGAGTCGAATGAAAAAACACTGTTCTCGGCGTCACAACACGCGCGTGATATACGTGACCTGTATCGTATTCAGATTTCGGTAGGATTCGGACGTTTTAGTAGATATTTTCAAATAAAACGAGTGTGGTGGGTGTGGTAAATACAAATCCGGTCGTCTCGGGTGAAAATAATTCAACACGCCACCGTCGTCAATTACAATATTGTTATTAATGTTTTGTTTAAACGACCAGTGCGACAACGTTATGCTATCGATGGTAATTCGAATGTTAACTTTCGAAATTACCGAAGCGCAGTGGAATCTATACGCCGTTTTTTTTTCTTCTATAAATCATATACGATCGTGTTGTACGTGGTTAAATTCCCGATGAATTTCGACGGGGAAGACAACTCGTTATCGTTTTTGGAGGAAAAAAAAATTAGTATTCGCGTTACTTTACCACCAAAAGGCAAAAAGTCGTTAATATAATATTACGATCGAAATAATATTTCCTGGTAAAATCCACGTATCGTCTCGGCAAAAGCTCGCGGGTTGTTTTTTTTTCCACCGAAAATCTGTTTTCGTAGCATCTATAGTCGGGCACACTGGACAGCGGCGGATCCAGGAAGGGCCCCAGGGACCTCGTTGCCCCGGCCCGTATAAACTTGTACAAAAGTTTTCACTCTTACAAATAATTAATTGTTTCACGCATAATATATATAATACAAGATTTTCGAGGAAGAATAGCGTAGAGGAGCGCAGAGGCGTCATTTGGTGGGAAGCAGTGTGTGCGGTCGCACCCCGCCCTTTATAAATAGTCTCGATTGGCCCGACTGAAATAACCCACCACTTGGTTGCATAGTTAAAATTAAATTATATTTTTATATTAATACAGTAATGGTGTTTTATCGTAAACAAATATCGCGCTATCGAGTGGTCGAGTAAACAGAACAAAAATTACGTATCGTGTATTTTACCGATATAACCACTGCATTTAACATCTTCGACATTTGCGTGCGTTACTTATTGGTTTTCATAGTTAAAGTATTAATTATTTATTAGTTTTTAGATTTTAAACAGCTTTTTACTATTTGTGTTTACTGCGATTCATAATCTATTGAAACAATTGAAAACACGATAATATACATAGTTAATAGTCATTTTATATCAATTATGTATGGTTTTTTTTTTAAAATTGCCCGTTTGAAACCTCTCACATAGGAAAAAAAAAACTGAAATGATTCCGCCGGGGTAGCGACGAATTCGTTGATTGTACTATGACGTATTTTTAATTTTTTGATATATTTTTCTGTCCGAGAACAAATTTTCCGCCGGCAATCCTTACTCTGGTCGAAAACCACGTTACTACCGGTTTATCGGTGCTTGTTGCGTTTATAAATTATTAAATAGCTCTGCGCGCCCTACCTCGGCGCCTACAACAACGGCCGGATCCGTCCCCGGCACTAACTATTCATTTTTTCCGCTTAGTAGTAATTTTTTTCAGGAGACTCCGGCCCCCAGCCTCCCCCAAACAAATACCACTCTGGATCCGCCATTGGACCGCCGGAGAGGTGGTTTTTCCGCTTAATCCTCGCGGTCGTCCGGCCGCAGTTCGGTACGTCCCGTCGACGCGCACGGCCGTAAAACGCGTGCAGTAGAGACTGCCGACTGGTCGCGCGGTCGCCGCGTGAAAACGAAAATCCCCGGCGGCGGCGGCGAGTACGTCCGTTTTTACGGCCGCTTAACCGCGCCGCGTTCTCGGACGCGGGTCCCCGCGGTCTCCGTCTTCGCCCGCCGCCCGTCATCCCGTTGTCCCGCGCGCGTCATACGACCGTGTGCATCGGTACGTGTACTATACGGTAACAAGCGCGCCGGCCGTATTCCGTCCGCCGCCGCCGCCGCCTTCCCCGTCTACTTGTAAAACCGCCTTAATTGTCCGCGCGGTGCCCGTAACGCCAGAGGTCTAATGTATCCGAGGCCGCTGGCGGCGGCGGCGGCGGCGGCGGCGGCGGCGCTAATTGAATTTGTAAGCGCTCGCGCGCGCGCGCGCGCCCGGTCCCCCCTCAGGACGCGCACAGGTATCGCGTAATGTAAGCTCGTTTTTCGGACGGCGCGGCCCCTCGTCATCGCCCCGCGTCCGTGGCCGCGGCGGCCGTATAATACATAATTCGTGCGCGGATACCCGCGGACAAAGCCCTCGTTAACGCGCGGCGCCGCCGCCGTTTACAATATAATATCGTTACCGACTCGACGGCGTTTTGTATTATTATTATTGGGTTTAACGCGCGCGCGCGTGTGGGTTTACGCCTTTTGGGAAACGGCCGCCAAATCCAATTTACAACGCTCGGCGTACACGTATACGCTGTTGCGCGGCCGCTACGCTGCGGCGCGATCCGTTTCACCGCGGCTACGGGCACTCGGCGTTCAGAAACGTTTCCCGCCGCTCGGCAATTTCCGAAACGCGCGGCTATAAAACGTCACGTCCGGGTGCGGGACGGTACGACTGCGCCGCTACACTAATTCCGAACGTGTGCATCGGAAAAAACACGTTTCGCACGCGGGTGGGCGGAAAGTTCACGGGGAAACTCAACGTGTGCATCTGCAGTGAGCGACGGTTTACCTGCGCCGCTGACGCGAAAACGATACTGAGCGGGGTTCGGTTGTGCATGTTTTGAAGGGCCGTAATATTTACCATTTGAAAATAATACATTTCCCCCGTTTTTTTTTTTCTATCGCTTTCCGCCGGGTTTTCTCATTTATTATGAAAACGCCTAGAAAAATTACCTCCTTGAAGTTTACCGTTTCAGATTCCGTTTCAAAAAAAGCGCTACACTTGTAAGTCGGAGCAAAATTTCTGATATAAAAACTGTTGGCACAATACAAAAATAAACATCGTTGTAAAACCAATACCTTCTTCGCTCTGCTCAGAATCTAGAAAAGTCGTATCAGTCTAAATACGTTTTATGCGTTGAAACGTTCCAATTCAAGTGTGGGGTGGGTAAACCGATTCGTTTCTAACCTAATATACTATTTGCGGAATTTTTAATGTATACGTCGCCACTGGAAAATCGAAATTATTTATACAGTTCTTTAACACCCCTCCCCATTTCAAAATAAAGATGACATAATACAGTGTTTTTATGTAACATCTTAGAGCTGCTTGTCTCTTAAGTTATCGTTGGGGATTAGGGGGGGGGGAAATAAACGTCAAAAATGTTAATAATTTTCAAAATATCGGATATTGCCACTTGAATGGAATATCTTGCACATCAAACTACCAATCCAGTTGTATTTCTCCACGGCGCAGTTCCAGCGGCCGGGCCATAGATCGATCCCATGATTTTTACCGAGTCAATTGACATAAACAATTAAACCTACACTCGACGAAAAATAACGATCAATTTTAATAAACGACCTACAATAAAATCGCTTTATTCGAATAATTGAAATTGTAACAAACGCAATTTTTTCGTCTATTTTAATTGTGTCGAATAACTATAGAAATAGCCAGTAGGTACTCATATACATTTTTTTTTTTCAGGAACATTACAAAAATCCGATTTTTCGTGGTTATAATATTAGTTTGTTATTGATTATTAATATTTGTATTATTTGGTCACAAAAATAAATATTACGTTAATCCGACGATACATTTTATTTTAAAATAATAAAACAGTTATGATTTCAATAAATATTGCTGTGCAGGTTGGTGCAGAAGATAATATGGACTGATAGGATCACTAATGGAGACGTTTTGGAGATAAGATCATTGTGGACAGCATTAGGAAGAGGCGAAATGAATGGATAGGCCGTAATCTCAGACACGGACAATTGCTGGGGTTAATTCTGGAAGGAACGGCGGACGGAATAAACCGCAGACGTAGGCCAAGATTACAAGCTGGACTATAAAAAGCCGAGAGTTTAATTCGTGCAAAGAAGCGAAGAGTAAGGCCAGTGATAGAGAAATGCGGAAATCGCTGCGAACCAATCATTACAGTGAAAACTGAGGACGAAGATTGTTATATAAAAGTGACTTTTGTATTCTGCGAGAACATTGGAAGCGAATTATAATCCAAACGTGTTTAACTTAAACAGAATGGTCTTAAATCTACAAATTGTTATTATTAATTTATTAGTTGTGATTTATATTTTTGCTACTATGTTCTTTTGCATTTGCTCTATTATTGTGCTTATGATTTTGTCCACACGCCGCGCGACATGTCAAATAATTTTCACGAATTTTCAATGAAGAATAAACCCCCGAATCATTCAGTCTGTTTTTGTTTTTAACGGGTTCAAACGGCTCGCGAAATTTCATCTATTTAATCACAGAAATTATTAACGATAAAGAAGCAGCATACAATAAATAACCGTTTGATCGGTCCAACAATTACATTTTTTATTTTTTTTTTTTTTTTTTTAATCCCTTCTAGAATCCCCCTGTACCGTAGAATTTGCTGCACACATCCGACGATCAAATAAAATATAATGAGACCCGAATACAACTGCGGCAGGATTATAAAACTCGAACCGACCGGATTTTACTGAAGCCAAGTGGTTACTTATCGCGTGTGTCGCGTTCGCGCCATTGCCGGCGGACAAAATGAAATGGAAAATTCGAACCAAATAACCGTCCCGCTTTTGTCGTCGCGCAAAAGAATTATTTACGCCCATATTATATACCGCCGGAGATCGCTTAAAATCTGCAGAAAAAATAAATAAATAAATAACTGCGGAAATCTATAGGTTTACAATAAGGTGTGTAAAAAAGTTGTTTCGAGGGTTATTGAGGGGGGGGGGGGGGGGGGGGGGNGGGGGGAGGCTGGTAAACGGGCTTCTGGACCGTGTAGTTTCTATAAGCTTTTTGGGTTTTTTTTTTTTCGGCTCGTTTTGATTAATTACGCGTGCGCACGCCGTTTATTATTATTATTATCGTCGTAATAATAATCAATTAATCTATTAGAGAGGCGCGTTGTAATATTAAACGTCGAAAGTTTTGTCTGTGCGCGCAAAAACGCGAAACGCCCACGACATTATTCCGCGGTACATCCGACCGTCGGCCATAAATATCATTGTGTTTGCGGGATTCGTCGTCGTCTCCGGCAAAGCGATTTTATTACACAGGTATATGCCTCACCTGGCACGCGTTAGTAGAAATATTATATTATTGTGTGATATTTTATCCGCGGGAACGACCGTAATATTATTACCGTTGCCGTTATTATACGATCGTTTGGTAAATAGTTACCGAGGACGCCACAACCGCGCACGTGTCTGCCGTCTCCGGTCTTACAAAAACGCTGTCGCGACGTGGCGAATTCGCGTTCGGCTGGGCGACTATTCGTGCAGAAACGTGTTTACGTTGTCAGGGCTCCGGGACACAGTTTCTTAATGCGTTTTTTTTTTTCATTAGAACACGTTTTTTTTTTTTTTTTTACAACTTACTGGGGATTTCGAGCCGCACACCTTATATTTTGTACTAGGTATATATTATTGTACTTCGGGGCCTCTAAAACACATTATTTTAGGCCTTACCTAACTGATGTTAACCGTGATCTGTGGGTTGGGATTTAAAAAAAAAAAAAAAAAAACTGCTATTTTACAATGTCTTGACAGTTTATGACGCCCCCTTCGAATGCGACGCCCGGGGCTAGTGCACCTCTTGGCCCCCTAAATAATTCTTTGTATTTCTGCTGCTCGTTCCAAAACTATACAGTACAAATCGATCTGATATAAAACCCAAATATAGGAACATAATCTGCGTAAATGCATCAGTTTTTTACAGCGTTTTTATATTTTCAAGTGAGACGCGAGTAAGTGATATAGCACAGTTTAAAAATGCTTAAAACTCGATTGAAAATAATTGAAATATCAAGGACAAAAGCTAGCGTAGTGGCACAGACAACGGTATCGTTAAGTTTGATAATAGGTAAATAATTAGTATATTACAATAGTGATCTGGTACACTATGGTAAATTATTAAAATACAAATTACTCCATTAGACCGTATGTTTTTAAAAATCTTTTCACAAATTATGATAATAACAATCATGTATTTAGTTAGTTTTCTTTGAGTAGGTTTACCAATATTTGAATTTCATCTGAATGACGTTGCGATAGTCTTGAAAATATATTAACGGCGGCTTCTCGTAAAAATCTGGACGGTGCAAATCCGGACGGTTTAAATTTGAAATTTAATATTTAAAAAAAGTGCTGATATTGGAATATTTGAAGAACCGTCGCAAACGAAAAAACAATTCAGAGCGAAGTTCAGTAAGACATATCTTGACATTTCGTAACTTTTATGGTTTCCATCAAACTGGTTTTTTAATGCTTATGAAAACAAAAACTAAAATCAAATTTTGCGAAAATTTTTTCAGATAGGTCGATGAAACCTTAGATCGCCGGTTCTGCGACTCACGCGTTACCCAATTAACCATGATCAAACGCGAGAAAACAACTAAGTATTTAAAGCAATAGCGTAATCATGACAGACTTCAAACTTCCGTAAATTGTTTGATAATGGTTTCCGCGAAAAACGACCTGTTAGTAGAACTTATAAAGAACCTTGTGTTAAACGTTCAAGTATTTTTCCGTTATAAAATTTTATATTCCAGATTTTTACCGTCCAAGATGATACATTCCAGATTTTTATGCGTTCCCTTAACGACTTTGTCGATATCTCCGAGTTTTTATTTGTGGATACTAGTAACGGATAATTCATCAGTTCAAATTCCAATAACTTATGGTGTAATAATTGTTCAGTCGTATTAGGGAAGAAAAATACTTTTCGACTGTGGTTGATTTAATGGCAATAGTTGCGAACGTTTGCAGCTAAATTCTGATTTTTCGAGTTAAATGTATACATGATATTAAATCAATATCAATTTTGATAATTGGTTTTTCTATATGACATGTTTCTTCTTACATACAGTTCCATTCAACACCTATGTCAAGGTCAGAGTGTGCTGGTAAATCACTATCATTATAATTACTGGCGCTTTCGATGTTTCTTCAGTACCCACCCCTCCCATTGGATCTATGCGCTTCATTTTAAATAAGAGGTTTATGATTTTCGTAAAAAAAAAAAAAAAAATAGTAATAATATTATTATTATTATTATGATATGTTTATGAGATTCGTCGTCTTTACAGCTGGCAGCGGTTCTTTTATACATTATAAAATATAATATATCGTTTGATATTTTATCCGGGGAGGAGAACGTAATCATAATAATAATATAAGTATACACGTTTTTGGAAAATGGTTACTCTTCGGAATATTATGACTGCCGTTTGATGTCGTACTTATATACACACACACACCAAACAAAAGGGGCGGCTTTTGACGGCTTTAGCACGCGCATCGTAAATGCATTTTGCACGTGGCCCCGTCGCGATAGGTAATTTATTTATTCGTCGCTCTTGCAAAGGCGTATTATTTACATTACCTACTCTTTATTCATATTTAATTATTGTAAACCCGTAAACCACGGAGGTACTTTTGAAGTTGTCACAAATTATTAATTATTATTGAAGTATAGGTATATGTGTATATATATTATAATATACTTATATTATCAGTTGAATTATGAAAACGCATAAATGTATATTGCGCTGCACGTGAAAAGTATAATGTTAGAATTGCTCGGATATTATTATATAAGTACCCACGTAAGCACCGCCACTTAAAGAATTGTATTAAATTTACGGTAGGCGTATATATTCGTACAAGTATTTTACAGCGGCGTTCGCCCGTTATATCGCAAAATGGTAATAATGATAATAAAAAAAACTCGTATTACATACATATTTTTTATGACAATACTATACTGAATGGTAATAAACGGCAAGTTATGTACACGCATTGTAATACTTGTATTTTTATCAAATGCTCCTTCAAGTGAAGTTAACCCAGGTGGTAACTAAAACAAAGTTTAAAGTTAAGTTATGTTACTTTTTTTAACTTTTAATTTAACTAGTTTGAAAAAATTGTATTATTATTATTATTTTTTTTTTTTTACAGAAAAAATATCCTAAATTAATTTTGATGTGCGGAATTTGGAAAAAAAATTATAAAAATTCTACGTTGAACTTGTATTTATATAACTAAATTTTAAACTAAACTTAAGTAAAACCACCATGCATTTAATTATAGGTGTGTTATGAATGACTAAAAACTTTATATGAAGTATGTACCCTACAATAATTTTAAGTTCCATCGCCGATGATTTAAAATTTAAATTTAAAATTTAAAATGTTTTACATTCAAAACACATTTTTTAAATCAAGAAAAACCATCAACTCACGTTATTAAGTTTAAAACTCGAAACGGCACTGACTTTGATGACGTTTGCACTTGCGCATTGATGTGAAACAAAGATTAGTGTCTAAGCTATTTTATTTTTATAATTAGTAAATAAACGATAGAAGTATTTAATTGAAATACATAATGTAAAATATGATAACAAGGGGAGCTGTCACCATAATTTGAGATTCTATCAGGATTAAAACAGGGTGGTACAATGACTCCTATTTTGTTCAACTGGCGATGGCGCTCGAAAAAGTTATCAGAGATACATTGATAGATCATGAAATGGATCTAAATGGAAAAATGTGACGCTTGCATACCTGGACGATACAGGAAAATTAATTAATTCTAATCACAGAATAAACCTTGTTATCAATGAGAATAAAACCAAGTACCTAGTAATGATTAGACATGACGTGGTAAATAAATCAGCACTAAAAGTGGACCGTATTGCCTTTGAACAGATGGATAAGTTTAAGAGTTAAAATACTTAATTGTCAACATAAACACAATAAATAACATGCATAATCCGATTTACGAATAAAATGCTAAGTTCCAGACTATTAAAAGCGACAAAAACAAAATTGAACACTTTCTTTCTGCGCTCGATAGCAATGCAAATACATGCGAGACATGGTATGCAAGGGGAACGAAGTCAAAATGTTCACCTTCGACAGGAAAGTTACGGACCTATCCGAAGTCAAAATAGGGAATATTAGAGTCGAAAAAACAATGATATAGAAAGGTTATACAACAAGCCAACTATCAGATTTATCCTAAAAGCGAAAGGATTGGAGTGTGCTGGTCATGTTTGGCGAGCCACTGAAAATCGTAGACGAAAAGTTTTAATCAGGGACCCAACAAAAAAGCGAGCAAGGGGAAGACTACGGCAGCGATGGTTGGATAGGGTGAAGAAGAATGACGTAACGGACCGGAATAGACGCAGACGCTTGGTGGAAGCGTGTAAAAGGCCTTAATGGCATGCAGGGCACGAAACAAAATCCGCACATAGGGTAGAAACATATTATTTAAATATTGTGTACTTAAAATATTAATCGTTGGAGAGTGACAAAAGTTAGTTATTGTCAATTCGAATTTAATCTTTCTAAAATACGCGTGTTATTTAGAGCCGCCTCAATGTGTCTACGTGCACGCGTATGCGATATAGGCACTAATCAACATTTTACGCCGGACATAGCTGTGCAGGTATATAACAGTTTGTTGCTGACCGTCATTTTATGAAAAATGTGTTTCGTCATAATATTATTATACAGGTAATAAATATAATATATGTGTATTGGAAATTTGGAAAACGTGGATAATACCCTACATAATAATATCATACACGTATATGTATTCGCACTAATGATTTACGAGCGTAAGATAATATTTTATGATACAACGACTGGATGCATCGTTAAAAAACGAAATAACGCTACACCATAATATAATATAATGATGTATTATATTCACTTAATAAAATGTTGAAATTTTCCGTGTTTTGTGACGAGGAAAAAATATTTACGCTTGTAACGGTGTTTCACGAAAAGTTTTACACTTTCTTATTGCACAACAGGGAAACCCACGTATATTCCGCACGATAAACGCGTACATATCGATATATTATAAATTTTATATTTTTTTCGAATTTTCTCCATATATATTGACTAATGCTCTGTATAATGCAGTGGCGTATTTAGGGAGGCTCAAGGGTGCAACCGGGCTCCAAATTTAAAAAAACGCCGGCGCTGGAGGCAAATATTTACACGGAACACTGTAGTCCATGTAAAATCGTACGAAACAACAAACTAATATTTTCTGTATATTTTGTGTAAAACTGTTACAATACAAATATAACATTATATATTATCGATTATCATCGTTATAAAAAAATAAGTATACTATTCAATTTATTTATTTGACAGTATCGTTTACATTACATAAGGGTTTTGTTAACATTATTTTAAATTTGTACTTTTGTAGGTACTGTTTGATTTAGCTGATGGTTATATTCATATTATATAATAAGAGGATGCTAAGAAAAAAAATATTGCTAGAGGCTTAACTGCTTAAGTTTTATAAATGTTTTAATGATAAGACCCTTTTATTGGAGTATTGAGATTTGACAAATTATTGAGAGTTTATTTATGGTATTGTGGACGACTATACCATTTGGCGCCTTATAATTATGTTTATGGTATAATGTTAATGAAAAAGGGGCGCAAATTCATGTTGTACTTGAAATAGCAAAATTTTAAGATCACAACTGATGTAATGTGTTTGCTACGTATGTACATATTATGAATAGAATGATCAATTTTCGATAAAACATTCATTATATATATATATATATATATGGAAAATATAAACGGTAAATCGGATTTTTTTTTGAGAATTCATAAGAAAAAAGCAGCTCTAAAATATCAGCCTTATATGTTGATGGACTTTTTTTATAATAAAACTATACAATATAACCAATATATGCAATATAGGTAACATTATGCTATATTATATTATTATGTATCATACATTCATATTTCATCTTATCATAAATGTTAATACGTTTATATTTATATTATTATTGTCGATATAGACAAATAGCGTGTTACACTGTTTATAGATTTCTTATTTTGTTAAACTTCCTATGTTCTAATAACTGTTATTCCAATTCATTTCCAAGAAATTAAAGTTGTTACCTACCTAATTAAAACATTTGATCAGTTCAATTTAATTTTTCAATCATTACAAATAATTTAAGTTAGTTACCTATTTAATAATTGATTTACATAATACTTTGCATTTGAACTGGTTCTTCAATTTATATTAAAAAAAAAAAAAAAAAAAAAAACTAACTTCTAATTTCCACTCTAACTTAAGTTACTATTTTCACCTAACTAACTTTTAACTAAGTTAGAAATTTGGAAAATTTTAAAAACTAACCTGTATTCTAACTTAGTTAGATTTTATGTTAGACTAACTTAACTTTAACTAGTTGAAAAGAATGACTAACTTGCCCAGCATTGCTATTTGAAAATCAACAAAGGGGTGGTGGTTTGCCCTGTAAAAATGCGGATGACAAAAAATAACGTTGAGACATAAATTGTATACTGTCCGAGATAATGAGTGTCTCATCGAAGATTTATCTATGTGTATTTTCCACGCTACTTTTAGACATATCTATTGGCTTCCTTTTGAATGAAACGAGCTCAAGCTCGCGAATTATATTTGTTTTGTAGGCGGAGTAAAGTAATACAAGTTGCGTTGACTTTCATTATAAATTTAACTATGTTGTTCCGAGTGTAGAATGTTTTTATTTTAGCTTTGCACATCCCTACAGAGTTCAGAAGGCATACGGAATTTACACATGATATTAGTATCAAGTTCGTACCTTTGAGAGTTAAAATTGTCAAACTCCCTACCATTTTTATGATCGAATTTCATCTTTTTTTTTTTTTTTGAAGCAGTATAACAATGGTATCATATAGTATTATTTTGTTATTACGGTATTCGGTTATTTATTGTTTTATGAAGAATATATATATCTATTTATATTATATTATACGAAATAAGTGTATAGATCCGTGTATAAACGTAAATTAAACGTGTTTTTAATGACTGACCCTCGAGGTGCTTTAATTTCGGAGCGTGTGTCGCATGTGTTATCATCGCTGTATAATATTTACTTAGTGAATTTCACTTGGTCGCGCGGCAAAGCTCGTCCGTGATGAATATTATTAACGCTGTGAAATTAACCTGCTTTTACAATACCTACTCGGCGTAATGTTTATCCCCGAAAAACGGGTATTAAAACCACGCACATCGTGAAAAACAATAGCGGAAAACTGCCGCCGCCGCCGGGTAGAAAAACGAATTAAACGAAAACGATACCGACAGAAGCTCGCCCAGCAGCAGATACAACAAATATCGTATGTTATGAGTACAGCCACCGCCGTAATAAAACCGAACAACATCATTTCGGGGGAAAAGGCCAATCGGTGGAAAAAACGTGGGAAAAAAAAAGAGATAAAGACATACTTCGCACGATGGGTGAGCAACTGTTGTAGGTGAGAAGTTGCGGAGGTAGTAGAGGAGAAATTTAATTATATCTGAATATCTGTTCGCGACGATTAACCATTGTTAACGGAAAACGATTCTGAGCTGAATTCGGTTAATAGTGTTTCTGTGTCAACAATAACATGTATAATATATCATATAATGGTAAAATAGTTGCATATTATATATTATGTACTTTCTTTAATAATATTTGTTTAATATACTTAATTTCCCGTTTATCCTACGTTTTGTCCCGGTATCACTTCCCTAAAGTACCATCCCAGTCAGATTTCCTTTCATAAAAAGTACTATAATTGAAAACCGGAACCAAATTGATGGTAGAAAAGTTGTTCAAAGATAAAAAAATAAAAAAATAAACGTCATTGTAAAACCAATACATTCCCCGCTCTGCTCAAAATCTAATATGCGGTCAGATATTTTTGACGGCCGACAGTATTTTTATCCACGGCGTTTTTTCTATAAACTAAAATATCTATACGGTTAACCGATAATACAACTCTTAATAATATATAATATTCATTGTATTATACCCAATCGTTTCTCGTCACCGTCCACGCAGACGTGTTGTTAAATTCAATATCGAGTAAGAAGGACGAGTTTGGAGTGATCCCGGATAAAATACGTCTGTATTTTTATTACGCCGCCGTGAAATAAATTGATTACGAATGTCCGTAGCACGGTCGCAGATAAAAATCGTGATTGTCCGTAGTCAAGCTGATTGACAGAATGTAAGTAACGCCGATCTCGTGGTGTAAATAGAAATGTCGAATCGTTTTTTCCAAGAGTCGAGTACGATAATGTAATCTTTCCTACTTCGTATTTAAATATTGTATATTCGTCAAAATTTAAAACAACAAACAAAACCGTAGACATTTTTACGAAAAATATTATTATTACACCACAATGGGGGTTTTTTTTTTAATAAAAATTTAAATTAGGTATTGTATGTATTATATAGATTATATATATTATATTATATTGTACGGGATACTATCGTTATGAAAAAAATTAAACATTTTTTTAAATTTTTTAATTATAATATGTTGTTTTTTTTTTTTATCTAAATCTTTAAACATAATTGTTATGCCTTCTCCGTTTACTTTTATTTATAATATATTCGAGTAGAGAAAACCGAAGCCAATACGCGGCGGGTCAATAAAGATTCAAAATTTAATTAAAGTCTGTATAATTCGAGTACAAGCTATAGGTGTATACTACTGGCAAAAAGAAAAAATATTCCGTATTGAAAATTCAAATTTTACGGAAATTACTTTTATTGACATTCTATTTTATTTATTTTTTTCCCTCGAGTCTTATTTGCGTTACTTCTCGGTCGCGGTCAAAAAGATCATTTACTGAGAAATAAGCTAATGTACAAAAATAATAATTTTAATGGAAAAGCACACGCGGAAAAAAAACACGTCGTGCAAAAAACTACTGGGATTTTTAATATTTGTAAAGCGTAACGATATAAAACAGAATAAAACTGTTCAAGACGAACAACAATTGCATTAATATTAACAACATGAAAATTATAACCACGACAACCGGGAACGGGCAGTATCTTGTAGGTACTACCATTTGTATCTCCCATACTCGTATTTAAATTGTACCCATAATATCTCTTATTTATAGATACTTTTTGTGTATCCGGTAATTTGTATACATGTATAATATTACGCGGATACAAGTGAATATATTTATTTTTTTTTCTTTTGAGATAAAACGAAAATACCTAATGAGTATAATAATATTATTAATTTATACATTTTATATTTATTATATTGATGGTGCTTATAAATAATAATAATGAAATTTTTGATATTTGGTATCTTATACCTTTGATACCTAGGTATATCACGATATAGTATCTTATCTACAGCAAGGCTAGACACGAACAAGCTTAAAGGTTAGGTATATAGGTTCAATTAAAAGTTTAGCTAATTTCAACTTTTATTCGGCATTTAACCTTTGCGAATTGTTTTTAATTAACTTACCCTTTAACTAAGTTTATTTATTATTTTTACATTTACTCACAATAAATAACGAGTTAAATTCGAATTACATCACGTTAGAATAATATTGTGTGTAATTCAAAGAATCAGTACGTATCTACACGGATAATGATTTGATATTTCCGGAATAATACAGCTGACATATTTAACATTGATTGTCATCGTTTTTAAAACCCGACGAATTACAGGTAGGTATTTAATTATGTTCACTATGCAAACAATAGTTTGAAAAGATAAAAAAAAAACTCTGTTGAAAAACTAATTAAGCTTTCGGATTGACTTTTAACTTAGCTTTGTTTATTAATACAACAAAGAATTTTTGACTCGTTAACACGTTGACTTTTTTTCGGTTCACTAAACTCGTTTGAGTTCGTTGGCTTGCCTCGGTATCTGTATACAGCGTGTGTTACGATTGAAGGCGAATAAAACGATTTTCTGGGGCCTTTTCTATTTCCGATTTCTATCCCGGTCAACAATAATAAATTCCATCGATAAACCGTATAGGTGTATCCGCTGGTGGAATACCTTGATTCAATACTGTTTTCCCGGAGCGTTTAACGCGTATCGTGTATTGCAATAGCAATTATAATTAATACGTCATATACATTTTAAACCCACGTGTGGAATAACCAACGAATCCATTTTGCAATAGGTACATTTTGATTTTCACACAAAACGTTAACTCAATTATAAACTAAAGCCAATTATTATTGTTCTATAAACGCGATTAGTTTGTATAATATCGAAATATATTAATTCAACGTGTGTATAGGTTTTGACGCTTTGTCCCCGAAATGTGTACAGATTAGTCCTTGATTAAAGAGTAGTGTTGTAACACAATAATTATAATATAAATAATATTAGTAATTACGTACATAATCGTTAGGTTTTAGAACGTCGATTGTTTACACAATATATTTTGCTTTCACAACAATATAATATCCAAAAGACAACAACATACTTTATGCAATGTTGGGAAGGTTTCTTTTAAGAAGGAATTCGTTCCCGTTTCCCGTTCCTACTGAAAAAAAATAACTAGTTCTCGTTGCTCATTCATAAAAGGAACTCGTCATTTTAGGCGATTTTTTTTTTTTTTTTTTTTGTTATGAATACATTCATTATATATTCATAAAAAAATAGATACCAGGGACGGGTTACTGTTGTAGGTGGGAAGTTGGGAAGGTAGAATAACTAAAATGGAAACTGTTCTTACTTCTTAGAGACTACATGTTTAAAAGTCCTAATAAATTGATTAAAATTAATTTCCTAGTTCTCACTTTAAAAAATTAAAAATTAAAAACATATTACTTGAAAAAAAATTCATTATCGATTTACTCAAAATTTAAAATAGTATTACACTGACGTTTTATTTTGTTTAAGAAGGACTAATTTTTCTGACAAATTTTTTATTTTTCACTTAACTTGTGTCTTTTTACAGTCATGAAGTATGCCAATACTAAACAATTTCTATACAATATTATTACTGAAATAACGTCTGTAAATAACGAATCCTTTCCTGTTCATCGTTCCTATATTTGAAAAGGAATGTGTTTTAAGCTCTATTCCAGTGAAATGATCTCATTCCAAGAACGTGTTCCTTCCCAACACTGAATTTATGCACCGTGAGTAGGCTACTGTTATGAGTACGCGGTGGACGAGTAACTTTTCAAATGTTCGATACGGAGTACGGCATTTGAATTATGTACCGATTACAACTCACTATATTCAATACGATGATAGCTGATTTGAATCGAAATATAAAACGAATCTAAACGGATCACGGTCAATTTTCAAAGTTATATTAGTATTATTAGCTGCTTTATTCTCCTTGGAGCCAATAGGTAATCTACAGAAATCGAAAAAAATAAAACCGATGCAACATTGACATCAAAAATTGACAATTCACAATTTTAGATCGTTGTTATTTTTTTTTTTTTTAAAAAAAACTATTTTGTCGAGAATCTCGAATAATTTGTCAAATAATTTACCTACCATATATTTTAAAGTACGATGTAAATAATCCTGAGCATTTTTACTTTACGAAAAAGTTTTTTAAAAAACCCTATCTTAGTAAAACTAATCATGTTAGTACCTACATGTTTCTCCGTTTTCGCTCCTCTATACTTACCTGGAGAGAGACTAACTCTACAATATTATTATCTAGATCGTTAAACTCAAGGGCACCAAGTTTCGTTGAAATCGCTCTGGGCGTATTGTCTGTGCACCGTACCATCAACCAAATTAAATGTCTATGATCATAATATAACAATAACCGCACGTGTCTTATAATTTATTAATATTTTTACATTTTATTTCTACGAAAGTTAAAAAATTAAATATTTTCGTCTTAATATAAAAAAAAAAAAACAAAAAATGGTATGAATAATTATAAAATTAACATAGCATCAAAATTTCTATTAATTATTCTACTACTCGGAATTAATTATTGTTTATTTCTCAACATTGCATAGTTTTTATTTTTAATGTCAAAACTATAATAAAACTATAAGAATATCAATTATTATATTTCAGATTTTTTTTTCTTCTACTTTGTTTTACTATAAAATCCTTATTTACTAAAATGTATGTCACTGATAAAACAGTCGAAAATAAACTATCGGTAACTATTGAAAAGAAAAATATTGTAGATTTTTGGACCAATAAAATATGATAGTATAACCAGAAAGCGGAAACGAACAAATGAAAAAGAGCTATACACAGAAACAATTTGGAAAAAATAATATTATAAAGATCACCAAAAAAGGACGACTACGATGGGCTGGAGACACACGGAGAAGCCAAATCCCACTACTATGGAACAGAACCCAATAGGGTTATGACCTTTGAGGAGGCCGAGAAATACGTAAAGAAATGGTAAAAAAAAGGATGTAGAAGCTGTAGAAGTTAGACCAAAGCGGAAGTTTCTTTGCGATGGATGACATATTAGTTCCAGAAAAGCCGAATAAACCCAAATAATCATATTAATAATAAAACGCTTGTATTCGTTATACGATGTCGTTTTTTAAATTGTACACTCTTCTGTATCACACGCGTATGTATTGAGTGCTTTGTTTCTGTATGAAGCTTAAGACTGATGCAGTGATTCCCATTTTTTTTTTTATAGCTTAAAGATTAATTAGACTATAAATTATACAAACATTCTAAAATAAATTATTATTATAACACGCGTTTGTGAATTTCGTACATTGTTTTAAGAGTTAGAATACTGTGTGTCTATAAATTTATAAATTATTTATTTTAAATAGATATACTATTTAACATACGTAGTTACGTCGGAACAATGTTTCTGGCGTGGGGGTAAAATATTATATTAGCCGGGACAAAAATATGATATCTGACAACCGTGTTGTTTGGAAAAAGTTTTTATAGCCATTGTGAGAATCATTAAATAAATATAAAATAATAGTAGAAAACAACATAATAATATTATGAAAATGTATGGATAATGTGTGTGATCAGAGATGATGATTTAGGGGTAAAAGTTTTGTTATAAATATTACGAATAATATAATGACACATATTATTCCTATTAAGCATATAACTTTACATTTGCGCGAGAACTTATGGTAATTTAGTTATAAATATGTATTCGAAGAGGAAGAAACTTATTTCCATTTGTTATAGATCAGTATTCATGTTAGACGATATTTAATGGACATAAATTACCGCTGCTACCTTCAGAAATGAGCCATTATACAATATTGTATAACGTATATGGCTATTATATTATGAAAAATGATAAAAAAAAAAAGAAATGCACTTACATTTCACGTAAGATACTTAAAGTGTTTCATTTTTTTGATTTATTATAGTGGTACTAATGAAAATTGAAAATAACATAGGAAATTGAAAATCACATTTTTATGGACACATTTGAATTTAAGTTTAACTTTAATTTATTAAAAATTATTTAGGTATTTATTTGTATTAAATAAATAATAATTATTACTTAATGGAATATTTTTGATTAGTCAGAGGTGGTTGTTTTTTAATGTTAAATTTCACAAATGAAATTATTCAAGATACACGTTAGAGTCATTTTGAATAAGTGAAAATCAATGAGTACCCTTGGGGTTGGTTTCCACCCAAGTGGGTGGAAGGATGTTTTGGAAAAAGAAATGTATGAGAGTATATAAGAATGGACAGAATTAGTTCAAGATCGAGTAAAGTGAAGCAAGATTCTGACGGCAGGAAAACTTCTCAGGAGTAGGAATTAAATGCCAAACGGAATAAACAAAAAACAGAAGGAGGTTAAATTATTATCGCTATACAATAGATTTCACACAGAAATAATTGCAAATATTGAATCACAAAATTATCAAGCAACATAATCGTGTTAAACTAATACGTTTATAATAACGTAATATATTTTCATTATAAGTAATAGTCCTACTAATTTTATAAACTATTTGTTTGGATGGATGAATGAATACGTCTTCTATTACTTCTCACCTAAACTACTAGATGCATTGAGCTGATACATTGCATAAATATAGTTTTAGACCAGGAATAGGCTACTTTCCCAACCCCGAATATAACATCTCAAGTAGAGGAGGGGAGGTTAACACAGTGTTATTAGTATTTTAAGCAGAAAAATCGTATAATTTTTTATGATCCATGGGTAAATTTGGTAATACAGATGAAATAAAAAACATTTAATACCCACAAAAAAAAAAAAAAAGGACGGACATATGTCGTACTTGGGTGCAACCACCGTTGTAGGTAGGAAGTTGGGTAAGGAGAATTCAGACGGGAATTTCATATATATCTGTAAGCAACGATAATCTATTGCTAACGAAAAAACAATTCTGAGTGGAGTTCAGTTGATAGTGCTGCCTTTTCAACAATATATATGTCATATTATGGTAAAATGATTACAACGCACACATTGTGCGTTTCCACAACAACAATGATTGTTTAAAAAATATTAAAATAATAAAATCGTAATAATAACAAAATATAAATAAAAACGATTGCCGATAGCAACCTTATTTTAAGTCTTTCAATCTTATTTAACCTAAAGAACCAGGTTTTCCGCACTATTTCGAATATTAATAAGAATTTCAAAATATGACCATTTTAAAGTACTACCCAGAAAACATTTTCTTTCAGAAAAGGTGTAATACTTAATAATCTGAGTAAGTTTTCTGGTAGAAAAAGTGTTCACATAAATAATAAAAAAATAAACATCATTATAAAACCAATATATTCTTCGCTCTGCTCAGAATCAAAAATTAGTAACATTGAAATCCCATGGAAGACCGCAGGTCGTAATAGTTGTCACATTACATAGGATACGCATTACGAACAGTTTGTCACCATAGAAACAGGTTACTTAGTTCATTGTAAGATTTTTTGTAATAAGATCGCAACTCTATTTAAAGATTTGGTACTCAAATGCTAAAACGGGGAAACACATTTTTTTGTTAACATATTTTTTCGTTTAACACTGACACGGAAAATACCGTGCGGGACAGTCAATAATTAATATTCATTTTTTTTTTTTTTATTAACACGGTTTTTAATGATTTATTTGCTTTTTTAAAATAGTAATTTAGTAAAATTAAACGGAAAATATTGACACACGGTTTCACGAATCGCTGTAACGGAAAATGGTTATTTTGTTTAGATAAAAAAAAAAAGTGAATTTTACACACGAAAGCCTGTGACATTTTCAAAATGTAATTTTGCCCATGTTTAATTTAATACCTGATCAAAATGGCCGAATCGAAAGCTTACTTTTTAGACGCATACATTTTACATATGGTTATACCCGAGGGAGTGCATTCCTTTCCTTTTATTTTTTTTATTATTTTGCCTTTTTCATCCTGTTTTTTTATTTACTCGACAATGTGATTTACACAGATTTTTTCTCCCTATTATATTATTATTATTCAAGCCTTTCGGTGTTTATTTTCAACGAAGAAATGTTGCGGTTTACATCCATTTGCATATTGATATGTATAGGTACACATCATTATATTATGTATAGCCAATCGTCACCTCACGACGGATACATATATTTTGTCGTTTAAGTTCATAACGCATTTGAATGCGACAACAAACATTTAAGAATTTAACGGGTTGCGTATAGGCTATTTAAAGAAAATTTAAAATTGTTTGATTAAAAAAAAACTGATATTCACTTTCAAATAATATATTAATTCACGATAAGTGCTAACATTGTGACAAGTGTCTTTTTATGTGTAATTAACTAAAATATTTATAAAACAAAAATATGTTTCACGCGGACTGCAATATTATAATGTTATACAGTTATTTTAATTAATTAGGAAACTAAATTTTCAACACGAAAAGGAGAAAACTTTTACACTGCGTGCAACGTTGCTTTTATTTTGTCTATAATAATCACTGGAGAGTATGGGCACTTACTGCACAAAATATAAAACTATCAATTTAAAATGATATTATTATTATTATTTCTTTTTTTAGGTATTCATGATATAGAAAAAATAAAAACAAATTTGAGTAGTATGCGTTCATTTTTATAGGATCCCGTTTAGTAGGGCCTAACGTAACGTCCCTATTTCTGTGACTATTCGACCGTAAAAATAAAACACTGATCCAAAGACAGATAATACTTTTGTAATCTTTTATCTTATCTAGATGACAATATGTGATATATATATTAAAATATAATTTTTTTTTTAGTAATTATCATTATAATTTTTTTAAAAAAAACCTCTATAGAAAATGTGTTACCTACCTATTGTATATTGTCATGTAAAATGCTTGTTTGTAAGTTTTACTTTTAGTTACACAAATTCGAAGTAACTAGATTTAAGAATCACTATTTTTTCAAGTTTAACCGTTTAGATTTTTATCTTCCTGCTATAACGGTGCAAATAGAAAGTAAATCATTTTTTTAAAAAAAATTATTTCCCTAAATAAATTGTATTTATGTCTGCATTGCAACACGTCATAACCTTAAAAATATGGAAGCTATGTATATGCCTTTAAATATATTATAGATGCAGATATACACTAAAAATACCAAAATGTGCTCAAACAAACTATACAAATTTACAAAATCACGCACAAAAGTACGCAAAATAATATTGTATTATTATTATAAAACGGTAGGATAATTATGACACGAAACGGATTTTAACATTAACAAGACATATTTTTGAGCGGCCGATAAATGCGATACGCAAAAGCTTGTTTATATCTGCTTTACTATCATCGCTTTCGTTGCAAAGATCTCCGAGGATGCGAAAACGCGTGATGCGGACGAGTGCTGATGCATTGATCGATCACACGCTGCCAGACTGTAGAAAAACACGAGACGACCGGATGATCGAAAAATTATTATCAATGCACATACCAACGTGCACCGGTGCAGTGTTTTCTTATAATATATTTCTCGTAAATAAACATTCGCATATTTTATCACCGTCGCGATTATTCGGGTCATTATTTCTTTCGCGCGCGCGAAACGTCCGTTCCGTCTGTATATTTTTCCTTTTTTGCAAATCCGCCGATGATAAACACCCTTGAATAATAAATGAATGCCCGCTCCCGTTCGCCCGGCCGTCCATTTATCACCTCTCGCCAGTCCCTCTGACCCCCATACTCCCCTCTCTCCGACCCTACGTTTTCTCGCTCGCCACTATCCCGCGACTCACGAGACCACATTGATCGTCGTCGTCTTCGTCGTCGTTGTCAACGTCACCGTCGTCGTCGTCGACGTCCACCTTAGACTTGTATCTTATATATAATAGATATATTCTGTTTGGACCTTTTTTTTTTCCTCCCTCCGACCAACCCACCCTCTTTTCCCGAACCCCGAAAGAATAGCGCTCTTAAAACCGGCTGACATAGTTGCGATGTCGAAATAATGCCCTCCGTCGTAGCCGCGCCATCGTCAGTGGCCCCCTTGATTATCCTCTAAAGGAGTAACTAGTAAACCATCGTAAGCTATGTTGTTATTTTAACATTGGGTGGGTTTCTAAAATGTTCGTACGGTTAACTGTATAAAAAGCTTTATTTATGTATAAAACAATTGCTAAAACTGTTTCACCGTTGTCTATTTATTAACCTATAGTAGCACTGTAAAGTGCATCTTCCGAATTTAAACCAACTGGTTTAAAATCAATTTGATTTCTTGAAAATAGATTGTTCGCCTCTGGAAATTTTATTAGTAGGTTTTTCATCATTTTATAATCTGAGCGGAACGAGGGATATATTGGTTTCACAATGATGTTTAGTTTTTTTTTCTGTGGACTAATTTTCAACCAGAAATTTTACAGTGTAGCACCATTTTTCGAAAGAAAACCTGACTGGGGTGGCATTTTAAGAAAGTCTTTTTTTTTAGGAGTTTTCCCAATAAATGAGAAAAACCAAAAAAAAAAACGTAGGAAAAACGGAAAAATAACGAAATGTATTATTTTTAAAATAATATCTATCTATATTAAATATTACATCGTTTCAAAACGTGTACAACCGAACTCTGCTCAGAATCGTTTTTCGTTAGCATAGATTAATCGTTGCGTACAGATAGGTATACATTAAATTCCCTTCTATAATATATCCTAACTTTCCGACTTTTCATCTATAACAGTAGCCCACCCATCGTGCAAAGTATGGCCGTATTATTTTTTTTCCACCTGTTTTGCGAAATGACCTATTATTGTTAATGCAGATCTATAATTATTTGTATCTGATTGATTTTCATTTTTAAATAATATATTAATATTTTCTTTCGATCTCAATCCAAAGAAAAGATTATTTCTGAGACAAAAAGTTTATAATGCCATTAAAAACCAAAACAATTAAAAAAAAAAAAATAAATTCTTTATTTTCTATAAAAACGCAATTTATAAAGTAATATAAAAAAATATACCATAAATTAAAGTGTAAAATCCAGATAATACCTAACTTAATCGTTATGAGACTAAAATGAACCTTACACAAATAGCTCGAGAAATAAAAGAATGTGTTCAAATGTCTAGGGGTGGCTCCAAAGACTTGGTTGGGAGGGGGCTAAGTCATATGTTCCAAAAAACTGCATAATAAAAAGAATATTTAATATTTTATAGCATAATTATACTTTGTAGTATAGATAATAGATACCTCTACACACTTGTACGTGTCTGCAATAGTCGTTAATATATAATTTATTTTTTTTCTTAAGTTGTTTTTAACTAAAAATACGGTCTTGGTTGAGGTCCCTGCCCCCCTTAAAACTGCCCTTGCGAATGTCTGTAATATAAAATTGTACATTTTACCTAGAGTATCGTCACTTTCATATTGAATTACCTACTCAGATAGATTTAAGTATTTTTTTTTACCGGAGGTTTTATACAAATTCGGAGGGTATAAAATTAGATATAGTTTTTTGCAGCCTTCGCCCTTCAGACTATCTATTAGAACTCAACGTTAATGAGGAAGTCTGAAGTAAATAAACGATCCTTATACCTATAACGCCCGTCCTTGACAACACTCGACGGGACGTTTGAATCCTGGTAACAAATTAATCAATGTGTGTAGTTCTTTATTAAAACATACGTCAAAGTATTGATCTCTATCGGAATAGTTTTTCGGATGCATTAATTTACCGTTGTTATTAATAAGCCTATAATAATTATTGTCTGTCAGTTTTACATAATTAACTACATCTTACACCAAATCTTATCCAAAATAATTTAAAAACAATTAAACTTATTCTTTTTGGTGACCCGTCGAACTTTTATTTAGTTAATTGAAAAAAGTTAGTGCGCAATATGTTTTTGATGGACCAAAGCAGATATAACTTACTTTTAAACATATTTACGAAAAACCTCACTTTAGGACAGCAGATTAGGTTAGAGTTTATCGAGATATACATGAAGCACGTGGATGCAATTACTTAGACGCATACTGAAAAAGCGAACGAAATTGATCTAAGGGTGAAAGTTTTAGCTGTCTTTTGGTGTGTGTTGGATTACTGAATATATCTATCTACAGAAAAGTTTTTTTTTTTTTTTTACATTTTCGTAAACGTTCTAGTCGTTCTATCCCAAGTATTTTAGAGTAAATTTGTTTGTTGTTTCGTACACTATTGAATTATTAAATACCATCAATGTTAAAAGCATCATTCTTTCTGTATTATAGTGATCCTTATTCCCTTTATTATTATTTCCAAAACAATCTGCAGTCAACCTACAATAGAAATAATAGATTGCAGTTCAATATAATATACATATATATATATATTTAATTATACTAGTTGCTACTTTTTCCAACAAGTGATAGATACTCAAATCATTCACAATGCATTATTGTCTAGTCCTGCGTTTAACAATACACACTAATCAATATAAATTACACCAAAATGTAACGATTATGAATATTTACAATTAAAATGATTCATTATGAAAATACATGCTTGTTGAATTTAAAATAATATTATGGTTTTTTTTTTCCAAAACAAAACAAGTTTGTAAGAATCTAAAAAATGAAATAGCGCTAAGTAAACTCAATCTCCACGTGACAAATATTTTCCAAAAATTATAAATACACATTTAGTGTATAGTGTCAATGTAACAAAGACTAAAGATTAGTTTGAAATAATTATTGGGCTCGTTTAAACTTTTTTCAAGTACCTACGAAAATAAAATAATGGGAAACTTAAAGCTTTTAATCTTAATAAATTATTTTCTTTGATTAAATTATTTTAGTAATTATCATTTAAAACATAATATATTATACTTTTTCAACCCCCGTGCATACGAATAATATTACTGCAATGTTTTTCAATTTATTTAGCTTTAGACAATTCGGTATTGTTGTTTTAAAAAAATATACATAATATATGCAAAGATGGGTCTAATAGGACCTCACCACTAACATTACCGTGTTCGGTGAGGCGACTCAATGACAAAATGTATGAAAAAAAATTGTATACCTTCAAAACCTAATTTTTTTCAAAATTTGTACGCTTAGAATCGCGCAAGTCCTAATATAAACATTCCTTAATACATCCCGCATAGACTTTAAATTAATTGATAATATGTCGCGCCGATTTTGTATATTATTATGACAATAAGTGGTAAAGGATCAAAATCGCGAGAAAACGTTCAAAAATGACGTGGCATATCGATTCGGATGAAGACTTTGCGTGAAATATCGTGGGCTGTTATTCATTTTTTATTTAAGGCTAATATTCTAGGTGTAAATTTAGATTTGTCAGGTTTTCGAGGTAGAAATAAAAATTGTGTTATGCTAATAATGGCCGCAAACTTTTCAGAAACATGTACACATTACGTCACATTATGTATACATATATAAATACCACGTTGTTTCACCGAATTCTTTTATAGACAAATATTTATTTATGTTGTAAAAAATAGATACCACATATATATACATGGGTGGTTATGTTATAGACCTTTTTTTTTAGCCAATTAACGGACTCTATTAATGGAACATTGACACCCAAGGCTGTACACATAACCATTACGCTGGTTTTCACAATGGCAATTTTTTTTTTCTGTTTTATTCGACGATCGAGTTTGTATTTTTTTCCCGTGGATACAAAATAAAACGCTATTAGTTCGATGGAACATACCGTGTGTGAGTATCTACAAATACGTTTAAACTACACACAAAAAAGGTGCATCCGAATCATATACTGTGTACTCATCCTAATTAAAATTAGCATTCACGTTATAACGCAATTTGATGATGCATTACGAATAAGGAAATAATGTTCAGCGTAATGTTATTTGTGTAACAATATGCAACTTAATAATTATTTTAATAAAGCTGAACGTTAATTTGCCATTACCCTTAGTAGTTTTCTGTATTATACGCATTGATCATCCCGTACTGCGACGCCGGTAATAAATTATCTAAATTAATTACCTTTGGCAGGCTTGCCAACACAAAAGTGTAACTAGATATTTAAACATCTTTGCAATTTAGTATTTCGGAAATGTATACAAATATGACGCATTTGTTGACCATTCTGAACGGAGCTGGGAAAACTGGTACGGTATTACTACTATAAGTTATCGCGTTCTTACATTTCACCCAAACTTATGCGGAAACTAACGAAAGTAAAACCCATGCGTATCGTCGTCAATATTACCATTTGATGTTATTTTTTTATATTTCAGAAAAACAGGCGGAATGTTTTAAAGAAATTAATTACAGCCACAAAGTTCGCATCTTTGTATATACATATAATATGTAAACAATTCGGAAAACTTTTACTAGCGCAAAATGTGTTTTTCGATTAAAAAAATAAAAAACTAATCTTAATAATCCGAAATTAGATTCACGATGCGCATGGAAATTAAAATACGTATATTAAGTAGAAAAAAACTGTTATTTTAATTATTTAATTACATGAGAAGGGCAACTAATCCCGAAACGGCAACGGCGTATTGATTTCAAATTATTTTTTAATTACACTATATTATGTAGTCAGTCGCGGGAAACGAACGAATCTCAAAAAGTCTAGTAATTAAAAAAAAAAAAATAAAATAACATCAAAACCGAGTATCGGATTCCTTTGACTTGACGACAAAGTTTTTTTTTTACTTATTTACTTATTTATTTATTGAAAATGTTCCGCATAATAATGTAAGTGGGTAGGCAGGTAGGCGCGCGGTTGTTCGAAACCCACTGTCTCGAACTCGACGTCGACGGTAAGTAAGGTACAAGACAACGGAACCGCGAGGCGTTAATAAGAAGACACGAGGACGCCTCGTTATTCCTTTGAACAGCGACTGCTGCAGCCGACTATATACTCTCGCGCGCGCGTGCAAGTTGTTGCAACACCCCATAGAAATGTTTCACCGCCAAAGATACGGGGGCGTCGGACGGGTGTGTCGAAGTGAAGAACTTCGGCAACAGTTAATTACCTTGGGCTCGGTCACCGGAAAACGTCGACAATGGATCCCGGGGACGGTTTTCGAGTTTTCCGAATTAGCCAAGTTTATAACGTCCGCGAGTCATCGTCGTCGTCTTCGTCGCCAGAACCGTCGACGACGGCAAACTTCTGCGATTGTCATTCCGCCCGATTGCTAAAACAAAAAAAAACCTCCCCCGCCCCCTCCGCCCCCTTATCTCGTAAAACTTCGAGGGTAACCCGCGTGAAGGTGTTTTAAACGACACGGCCGCCGCACGAACCGAAAATCGGCAACACCGTCGTTACAATGTTATAACGAATTGACCGCCACCGTCGCGTGTCGTCTTCGTTCAACGACGCCTATCTGTGACCGTCTTGACGTCGAAACTTTCGTAACTTATATGCGCTTATTGATATTTCTCTATGAACCCGCTTATTCCGCTCATTTAGGGTACCGCTCGCGGTTTTCTACAAATTGTTAACGTTTTACAATTAAAATGCCTTAACGATTGTTAACAGAAAATTCAATCTGTTTTAATTGTTATGTCAATAACTTGTTTTTTTTTTCTCAAAATACGGAGTACTGCCACGAGTTAACCGTGGTGCCTCGTGGACACGTCCGATTTCGATTTTTGTTTTTGGAAAGATAACGACTTTTTACGTGGCGCATTGGACATTGTTTTGTGTTTATACAAACAAAAACTAGAACAAAAAATAGTAAAAGATTAATCATACTCATACTTCAATCATAGCATTTGAAATTAGAATTTTCAAAATCCTAGTCCAATGATTCCTGGGAGTAATCTTCGTTTTCAAAAAAAAAAAAAAAAAAAAAAAAAAAAAAAAAAAAAAATGAAAATTCTGTATCGGATTACCCTACGAGAGTTAACCCTATCAAACATATTTCGGGGCAAAAACACAGATCACGCGTAATCCCATTAACTATAAACTATTTTGTTATAACGCGGCCTTCACCTATCGTACGCAATCGTTCTTTACTATATTACCCAAGAACTGCAGATTTTATAAAAACAATGAGGACGACGGGCGAATATTTTAACCACAGCAGTGTGTAAAAACGTCAACGCCGAAATAAAATCCGTCACGTCCAAACCCAATACGATTGCTCCAAGAAAGTAGGCGTCCTAAGTGAAAACCCCGAACCATTATTTATTGCGCGTCGAGTAGAAATGATCTGTCAGGTATGATGTGGATCACGTTTTGAAGTAAAAAAGTCGCGTGGCAGCGGAGCGGTAAAGCAACAAAACGACAGTACAAAACTATTGAAATCCGTTTCCCCGGCACGCGCGTAGTAAAAACGTGTTTTTCGTGATCGGGAAAGGTGGACAATACATTTTTTTTTTTTTTCTACAGAGTTAAACGAAAAAGAACATTTTGCACGTTAACGTTTGGTATTGAAATTCGGTAGTGACGGTGCTGGGAAAACGGAACTAAATAATATTATACAATTTTTTTTTTTTTTTTTGTATGGGGAGGGGAACGGTCACCCAACAATGATAACGTGTTCAGCCCCTTATCGATTTTCCTACAACCGTAACTCACGCCCGTCTACAATAAAATTATCTTTTTCTCCGATAATATGGTCTTAGGGAGGATATTACGAGTATTATTATTATTATTATTATTATTTTCATCAACTACATTTTATATTACACGAGTATACCATCACACTCTCCAAAAATATTATTATTATCCGCATGTAATTTCCACGAGATACCTCTCGGTTCGGTTATATTGGGTCGACACGTCGCGTCGTCGTCGTCGAGCAAATAATTCTGCTGCCGTGTAATATTTTCGTTTAATTAAATTCTCGACTTAAATTAAGCCGTACACGGCGTAATGTGCCGAATGAAAAGACATTATTATTTATACGTATAAACACGCGTTTTTCAGAACTGTCACGCTTCTCAGTAAATAAAACCGAAATATTTTACAGTTTGCGAATATTTGACGGCTAAAATATGTTCAAAAACCCATACAATTATGTTCAATGTCTCTAAAAAATTAAAACAATAAAAGAGCTTTGTGAGTTCTTTTACTTTTTTTTTTTTTTTGGGAAAAACGATCTGTCATCGGCAGGTATATAATTATTATAATACAGAGTACCTTTGTTATTTGTTTGTGTCGACCACTTTACCGGGCGTCTGCGGAACGCTCGTTTCCAAATTGAATAAAAAATGATTTGAAGAATTCCACCGAGCAAGACCGACTGTCTAACATTGCAACGCTTAACATCGAAAAACAACGTGCACAAGAATCGAATAACACGGAGCAATTATTAATGATTTTGCTAAGTACAAAAGCAATGAAAAAAAAATAAAATGTTTAATGATTAAATTTTAGTTTTGTAATGAATAACGATTATTTTATTGAACGCGTTTTATCCCGTGTCGTGTATTCATTATTATTATTATTATTATTACGATACCTGTTTCGACTATAAAAATTTATTATTTAAAAAACAATTTAAAAACAAATAAATATATAATACTGAGTCAGTAAGCAAATTTCAGTGTTGTTAAGGACCGCGTTCTTAAAGGAGTGATTCCTGGAATCGATTCATTTTTAGAGGAACGAATTATGGGAATTAATTTTATTATTTTTCAAAGGATTAAGAACGCGAATCATTTCCTCATTTTTACGTATAGAAACGTACATATTGTTATTCTTTTGTTCTTCTCTTGGAATTTTTTTTTTTTTTTTTAAATTTATTTTATAATTATTATGTTACACGTGTCTATAGGAAACAGGATACCTTAAATTTGACCGGCACCCATGCCCCCGAATCCTTAGTGACGAGACTGAATTATTTTCATAATGTTGATGATAAATACTGATTTCGACGCACTGATGATAATTGATTAAATATGTGGATTTGCGTTACTATTATTTTTTTTTTTTTTTTTATTCGTACCTAAAAATCCGATTAAAAATTCGTTTTCGATAGAATAATATAAAATATAGAATGGGGGAATATTTTTGTTGTATTATTCGGCCGAGTGCCGCTTTTATGCATTGTACCAAATATAATAATATAATAGGTATAGGTATAGTTACGAAATATCGATTTTAAAATTAAATTTGACGATATACAACGCGTTACAACGATACAATGAAAAACCACTTTTAATTTACAAAACTATGAATGGGGGAGGGGGGAGAAAAATGTAAACCTTTAAATAATACATTGTATTACTATTATATACCTACGTTTCTAACAAGAGATTACGCAACGGTATAATAACAGTACGTTTTTTTAAGTATAAATTATTTTCTACGGCGAATCGTTCAATATTTAATCGTTATTATGATATTGTACCGTAACTATCCTCCTTCTCCCACCACCAAAATAATAATAAAAAAAAGAACAATGTGTATTTTGTCTAACAAAAGATATTTTGTTATATTATCAATATATATATATATATATATAGTGTGTAAATAAAAGTTCATAATTTTTAATATTGCAACAATTGTTCTTTCATTTTTTCTCTTCTCGAAAGTTTGATTATATTAAAAGAAAACATAATATTCTGACCTAAACATATATATATGTGTGTGTGTGTGTGTGAAAAGGAAACTTTTTAATATCGAATGTAATAAAATAGCACTAGAAAGTGTCACGAAAACTATATTATTAAATACTGGAAAAAAAAAAAAAAAGAACAATTATCATCGTGGAATATTCGACATAGACGTAATAAATTAACTCGAAAAGTTTTCTTCGTTACAAAACATAATAAATATCGCTTTTCTGTTTCATTTTTGATTCTGAGCGTAGCGCGTGTTCGGTTTTCTGTGATATGAGCGTTTGCATTAAGTTATTTTGCGCGTGCGTCGGTAACCGGATTTCCAATCGGAAATCTCGTTCCGATCGTCGACTTCACCGCGGTCGGTCACGGGTATCGAATTTTGTCTCGTCGATACGTCAAGGAACGAGGACACCATTCTGTTTCATTATTTTTCTTGCGTTTTTGTCCGTGTGTATTGTCCGCCATTCAGTTTTAAATATCGCATGATTAATCGTAAATCACGATGGTCTAATTTGTCTGACATAACTCGTTTTATTTTTCTTATAGTAATTTCAAAATAGTTTTTGGAACACAGGCGCACAAATAATGTCGCGACTGTCGCTATTTAACACTTTTTGTTTAAAAAGTTTGTCCATTTTAATGACCTCTGAAATAATATATAGGTACCTACCTAGTTAATTTCAGAATTTTGTCATTTTAATGAATACGCCCCCATTTTAAAAGTTAAACTAAGAGGACGTCTCATGTGACGGGTAATTTTTTTACTTTGCTCTCGGTTATGAACGACGTGTAACACATTATGTTTTTGAATTACAGTTTCTGTTAAAACTTTATAAAACTTGTTGCTAAACTTTTCTACAAAGTTTGTTTGAAATTAACTTGCAACAGTAGGGCATTTATATTTCGGGGTACATCGTATTATTTTCGAATTAATAAAACATCCATTATGATAAAACATTCAACTAATTTATATGTTTTTTTTTTTTTTGATAAGTATATGTATTCCGTTTCGTTATATTGTTTAATTGTATTGCCATTTAGGATTAGCGGTGTGGTCAGAATTTTTTCTGGAAGGAAGACGTTTTAATCGCCTTGTCAACTCGTATATTATTATAATAAATTAACGTCTAATTTATTATACTACATTATATTATCTAATTTGAATAAAATTAAAATTATGTTTTATGTATACTGTAGTTACAGTCATCGTACACCTGCATTAATAACATAGCGTTAACTTTACTGACATAAAACATAAACTTGAAAACAAATGATAAATACAAATTTAAAATTATGGCCGTTGTAATACTATGAAAAAAATCGAAATAATTTTGAAGGAATATGACTTATGATAAAAACTTTTTTGTGTGCGATAGCAATGTACTTTACAAGTTGAATGTTACTTTACATCCTAAAAAAAAATAACTTTTAGTTACTTTATAAAAACACAACATATTTTTTAAAAAAGATTTATGTGAGTTAATAATATGATCACCGGGCAAAAGTTTAGTGGTGTTTATTTACTTTTTTCGAATTAATATTCTACCATAGTTTTTACTTTAGCTAATATGATAATAAATTATAATCTAATACGCGTACGGATAAGTAGCTACCGAATTGCTATTGTAAATTAATAAATCATACTTACAACGTATAATTGTATAGTCTCTTTATTACTATCTATAAACTTTCCGATATTGATGTTATTTTATGGTTAAGGATAATTTAAGGCGGTGACAAGTTAAGATGGTTAACGGATCAGTATCCACCCCACCCACTCGCTGACGACCGAGGCAGCTCTGAAATAAAAAAATCCGCTCAGGCCGGTGGTGTTTCTAAAGCGTCCACGACGAGGGGTAGATCTATTTTTATCCGGGTGATACGGAAAGAAAATGTCCGGAAAATCAAAGTCCAGTTATACCGACTTGGAAACTTAAAAATCCCACCTCATCGCTCGGTAAGAAAACCGGTTGGTCCAAACCCGACGTTGTTCCAAAGAAGTCACTGTCCTCAAATTATAATAATATGGTCGATGAAAAACCGTGACGGATTTAGACACAGCGGAGCGCACAATGGAAAAATCGAGTACGCGGTAGGTAACGCGGGGATCGGGTGCGTTTTTCGTTGGCGTTTAAGCCGTACCGAAAATATTAATTTCAAATTTTAACGATGGGCGGTTTTATTTATTTATTTATTTATTTTTGTTTTTTACGCGTGTACGTTTATGTTGTATTACCGTTATCACGATCCGGGAAGAATTGTCATGGTACGTACGGCGATAATGCAGCAAAACTATTCCTGCGGGTAGGTACTCGTTATTTTATTCATCTGTCGCGTTGAAATTAAACGAATAAAAACCATCGGGTGGGGTATAGGCAGGTGACCTTTATGAATAAATTCCATTAATTTTAAAGTAGTAAATGTAAATTAAGACGCGCGGTGAAGAAGAAAAAAAAAAAAGAATTACAAATTGTTTCGTTTCGGGACGTCGCGACGGCGAAAACGTACCGATCCCGGAGAGCGGTCGAAAAGGAAAAAAAAAAAACCCCCGTATACAGTAGGTGCGCTAAGAGAAACAACAAATAGCGCTTATACAGTGATGTAATGCGCGGTAGTTTACGGTTTGAAAAAAAGAAAACTGCCCGCCGACGAAAAGATAATGCTGTTGGTCGGCGACCAGCGGTACCCACACAATATGGTATACAACGCCGAAACGCGATGGGTCCGGTTTAAACGTATTTTATCGGTCGTTTTCGAGAAAGTATACGTCATATACGGCGCCGTATATATACAGTGAAACCTCTGAATAGCGGACACTGTCGGTCGCCGAAATTTTGTCCGCTATTTAGAGGAAAACATGTTTTTTAACAAATAAATAAATTCAATAATCCGTCCCCGAAAAAACGTCCGCTATTTAGAGGTGTCCGTTAATTCTGACACGTGCATCAGTATTTTGTTGCTGGATTTGTTCTTCGGTTCTTTCGGATCTTCTATTTCGCAAGCTTCGAGATTTACTTGTATTACGGTTCAAATCAGCCCCTTTGCGTTTTGTTGGTATTGAAATATGTACAAAACACACGTACATAGGTTAGGTTAGGTTAGCAAAATTAGCCAAATCGGCCCAGCCGTTCTCAATTGTTATTGGCACGCGGGTGCCACGGAAACCAATAATAAAAAATAACCACATAGAGTGTATATTATCTCTCCATGGCAAAATAATAATTGTTGAATATCGTGCAACCGCATAGAGTGTATATTATCTCTCCATGGCCGCATAGAGTGTATATTATCTCTCCATGGCAAAATAATAATTGTTGAATATCGTGCGTGCGTTAGTATACTTTGACTTAAAAGGCCATAACTCCGGAACCACTTATCGCAGAGCATACAAACTTAGATAGTAGCCGATTCTCAGACCTACGGAATATGCATATAAAATTGCATGAGAATCGATCAGGCCGTCTCGGAGGAGTATGGGAACGAACATGGTGACACGATAATTTTATATATAAGATTTTACGAAACGAACGTTTACGTTATTTATTTGTCGCCGTTAGTTACCGGCGCGAAGCCGGCTACGCGCTTTTGATTTTCAAGCGGCGGCCCGTAATTGAAAATTCCGACGGACAAACGGAGCATCAGCGAAAACGAATCCCGGGCGTTTGAAACGTCTGATTGCCGTCGGCCTGCTGACGAGACGGATTCCACTTTGAAGTCCGGATCGGGGTCGTGCGCGTTCCGAGACGTACCGATCGCCCTGTATACGTGTACGTCACGCAGTGATACCCTCGGAGACGCGATCCGGACAAACGATTGTTATTTTTCGTTCGCGGATTCCGCGGAAACGCCGCGGGCGCCGGTCGGACACGTTTGAATGTGGCCCGATGTAATTCGCCCGGTCGATTCGTTCTCCGCGCAATTATTATCATATTATCGGGCATTGTTATTACGATACGCGGGCGTATTGGAGTTTCGGGTGTATTATAGTGCGCGCGAGACGCGGCCGCGGTGTTGTCCGCGAGCGCACTTTGCGCAACAGCTTTGCCGAAATACCGCAATCGATTAAGATAACATCGGTCAGTCTGGATGATCCGTATCCATACGGCCGTATATTATACACACCGTACATGAAATACCGCAGAAATGTTTCTGGTGTAAAACCAAAGCAATTCCTAGTTGGCCGTCCCGAGCCTGTGATAATGGGAAGGGAAAGGCGGTACGTATCCGACCGTCTTGCCGCGCCGAACGGTGGGAACCGATTCGACCCGTAGCGGACACGTTCGGACGAATTTACACGGGAACCGATTCGGCTCGACTTCGAAAAAAAAAAAAAAACCTTTTTTCAAGCGGGAATCCGTTCTGTAAATTCATAAATTCCGAAAACCAAAACACTACAACGATATAACACTGCAGCAGCGTGACTTTGCTTACGCAATAGATAATATTTATTGAAGATTCTACAGCGCGACAGTTACTAATATGATATACGGGTTTTTTTGTTTTTTTTTTTTTTTCCTGTGCGTGAACAACTTTTCTTCCGGAAATCTCGCTCCGATCGTATACAGATTACAACTTTAACGGTGATGATGGTTTCTGGTAAAAGTATTTGTCCCGTCGGTGCAATGGGGTTGTTTTTTTTTTTTTATTTTCTTTGTAGTATTCTTAATTATGGGCAAAACTCTAGTAAAAACGTCGGCAAAACTTTCAACGGTTACATATTTCACATCACAGTAACGGTTTCTGTTGTATTCTATTTTGTTTATAAAATGAAAAATAATCGCCGAGACCGGAAATTTCACTGAATACTTCTATGGGCATAGTGTCTTATATACCTCTCTTTCCGGACATAGTTACATTTTCAAAAACATTCTGATAATTTTTCATTTATTTATAGCTATTTGAAATTTTCGAGTTTAATAGGATTTTGTTTGGTTTTATGCGATTGAAATTGTTTTTGTAAGTTGCAATTAGTGGGGAAAAAAATTCAACGTTATGTAATCATTTTTTTTTATATGCGCTTAATGTTTAGATTTTACGATTTCGTTTCCAAGAGTCTAAAACAGGATTGTATTGACTCCCACAGGGCATCTCTCCACACAAACGCAATAATGAAAGGATTCCCGGAAGGGGTCCTCTATGGTCCCAAACAGGGGTTTACAGTGACATTCTCTAGGCATTCTCAACAAACGTAAACAATTATGGTGAATATTATTTCTGAAAATTTTACCGTAGTCGTGTTTTTCCCTTGTTGACATAGCCCATGAAAAAACTCAGGGATCAACAAAAATTTAACTTTCAGTACAGACATAATTCAATATACGTTTTTGATTATTTTCTCTCCCCACCCTATATTTTTTTTTTTTTTTTAAGACGTTATTTAGCCTAATCTACTCGGAGTACAGTGATTCCGTTGAGCTGTTACAAGCATACAAACTCTCATATTTATAATATAATAATATTTAATTAATGCATAGGATTATTTACGAACAAAATTGCATTGTCTATAGAGATATTTAATTACGATAACTTTTAAAAATGTTTTTTTTTTTTTGTTTACTTAGGTACGTACTGATTATATTTAGACTTACACTGGCTATAAAAAAAAGTTTTAAATTATTTAATATTCCGTTTTTATTTTTTATAAAAATAGAGGCTGGCTCCTTTTATTATTTAAAAAAAAAGTTTTTCAATTTCCTCATCGTGAAAAAAAATATATGCATTTACATTTTACGAATGGTGACCGAAAAGTTTTCCTATGAAAATCGAATAGTGAATAGCTATAAATTCGTTCAAAATTATTATTGTTCGACCTATTTTTCTGACTAGAATGTCGATATAGTATTTGGAAATCAACAAAATATAAGTAGGTACCTACTTGCCTATTTTAATACAAGTTACTCCGATAAAAAGGAAAGTTTCTTTGTAGTTTTATACTGTAATATGAATAGATGCAGCGAGTTGTTTAAAATTTAAATATCCCTAGATCATTTTTATGAAGAAATATGTCCGGAAATTTTCTATTAATACAATTTTTCTTGACTTTCCACTACCTACAGACCATATTATTCCATCTACCGAAGTTCTATTTTTCATTTAATAGTGATAATAATAATAACAGGTAATAATTAAGTATTTTCATTCGAAAATTTCTACGGGTTTGACCTTATTTCATTATACGGCCGAAGTTTTACAAGGCGTCTTTGTTATAACTCGACCGTATACTTCTTCGCCCCGGGTCGGAGCTTTTGCGGAAAATGGTCAACGATTCGTGAACACCGCTCGTTATCTAATGACGTCGTCGTTTCGCCGGCTTATCATACCTTCGAGTGCCGTAGAGACGAAAGCCCTAGCCCTATATCGATCTATATCGTCTACAGAGTGTACAACAATAATTTAAGTTACAACAACTTTCTCCTATAAATATACAAAATAGGGAATAATGTATAATGAACTATCTAACTATTAAATAGTGTAATATAAAATTATAATATGTGGATTTAAAATGTTTAGACACTCTTTTTGGGGTAAATTTTTTTATTCAAATGGCAACCTATGTTCAAAAAATTACATAAATAGATAAAGTATTTGTTTACATGCATTATAGTGTTGACATTTTTGATTGGCGTCAATCCGTTGACGTGGTATTCCACTTTTAAGTTTTGGTCAGGTTAATGAGTGTCCTATGATGGATTTACCACCCTGTACATATGTATATCATATAGGTATACTCGGAGACGCACTCCGGGCAATGATTTTTATTTTTCATTTGCGGATACCGTAATACTGCCACCGCCGCCGGTCGGAGCATCTAAATGCGGCACCATTTAATTTACTTGAATGATTCCTAGGTTGCCATTTGAATTCCAAAAGTTGACTCATAATTCCCTTCCCCAACCAAAAAAAAAAGGTCGTCTAAAATTTCAAACCTGCAGTGTAGTTTTATATTATACTATTTAATAAAAATGATTCGTTATACGTTATTCGATTATCTCTATTTAGTATGTGTAGAGGGAAAAATTGCTTTAATATATATTTTTGTACACCTATATATCAATAACTACGGCCATTAGTGTAATAATTGGGGAGGGGGTGGGAGTAAGGATAAATGCCAAAATAAAAAAATTAGAAATATTATTGAAAACTATAAATGATTGCCCATCAGTTAAGTGGTATTGTGTTTTATTTATATAGGAAATAATCGTAAAAAACTGAAATTCACAGAACACGATATTAATCTTTTTTAAATGTGGAAACATTTTCAAAATATATGAGCGATTTTTTTTTGATTTATTTATAAGTTATTTGACATTGTCGAATTTTCAGCAGTGGCATGTCCAATGTGTTCTTATTTTTTTAAACTCTGCGTAAGTAATATCTGTAACAAGGTAACTTTTATTCTTTCCTCTTTACCGCTTAAAAGGTTTTCTACGATAAAAATAATCAAAATACATGTATGGACAATGTCCTTTGGACATTTATTACGCGTTTTTATAATTTGGCGTCGATATCAATTGAAAAGGAGTTTAGTTCAGAGTTAATTCAAGGTCCTACAAAGATTATTGATGAGTCTACTAAATTTAATAATAAAATAATTCAATTTCTATATTCATTTATACCAAGATCACTACCAAGTAAATTTACACATTTTAATTTATAAAACTATCATTAATATTTATTAATTATAATGTAATGAAGTATAATTTTTAATTTTAAAAAATGTATTAAACATTTCCATAAGAAGAAAAAAAATTGTGTTTATACAAATTCAGTGAGAATACCACTTAAATTGGGAAAATGGAATTTCAGCAAAATTCAATTATTATTTCGATCCGTATGAAACCTAATTTTTCGGTCGGAAAACGGTATTCACTGAAGTGAGGTTGTCACCACACATTGTACTTACAATTAGGCTTGTTTTGAAGTTTAATCTTGCACACACCTCTGATTTTTAATTGAGTTATTTTGTTTTATGTGCATACAATTGTTTGGCCCCACAGAAATGCTAGAAATTATACACGAGGGTCATTGTAAGTTCAACTTCGTGGTCAAAAAATAAAAAAGTTTAGAGTACAATGTAGTAGTTTCTTTATACACGTTTTAAGATCAAATTTTGTACGTAATTTTGCAAGTTAAGTACGTAATTTTTATTTGATAGATACTCTGTAGATAAAATTGTCAAACAAAACAGAAATGCTTAGAAATTTGAAAGGAGGCTCATTATAAGACGTACTAAGTAATCAAAAAAAAAAAAAAATTAGTAATATGTATTATTTAATTTTTATTTTTTATGTAAATTTTAAAATCAAATTTTAGTGAAAATCGTAAACACTCCGGTCTTTTAAAACATGTGTAACCGAACTTCACTTCGAATCGTTTTTCGTTAACAATGATTTCAACGTTGTTATAACTTTATGTAGCCGTCTTTCCGACTTCCCGCACACAACAGGACGAACCTAGGAGCGATACGCGTCTCACCAGTAGATGATATCGTTAAAAGATTCTCTCCTATGAAAAACCTGATGTTAGACTTTATATTATAAACTAATAACATGCATTCAAATGTGATTCGCCCCGCCTCACCCGTAAGAAAGGCCTGGGCACGCCACTGTGTAAACAATTCGCTTACAACAATTCAACATATTATCATTGATTGTTTTGCATTATATAATATGCACTTCCTAGAAGTGAAGTTATTTTCAAAATATTCCGACTGTATTTTGATATTTTCTAGTTTTTCTTGTTATGTGGACGGCAATGCATTTTGCAAATTTATTTTTATCGACATTTTACGTTTAAATTCGTCAAATACGCAAACAGTATTGTAGTTTTTTTTTTTTTAAGTTACGAAATAATAAACAATTTCCATTGTGAAAATTATCGAAACATGTTGAACCGTCCCGTCCGTGATACGAAATATGTCGGGTTTTTTTTAAATTTGCTACATTTTATTAAATTTATTTGCCAGAGTCAAAAACTGTTTAGCGTCTAATGTCATTTTCAGCAGTCTACGCCTGAACATTGCATAATGTGCCCGTTTAGGTATAATATTTATTGTACAACGTACATCATTTTCCGCGTCTAAGTTTAGCGATTATACAGTAACAGTAATAGGTATTGCCATTATAGCGCGTTTATCATACAGATGGCCTCGGCCGTCAACGCGCATTCTTTAATTGAGTAATACAACAAAATGTGATGTAATAATAATATTATATAATGTAGAATAAAGTGTATAAAGAAAACGAGAGCCTGTCGAATGTATACAAAACCTATTGGAAGGGAATCGGTAGGGATGTGTTTCATCATTGTTATTTTTATTTTATTATTTTACGAGGAAAAACAAACAACGGCTCATCTCCGCAGCCGTGCACGTATCCTCGTTCTAAGTATAAATAAACACGGCGAATTTTATCGTATCGAAAAAAATAAATAAATAAAAGTCTTTCCGAGAAATATGGGTCCGAGTGAAAAAAAAATCGACCTCCCGTTTGTACAACGTTATATTATTATATCGTGTACTATACGTCGGTGACGCAACCAGAGGGGATGTAACCCCCTCTCCTCCAGGTACATAAACCTCCCCGCTACGAAAAGAAATCCTGGTTGCGCCACTGGTACTAGTTCCGTAAAGTAAATATTTTCAATAGACCATACACAATTTTTCATTTACGACTAACTTATTATTTCCGAGCAAACAACGCCACTTTACCGTAAATCACGTTCGTTACACAGAATATTATGTGCTATAAATATGATTGTAGACAAAAGCATATTAAAAATATTATGAAAAACAAAATAAATACTATACGATAAACTATTAAACTCCTGCAACAGTACACAGTTTTAGTCATCAACAAACCTAAAAAAAAAAAAAACTGAGCCTTTTAGGATATAATTGCGCCACTAATATTAATTAAAATCACCATTGCAATAGGTAATGCAAGGAATCGCCGTGCCGAAACCATAAATAATTGTCTAGTTTCGTAGGATTTCGAAATGTGTGACTACAGTTTTAATCGAGGCCAAGACAAGGGCCGTTTAACGAGCCTTTTTTTTGTGAATCACGTTGATTGACATGGGATTAAGTGAAGGGAACGGCACGCGTATGTCCACGCGTTAAGTGACACTATAGTCACTACTCGTGATACCCAAATGTCGAATTAACTTAAAATCAAATGAAATATTCATCGTAATATTGTTTTTTTTCTTTTTTTTTCAAAATAACACGAAAAGACACCATCACGTACCCCAGCGGCGCAATAACCGGGGTAGATGGCGGTGCCTATCATCGGGGCCCCTATCATAGTTGTAAATTGGGAGGGTATTTTTGACGCAGTAGATTCAAATCGAATCCGCGATTTTTTATCGTAATTCACAAATTATTTCTTTATGATTCATATTGTGTAATTTTCGTATTGTTCATTACCATAATTTATAATTATTACAACTTAACCGTGTTATTCCGTTGATAATAAATACAAATTGAGTAGCGCGTTTAATGATAAGTAGTGAGAATTAAAATAAAAATTCCCGAACATAGGCCCCAGACTTACCTTATCATCGGGGCCCCAAGAGCCTAGTTGCGCCAAGTTAATTGGCGCATTTCTACAACTTAATAAGTTGTAGAAATTAATGTTTTATTATGATTATTATAATTTTTCTTTTTTTGCAATTATGCTTATATTTGTTAATAGGTAGGTACTAAAATTACTAAATTTCTGCATTTTTTTTTTTTTTTTTTTTTTTTTTAATGTCTTAATTGTTTAATATTTATTTTGGACGTCATCGCCGTTGTCAGCGACGCCCGTGCGATAAGCCCCGGATAACTTTTTCTTACTTTTGTGCTCGTCGGTCGGCCAGTAGACATTCTACCCTCGGCTTAAGAATGCAAAATAATTTTGGTAAAATAAAAACGTTAAAAACCGCATTTAATTTAATTTGATTTGTGTTTGAATCGATTCAATTTCAAATAGGCTACAGCCTATTAAATTTACCTTGATATTTTTTATTTTTTATTACGTTTTCATTACATTATTGTTATATTATTCTCATTCATTCATATACTGATCATATATTACACTAACGTATCACTAACATACGTTATTCATTCAAAGTTGTTCTGCTACGCCGTTGCTGGGTACGCAAGCCTGTGCGCAATGCATACGTTTACGAAAAAAATAAATAAACGATCAATGTAAAATCGCACGAACGACACAGTGCGGTGGGGGGGGAGGTTGAGGGGGTGTGCGATGACGACGTACAACGGCGCGAACGAGCGGTTGCGGCAAAACGCGCGACGCGAGTTTCAAACGTGACGACGGACCTTTATCCGGCCGGCGCCCGGAAAACATCGCCGCGAATACGAAAAATGCCGACATCGGATATTGTGAAAAACGTCTCGATGTAATGTGGGCGTAGGTATCGAAAAATGCACGCGGCGAGTGTCACACGCGATATTCGTGCGCGCACGGGCGACGTCCGGCCGGCAACCGGGACCGCGGTGCGGCGCGCCGACCGGATCCCCGAGGGACGCGCGAGCCAGCTCGTCGACGGGCCGCGGACAATCGCGCGAAATCGTTTTTCGTTGCGCGAAACGCTATGGCGACGTCCGTGACAGGACGGCGATTGTTTTCAACCGCTAAAGAGCCGAAGCTCTCCCCCCCTCCCCCGTTGACCGTATTTATTCGTGTGTGTACATAGTGCGATTGATGCGGAAAACGAAACGGCGGAACGAGCGCGGGAGCACAGTGTTCCGGAGGCGCGAATTTTCAAAATATTTCGTTCAGCACCTATGCGAACCTCGTTTGGTTCGGCGACAAAGTTTATTCCAACATAATCTATTTTTCCTCCGGGACAACAATTCACACGATTTAGTGGTGTCGTTTCAAGCCCAGAAACCGGAACCGGTGGAAAGTGGAAAAGCAAAATGTTTTTATTGTCCAAATGTGGAAAATCGATATACAGCGGTAGTATACTAATTAAATTTTAACAATTTAACGATCAAAGTATTTTGTACTTGTAAGTTATACGTATCGTTATCATGAGCAAGTTGCGCTACATGTTCAAGCCCGATTTGCAAAACACATACTACAACCATATGCGATTCCCGTATTTGTAATACGCAAATTCAAGAATTAAACATTTTATTTCTTTAATTTTTTGTAATAACAATAACATGTTTATGTTCGATTATTCAAATTGTAATGAATAATGTATTTTGTATAAAAGAAAATACAAGTACTGAAATATATGTAGTTTATAAGTGCTCATTTACACGATAAATGTGTTTTGGTAGTTTGAAACATATTATGTGACATATTAAAGAAAGTGAGAGAATCTCTCACCACGCGACCAAAGGAGTAGAAAAAAATACGCGACCAACGACGGGTTAATAAAGATAAAACGTTTGATATTACTAGGTCTGTCTAGGTTCATTTATATGGGAATTTTAAAATTTTAAAAACTAAGTCTCACTCCTCTAAATAATCGCTCATAGGCGAACTTAACGATAACATAATATAACTTTGGATAGCCAAAATTAATATTTAGGGTCTGAAAAGGTCTATTTCCTTTTATTATTAATTTTTTTATTTTCAGGGGCATTGTAGTGACCAAGGTGGCTAAACCCTTTAGCCCCCCATATAGTGCCCAAGTAAAATATAAGTTATAATTTTTTTTTTTTTTTTAGCCACTTCAAACTTAAGTTCCCGGGCCGCTCTAATGGTGCCAGTCCGCCTCTGACTCAGTTAATCACTTCCTGATTCCTCGACCCGCGCAGAATCTAAAAACGTATTGTCACGTTGTGCACGCTGTGTGCCCACACACGACATATTGATCGATACACATGATTGATACACGGGTGAGTAGGTATACGCGGTTGTCTGCGGATTTACGCGAAACACGAATCTGGTCGAATTTGCGGTAGTTTGAATAGGGTTGAATTGTATACCTACGTCGCTGAAAACTCGCATTCATTCCGCCGTCGCCGTGCACCACGGTGTGTATATCGAATGTCAATAATTTTAACAACGGTCATTATGCTGATACGACGAGACATTTCAAAACGATTAAACATATTATACCTAGCTAATATTATATTCGGGTTCGTATACTGTTACCGCGGTTATTCGCCGCAGTATCCGTATACGGTTTGTATTTACAACGCGCCTAAATCACGGCGAAACAATGAGGTTGGTTTTTCGACGAATGACAAATTGATCAATGAAATTTGTCGAATGACAAACTTTTTCGCAAACGTGAAAATATCGAATCGACAGTGTGTGATTTATCATACGGTTTGAAGTTTATATGATATTTAAAATTAACGAGAATTGTTTAACCCATTAACGCCGACGTTTTTTTTATCGGCATGATAATCTCAATACGAGAAATTCCCATTTAATATAGAACAACCAAAAAAAGTTTTATTTACGTCGCCATCATATGGCAACGCACGGCATTAATGGGCTAAATGAATTCCGCTCAGAATCGTATTTCGTTTTGAATTTCCGTTTGCAATCGTTAAAAAAACGTTAACTATTCACAAAAATGGTTTTCTAATTAATCGCGGTTTCATCGAAATACCGTCGTATAGTATTGTTATACAATATGATGCGTACTTTTTTGGTGTCGGTCTCAGTTTATAAGTATTCGACTAAAAATCATGTTCTAATCAATAACATAATAATAAGTAATAGTAATTATAAAAATAATAAGGTTTATCTAGTCGGTGCATTGAGAAGATCATTTTTGGTTTTCCTTGTAGTTGTCTTAATGATATTAAACATACAATAAACAGAATACATTCAATGTTAGTATTTGGCTTACAATACGATAAACCATTGCTAACGGAAAAACGATTCTGAGCGGAGTTAAGTTAATAGTGTTGCTTTATCTACAATATATATGTTATGCTATGATCAAATAATTACAACAATGTGCGTTTCCAAGACAGTCTTGATTGTTTAAAAAGAATTTAAAATAATATAAATTTAATTATAACAAAACATAAATAAAAACGGTTGATAATAATAACCTTATTTTAAATCTTTCAATATTGTTTAACCTAAATAACCAGGTTTTCCTTAGTATCTCAAATGTTAATGAGAATTTCAGTCAAATGACCTTTTTGAAAATTACCACCCAGAGAACATTTGTTTCATAAAAGGCGCTATATTTGAAAATTGGAGTAAACTTTCTGGTAGAAAAAGTATTGATTGCATTATATTGTAAAACCAATACATTCGTCGCTCCACTCAGAATTTAAAAACACTACTATTTACATGATTGAGTAAACGCGTATTTAATAAAATCAAAATTTTAGGAAAAAGGAGTGTCCGAATCACATGAACCCCGCTTCTGGCTACTTGCCTGCATATGGTCTATACTTCAACATTTTTCAACCGTTGTGTCGCCACACTGGCGTGTTGCGGGTTAAGTCCAAATGTATCATAAGTTATATTAAACGACAATAAATATACAAACTATTCTGGAAAAAATGAATAGATATTTGATATGATTTGTGTTTTTATGAAAAATAAGTTATCTATCATCGATATTGACAACGTAAAGAATTAATTTTATCCTAGTTTGGAAACCACGTGGTTTTCATTAATTTAGGAAAAAGAATTTGCAGAACTAAAAAACGATCGCACACTTCAAATGAAGTTTAATGAGCTCGAGACATGCGAATTTTGGATTTTCCTAAATAAAAAATAATAATATTCTAGTTTATCAAAATTATCTTTTTCCTCGTTATTAACATTTTCAACATCATACTTATGTGAGTCAGCTTTACCCGCGTTTAACAAAATAAAAAAACAAAAAAACAAAAGGTTAATTAATCTTAACGTCGATTCTTACGTCGAATGAAAGTTTCGAGTTTCCCTGTCCGAAATTTCGCCGCGTAAAAATGTATTATATAAAAAACATTAGTCTTAAATTTCTCATTAAATCCCTTTTGGTTTTGTATAAAAAAAATACGTATACAATAATGTTAGACATTCCGTTTAAAACTTAAGAATTTGAGAATTGTGTTTAAGATAACTATTCAAATGTATATATTACCAATTAAAATAAAGTATAAAATATTACCTACTTATTACCCTTTTCTTGTATGGCGTGTCGCAGATTATGAAATATTTTAATAGTGTGTCACCGTAATAGCAAAGGTTGTTACAATGGGTGCTATACTGTATATAGATTAACATCTGCTGGAACCATCTGGGATTAAGTTCTTGGTTGGTCTATGTGGTTTCCTGGGGATTCCGGGGACTGCTTTACCACCGATCTTCTTAGACGGCACAGGCCTCTCCGTGGCGGTGGATATTGGTAGCGATGTGGATTTATTCCGGAGCGAAGCTAACGCGTGCAAATTCTCGTTGGGCGGGCGAGTGTCGGTACTTCCTTTGGGTGGCGGTTGCTGGGACCGCGTTCCGATACGGGGCTATACCCGGGGCTTGCTCTGAACCCTTCGGGTCCCTTGAATATGGCTACTCTTAGGTAATATAAGGTACCTGGTTGTACCGTGCTCTACGCACGGATTAAAAATCGGTCTCATTGTATATATGTAGATTGACATAATGTACGTTACTTTAAAAATCGTTCTATCGGTCCAAATTAAAAACAGTTTGACGCTCCAGTTTTTTAAAGGCACGACGATCGCCTCGTCACCACTCGATCGGACCGCTCCTACAGTATCCATCGCCCGTACGACCAGACGGCAACTAATAACTCGCTACAGTAATAACAGTAATATGCCCGTCCAGCGAAGACGTGCAAAACTCTCGCGATCATTGGCCTTTTTTTTTTTTTCTTTTCAGTTTCCCCCTACCCATCTCCGAGAATATATAATACGTTTTCTCGTACGTTCAGACTGTTTAATATCAATCTAAACGCCGCGATTTAAATAATTAATCCTGCGTAATTTCTCCGTTGGTACGTTGCCCGGCGTAATCGGACAGAGACGGAGTATAAATGCGGGCATCACGTCCCTCTTAACGTATGTCGCGTGCGGGCGGCGACGGCGGTGGCGGTGATGGCGGCAGCGGACCGTGAAGCAATTACGAAATTTGCACAATGCTCGGCTCCCGCGTGTGTGCCGCAGCAGAACGTATACAACGCGCGCGCAAAGTCTGCGTATAGTGTATACTCGGCGGCCCGGGGGGAGGGGGCACAGAATGACGGGCACGGGGAGCAGGCGTATACGTATATGGACGAGTTTAGGAATATAATGTGCCGAGTACGGGGGTGTATGGGAGGTAGGGGAAAGCAGTACCACCTATGCGCACGGGAGGGGAAGGCGGTGTTATAGGTTATAAGGACGGCTGCGGAGGCGCGGGCGTATCGGCGTCGGCGGAAGAAGGGTATTCTTTATTATAATATACGTCTGGGCGCGTGCGCGCGTGTGTGTGTGTGTGTGTGTGTGTGTGTGTGTGGAGCAATTAGTAAACGGGTAAACGGGTCTTTTGCAAAACACGCCGGGGGCAATTAAACGGGGCAGAGGGAGGAGGGGGGCGGGCTTTAGCTAAAGGACCACTACGACGATGCGTTGTGTACTACAGCTATGTAGTCGCATTACTCGTTAGAACCGAATTTACAGTCGGATTAAAGGCGTCGCCGCCGCCGCACTTCGTATACCCCGACACGCGAAACGGCCGACCGACGTAACCTTTCATCCGTCGCCGCGGTCCGCCGCTGGCCCCTTTTATATACTTGACGGGATAATCCGGCGCCGCTGCCGTTGTAATATGGGCGCGGCGGTCACGACGATGCCGTCCGTCCGATCGAGACGCCTACACGCAAGGCCGGCATAATGTTATTCGGCTTTGGCGTCCGAAAGTTACGCGTCCGTGTAACGAATGTCGTATTCTCGCGGGATGGGCGCCCCCGCTTCACCCTCACCCGCAATAGTAAGGCCGATAAATGTCGCCGGGGTAAAAAAAAGAACGGGTATTTGCCGAATTCGTTGTAGACGGAAAGTTGGGCGAAGTTATAGGACGCACGGATAGTTATGGAAATTTATACCCGTACGCAAATCAATAAATCGATTCTGAGCGAAGCCCGGTTAAACGGTTTGAAACGATTGCAATTTGAAAGGCAAATGGAAATAAATAAACGTAAATAAATTTTCGTAAATATTCCCGTTCTTTCTATACGTTTTCTCCCCCGGTTTTTCCCTTTTTCCCGATTATTATGAAAACTACACGGAAAATTAAAAAAACGACTTTCTTTATGCCCATTTAGATTCGAAATTTGACAAAAATAGTCTCCTCGAGTTTTTGGATTAAATCAATATTTCTTGTAGAAAATATAGTTTTCAAAAATAAAATCCAATGAAATCGGCAACACAGAGGTGTGCCGTAAATAATTGCTGTTTTAACCTATAATTTTCTTTAGAGTTTTTCCTAATTATATTTTTTTTCTAATAATTGAGACAAATTTATAAAAAACGGGAAAATTTACAATAATTATTAATTTTGTTTTTTTTATTGTTATTCAGTTAAATAAATAATGAAATAATAGAAAATTTAAATTTAGATAAAAAAACTTAACTCGTATAAAAAACTCGTATTACGGCCTTTTAAAACATGTACAACCGAATTCCGCACAGAATCGTTTTTCGCTAGCAATAATTAATCGTTGCGTACAGATATACATTAAATTCTACTCTATATCCTACCTTCCCAACTCTATATTTTAAATAATCAAAATCGCAACGAAAGTACTGCTGAAATAGCAAAAGCGGGATTTCTCGTTTCCGGAGAGATGTACAAACCTTTTTTTTTTTTTTTCTATATAATGAAGTTATACAAAAAGAAGTACATTGGTAAATACCACGATTATTCAGTTATGGTATTGAAAATCGAAAGTGGCGGTGCCGGGGAAACAGAACTAAATGTTACGGTTCGTATTATATTTTGGGGTGGCCGGTTAGAAACAATGAAATATCTTTACCGTTTATCTGACAATTGTAATTGTCCAACCGATAATAATATTATTATCTATTTCCCCGATAGTATGATTTCAGGGATATTATTATCATTCTTATTTTAATCAACTGTATGTGAGTGTATATATATATATATATATATATATATATATATATATACGTGAGGAACGTTATTATTATCCGCGTGAAATGCCCATGAATCGCGAGATATCTCTCGGTTCGGTTAGATTAGGTCGACACGCCGAGTAAATTCTACTGCCATTGTAATATTTTCGTTTAATTGAATTCTCGACTCGAATTTGGTCGTTTCGCGTCTACTGAATGAGACGCCATTATTTTACTTATTAATTTAACACGATTTCCGGAATGAACAATAGAAGAAACAAGTTCCGCAGTAAACAAAACTATAACGTTTAATAGCGTATAAAAATATTCGTCGGCGGACAAAATGTTTTTTGAAAATTGCATACGACAAAGATGTAGTATCGTAATCGATATCGATAAAATTAATTTCAACTCACTATAAACATTGATTAAGTGGGTATCTTGAGTTCCATTTGTTTTTATTTTCCATTAGTAATACTCGGATTAAAATTCGTCTGAAGGGATACTATAGATTAAAGAAGGCGAACATTTAATAAGGGTGTGTATTTTTTTTTTTATTTTTTTTTTTCTCTAAACAACTTTTCTACCAGAAGTGTAGCATCTTTACTGAAAGTAAATTTTATCTGGGTGGTACTTTAAGCACATCAATTTTTGATTTTCTTAATGGCTTCCATAATAGTTGGGGAAACACGTAGGAAGAACGGGAACATTTACGAAATGCATTATTTCTAATTTAATATTGTTTTTTGTTATGATTCCGTTAAAAATATCTGTAGAGACTTTAGATTTAGACGTAAAAATTAAATTTGTCTTTTCTAGACGTAGTAAAATATTCAAAACATTTTAGTCGTTTTTGAGTTCTTTATAGACATTTTAATTTTGCGAGTCTTTTACGTAATTTTTATTCGGTTAGGTTCTCTGTGAATAAAACTATTAGACCTGTGAACAGAAATGCTTGACAATTTAACAGAAGGTTCATTTTTATCTTTATCTTGTACAAATTTTAGTATCTGACGAAAATCGGAAATATTACGGTGATTCAAAACATCGCTCAGAATCGTTTTTCACTAACAAAGACGCTTGTCGTCATTGTTCATCACTTTGTGCAAAATATACATTAAATCCCCCTCTATGCCCTACATTTCCTACTCACACCTACAATAGCGGCCCGCCCGTCGTGCGAAGTGTGTCCGTCTTTTTATTGTATATTAATCGACTGAGTGGTATCTATGTGCGTTGTATTAGTTACGAAAATTTCGATTTTGAAATATTAAAGTTCACGATACACAACGTTTTATAACAATACGGCGAAAAATCAATTTTAATTTGTAAAAGCAACGGTAGGGGAAAAAATTGTTAACATTCAGATAATGCGTTATACCTAACTTTCTATAACAACAGCTTATTCAACGGTATATAATAACCGAACGTTTTTTTTTTTTTTTTTTTAGTATAAATCATTTTCTACGAAAAACCGTTCAATAATTTAATCGTTGTTATGATGACATTATTACCTATATACCAACCATAACCACAAAAAATGACAATGTGTATTTTGTCTAATAATATATATATATATATTTATAGTTTACAATATATAGAGTGTGCACGAGTATAAAAGTTCATAATTTTATTGCAACAATTGTTTTTTCGTGTTTGTTTTTTTTCTATTAAAAGTTTGGTTACATAAAAATAAAACATAATATTCTGACTTATATGTTTATATATATAAATATATCCATAAAGGAAATTGTTTAATATTAAATAATAAAATAGCTTCAAGAGTCGTAAAGTATCCGAAAACTATAATAATAATAATAATAATAATAATAATAATGGAAAAAACAATTACCTATCGTTTTTGAACACATAGATTGGAATAAGTTAACTAGAAAAGTTTTTTGCGTTACGAAGTATAACACATTTTTTATTTATTTTTAGATTCGAAACTTTTTTTCTGTTTATTTTTCCACCAGCAATCTTGCCCCGATCATCAACTTATGGAATCATTTCTAATAGAACATATTTTATCTGCTGGATGGTTTAACAAGGTTATTATTTGAAAATATGTTCGCTTCTGTTAATAATCCGGAAAAACTGGGGAATAATTGGAAGTATTATCTTTTTTTTTTTTTTTAATAATAAGGCTTTAATAACAATGATTATTAGCCTAGGGTAACATTTTTATACTATTAAACATTTTTACAATACCAGAGATAATATGATATTTACAATTTTTATCTAAGTCTATTATTTGTTTGAAAATTTTGTTTTAAAAATATTAACGATGTTGTTTTGATTGAGGGCTTCTTCCAGTGATGAAGGATTGTTGAGGTGAAGACGTGAAGTTGAGAATTTGGGACAGTGGATAATTGTGTGTGCAATTATCGGGGAAACCTGAAATATTCACTGAATGAAATTATTCATCTTTTTTAAACTTGGTACAATTTTTTAAATATTCTGACAATTATTGAGCTGTTTATAACCGTTTCAAATGTTCAGAATTTTTCTTAGGTTTATATTTAGTGTTATGGGGATACAATTGATTTGACTCATCAAAAATGCTCGAAAACCTTCGTAATTATTAAATCAAGTCTGAAAATAAATAGTATAAATATAAAATTAAGTATAACAATTTTAGACGATAATAGTGAATTATTTTCAGTTTGAACATTGTAGACCTGTTATTATCTATCCAATAATAACAAGTGACGGGTGGTTTTAATTTTTCAAGGTACTGTGTAGTTTAAAACCAAATTAATTCGATATTTTTACCGACAGGTCGCTAAAGGCGACGATGTGTAGATAGAGTTCAAAAAGACCTCATCGAGTCAGGAATACCTACGTACAATGTCGAAGATACGGCTGCGAACCGTGACTAGCGGAGAGGACAGAGGACGGTGGCGATTGTGGCGAAGGATCCGAATAGTTAATACAATCCATATAACGCCAACAAATAAAAATAACAAACATCGTTATTAATAAAAGACATTTTCGACACGTTGTCTTGGTAGTGAAATAATACGTCGCCGTACGACTAATTATACATATTTTAAGCTTTGTCCCGGGGAAGCGCCCAAGGTATACCGTTGCGACTGTCATTGCCAGGGAAACGTTTAATAATAAAAAAAAAAAAAAAAAAAAATGCAAAAACCTAAAATAAAACCACGGTTATACGGTTTATTACACGCAAACGGCGTTTGTATTGTACAATAATAATATATAATCGTGTATATCTCTCCCGTTTCCTCCAGGGCTACCACATAACAATAATAATAATAATAATAATAATCATCGTCGTCATCGTTGCGCGATATTATCTCTAGAATTATTCACTTTACGACTCCTCCGCGACCGACCGGTCGACGACGCCGAAGACTTCATCCCGCGATCCTCGCGGGCACATTGTCTCCTGTACCTACACAGCTACCTCCACAGCCGCCGCCGCTTCTCTCATTGTTCGTACCGAATTCTAGTGTTATCCAAAGGCTCGAGAACAATTCTGGCCGTTAAATTGTATAACAGTAATTATTATTATTATTATTATTATTATTATTAAACCACAGAAAAAGGTACCGTTCCCTCTCTCTCTCTATCGCTCACTATTTCTCTCTCTCTCTTACTCATCTCTCTCTGTCTGCGCGGGTGTGCAGCGGGCGCACGTGTGGCACAGTATATATGTATATATTATGTACTGTAATCTGACAATAGGGTAGGTAATAAATTACTACCACACTGTGGTGGTTATGCGGGTGGTGTGTGGGTGTGTGTGTGTGTGTGTGTGTGTGTGTGTATATAGGGATGGTTTGGTGGATTTTGATAATTCTCGTCGTCGGAGGCAGTGTGGAAGCAGTAACTTTGTTAATCCGACCCGAAGGACCATTGTCCGAAACACAACACAACCCAAAACCCTTTCTATACGTATATACCTCCTTTATCGCGACTAGATTTTTTTATTATTATTTTTTTTTAATATTTATAATTTTAGCGCCTCCCCAGAGCGAAATAACGCGTCGGATATTATTTGTATTCGGCGATTGCATTATATTGTATTATAATACTTATGTAATATAATATTATGTTTAACTCGTATAATATATACGTATGTATGTATATATATGTATGTGTGTGTGTGTGTGTGTGTAAAGGTACCTACCCGTAATACAACGCGCCCCAGACGACTTTAACCAAACTGATTTTATCTCAAAAGGGCCGGTGCCCGCATAGTCAAGACTCGAGACAGGCGACGTGCATTTTTCGCATACTCTCCTAATTTACCCCGCGTCCTAAAATTCTAAAGGACACGTTTTTCAAATATAATAGATTCGCGTATACCTATACGCAGCGTTTGGAGGAAAGCGAAATATTCCATAAAGGGTTGAAAAGGTCATACGCTTTTAATTATTTAAAATTGCGCGCTGCGACAAACTCCGCATGACGACACATATCAAAATATATTATTATTATATTACTTATTGGCAGACGACCGAAAAGAATTATCACATATTTTATATTTAAATTGTGAGAGCCGGTTGAAACGTCGACAATTAAAATATCGACAAGATAACATGTCGACGGGGCATTATATCGACAAGCACAAAATTTCGACAGGTCAATATGTCGTCAAATTAAAATAAAATAAATATATGAATTTTGTGAATAAAAAATAATATTATATGATATGAATTGTATAAATAAAATAAATATTACTGGATATAAATTATAAATAAAAATAAAATGCACGAACCATGGAATAAAATGAAATTATAATGTCATATTGTAAGCAATTCCTTTTAAAAACTCTATAACTGAAACGTTTCCGCGATTCCGTATTACGTTCTGGATTTTGTCCTCTCGTTGTTCAGTTTTCTGTTTTGAATGTGGCCGAGGTACTCCACAAAGTATTGACTCAATCATTATTTCTGTATTCTTTTATTAAACGGTAATACTCCTGCGTGTGATTCACCAACAAGACACTCCCAACGTCGATGCCAAGTTTCAATATATTTTGCCTTCTTGTAATATTTTGATTAAAAACAGACCACAATTCTGGTGGGAATAATGGTTATCCTCAAACAAGGTTGTCATTTCGTAGTGTTTTTTGAACTCGACCAAGAACATAATTATCCTCAAACCACATTTTTAGATGTTCCGTGCCAGATTCTATTTCTAATTGTTCTTTAATTTTAGCAAATGCTGATGGAATTTCTCCTGGTGGTAAAAAAGCAAGCAGAGGACGGGGAATACTATTTATTTTATACCGTTCTCTGTATATTAACGTTAAATTATAAAATAAAATGTTTTTATTCTTTTCGATATTTTGGTTGTCGACGTTTCGTACCAGACCCTTAAATTGCACCTATATTGAAATAATAAATAGCAATTTATCATAATGTCATATTTTCATCGAAACGGTAATATTTTTGTGACAGGTGTTCGTTTTAATATTTTGTTTGTACAAATTTAAAATACTAGAAAATTATTTTAAATCTACTGTCACAATAATAAATTAGGTCACTTTTGATATTCTGACTGTTTATTTTAACCGCGAGAAGCTATATTAATTTTACAAAGATACGGTTTATTCGTCTTACTTCTCGGAAAATGGTTAGCGAAAAATACTCAGATTTTTTTCGTGTCGTACGATAAAAAACGCGGAAAATCTGCCCGGTAGTGGAACAATTTTATATAAACACATTTTATTTATAATTATTTAATTTATTATTTTATATATAAACAAAAAGTACATATATTCCAAGTAATAAAGTTAATAAAAATTTTATTTCCGCGATGGTTAGAAAATCCCAAAGAAAACATTATTTTTGAAAATATTCAGAGTACGAAAAAAATTATAAAAAGTAATAATTGAATCCGAGCATTACTGCAGGCAAAACAATAACGAACACGCGCGCAATATTGTACGCTTAAAATTGTCAACAATTAAAACGTAAAGTTTTGGTAAAAATAAATAGCATAAACAAATCCAATATTACAACGCTTGTTCAGTAGATTGTTTTTATGGAAGCAAAAAAAAAAAAAATGTAGAATTAAAAAGTAATCTTATTAAAAACGTATTAAATATATAAATGGGAAAAAATGTTACAGCATTACGGGTTACTGCAATTTTTTCTTAAACGAAATACCTATGTTATTTTTAGGCGATATCATAATTTTATAGAATTTGAGAAAAAAAAATTACACGCCTATGTTATAATATTGTATCGGCGAAACTAAACGTTATATTTTTGAAAACAATATTCGATTTATTAATGAAATATACGTATACAATTGAATAACGCAGAATACACTTTTATCGGCGTGGTAAAACTTTGCGTTTTCGCGTTGTTATTTTTTACATATTACGGTCCACAGTTGGCGCTGCATAACGAAGCTAACGTACCGTAGTACCTTAGATATGGTTTTGAATCCGTTAAATCGAAGTTTCATTGATTGTTTATAAAACGCGTATCGGAGGGAACGGGGACGCGTGTAATTTATCGAAAGGTTATTGAAAATGACTCTATTACGCCGGGCACTTATCACATTTGGATTACGGACGCGGCCAATATTTATTTGCCAAACTAACTCGGAGGTTGAAAACTCGATAGCTAACTAAAAACCGCGTATGTTAGCGCGCCGAAGTCATTAAACCCTCGCTCTTATAATAACCACCCCAAAGGCCGAAAGACCTCAAAGTTTATCGGATAGCATAATAATATATACACATACATGTATATTGTTGAATATGGTAACCTTCGACAACCGCCGCTATCGGTCTGTAAATATTAACTCCCATAATGCCATGTAACATATTATTTAGGCGCGGCCTTTAACGAAAATTCAGCTTCGCTCGTTCATCCCGTCACGTAAACTTCCACGTCGTAATATTCAACGACGGGTTTTTCGGCCTTAATATTATAATATTTTGCTTTAATGTTCCGAATGTTCCGACGTCGTCGTCAACCGCGATTGACGCGGAATAATTTCAACAACGTTTCAATAGGCGTAGAATAGGGAGCGGGGGTCTAGTAGGGGTTCATCCCCCAAAATCGCCTGTATCCCCTATAAAATTATAAAGAAAAAATAAATAAATAAAGAACTATTCTAGCGCCCCCGTCTTGTGGCTTATTACGTTTATATGCGCGAATCTCCGTGAATTTTTAACGCCGACCGTCGACAAATATTATATCCGATCCTCTTGGATTATGATGTTTCGAGACTAAAATATTATTCCCTGTGACGTCGTCGAAGGAAGTCGGCGGGAAATTTCCGAAACTTTCCAAATTAATCATAGCTCACTTGTTTTCAAGTCATGTCCACTTCCATATATTATATATACTATACATAGCGGACTCCTGTTCTAAATTATAGGTCGTCGCGGCTCCTTTGTACTCGTGTAAACGGTCCGCAATTAATTGTCACCGCGCTTTAGCGTATAAATAATCATGACCGATCGGTACAAAGGTATACTCGACCTGCAATCCGCCAACGTGTACAACAGAGTACAGTGTATTCGACCCACGGACGACAAGTGTTTTTTTTTGTTTTTTTTTTACAAATTATCGGAGTTCGGTTGTAATTGTATAATTTATTAATATTATCAGGTACGGACAGGACACTCAACGGTAGCGTTCGACACGTTAACGCGTTTAATTCAATAACAACAATGTTACCGAGCGAGTTTGTATTAACAAAAACAAAACGCTGATGGTCGACGTTCTGAAAACTCCGGCAATATCCGATTTAATACGATCTATTTGTTATTTTTCCGTCGAACTTGGAAACACGCTTGTTTAATAAAACCTGTATAATTATGTTAATGTAAAACATGAACTGCGAATCATTGAACCGTTATTGAACTCTATCCTAAAATAATATATTTCGAAATACATTTAATGTGTTCAAAATCTGCACATTTCTGTTATTTTTTCGAAGTTAAAACAAAACTCGTTCAACACTTCGGGGTGTGTGTATGTGTGTGTGTGTATGTGTATGTGTGTGTGCATCATGTATCATTATGTATGTTGAACATTATCGTTTGTGTTGTTTTAACAGGAGCGGCACTTTGGAGAGGACCGTTGTCCGCGTTTTCATAAACGTTGCTGTTGAGTTTTTTTCTTTTTTCTCTCCCCTGGAATCCCTGCGGAGGCCGCGTCGCATTGTCTCCGGTAAGTGTAGAAACAATGAAAGGGTGCGAGCGAGATAGAAGTACAAAAAAAAAAAAAAAAATTATATTTGCGACCGAAATTATAACTAAACGCGACGACATTTGAATGCACAAAAGGAAAAGGGACTGACCACCGGCGCACGTACTTTGAATTTATTATTAAATGGACCTTTTCAGTGGGTAAAAGGCCGTGGAGAAGAAGCGCCCCGGAGAGGGCATGCGTTCGAAGAAAGGGTACCGAGGGGAGGCGGGTAACAAAATATTTTATATCTCTCCTATCTACAGTTCACAATAAACGGAAAATAAATAATCTCAAAGTTTGTATTCTTCTTTTATTAATATTGTGTTATTATAATAAATATTATCATATAACCATTAAACGAATTTAAATGAAAATACAAAAGACACATATTATATTGTCTGAGTTTAGGAACGTGCAGCTTTCCATTGTATGTTGATCAAATAAATAAATAAACATAATGCTAACATTTATAAAAACGGTTGTGTATATGGAAAAAATATTGTTTTTGCAATCTAAATCTTATATTATTTATACGGTATTATAATAGCTTATCTACCCTTGTACAATTGTATTACTCCGTGTTCTATTAGACAACTTTGGAAAAACTATCAAATTTCATTACTATTGTAATAATGGAATTTGATAGTTTGAGATATGTAATCGTAAAGTTCTTGAGATTGTTTTTTTTTTCCATAGTTTTTTCTTAAAAAAAAATGTAAGTAATAGTTTTTAAGCTACATATAGGTAAGTAAATATTTTTTTACTATCATCAGTTTATCATCACTCGGCTACACAAATTGAATTAATTTAATTTACGAATAAATTACAATAATTCACATAAAATAATCAGGCAAGTATTAGTTCCTTATTTTAAACCAGGAAGTGGTTAAATAAAGCCCGTCATTGTTGTTTTTTTTTTTTTTTAACACCCTAAGTACAACTTATGAATTATGATGAACCTTGTACCATATTTTTGAACATTTTTATGAAGCCAGAATAGTTTTATTCACGTAAACGCAAAATGTACAATTGCAAAAGTAATTCAAAAGTAGTAGTAAAAGTAGAAGTTGTAATACGCTAAATTTTGGTGATTTTTACAAAATGATACTATAAATTGATACTTTAAATTGTTATGAAAAAAAATTAAATAAAAATCCTAATTATAGATTTTTCACCGATATTTTTATTTTATCATACAAATTATGAGAATGTAAATTTGTGTAAAATTGTCAAGTATTTATCAAGTACTTAAAAATCATTGTTCACGAAAATTTCAAATAGGTAGATATAAATAACAGAAAAAATGCCGCAACAATATATTTAAAATTGTCAAAATGGGCCATACGATGAAAGGTTTATCCCGTGAATTTCTCGGTATTTCTGTGGCACAGGATGTGAGAGAAAACATCCAAAATCCGTGAAATATAAATCCAATGTACCTCATGGCAGATAATTTGCATAGAGGTGCATGACTACTGAACTGCTGCAGAGGTGTCGGCAGTGCCTTCTTTATGGGGGACGGTCTCTGAACCTTGCGTTATAAAAATACGAATTATACCATATTAAAAATGAAAATGCTTGAAATTTTCGGGCCACGCAAACCCTAAGATCTTAGGCATCGGATTCAAAGTTCGATTCCTCGCTCCTTCTAGGTCTATATTAAAATTGTAAATAATCAGTGTTTTACATGTATTAGTGAATATTAAAGTATCTGGTTAAATATAAGAGATAATTGATAGACTAATTACTTAAATCAAGATAAAAGTACAATATATTAATTTAACTATTATTTAACAAAGATAAATAATCAGTAACATTTTATCCAGACAAATAAAAAGATACTTGCGTGCACTACCTATCACAAAACTCGGTGCTAAAAGTAGTAAAATTATACCCGATTCGGTACACGTCTAGATTTCAAAAATATTGTTTGAACAAACTATTAAAGAAATGTAATAATTTATTTATTATCAAACCAAATTAATATAAATATTTACGTCTTTGAAAACGTGAACGACTGTATTTTTTTTTTATTTTTTTTTGTAGTTTTAATTTAATACAATTTTCAATTTAAATCTATTAACACGTGTTCAACCGAACTTCGCGCACAGAATCTTGTCTCGTCATCGGACATTTTATCATATAAGTACAAATAAACAAATAATATCCTAAATTCCGACTCATTCAGTATCTATAGATAACTATGATAATTTCAGAATCCGAAATTGCCTACTTTAAATTTAAAATTAAATATCGACTTTACAATAGCCGCAAGCTATCATAATAATGGCAACGTACACTAGTAATAGAATAGAAATTATTGCATTAGTGTCGTGGCATTATTGTAGTAAACGACGACGGCAACGTTTGACGGTGATTATGCTCAAAGGTAATTTTATTTCAGCCCCACGGTGCAACACAAGGTACGACGTTAACGACTTTTCTACGTGCCTTTAGACCCACGCCGGAAATGGACGGGTACATTACATCGTCAACCTGCACGCGCCCGACAGTGTTGCGTTTCTTTAATGGAAAGTCCAAAAACAAAATGTTATGCACGGAGCATTATATCAACTACAATATTCACGAAATAGAGACGCAGAAATATAATAATATACCATTTTAATGACGGGCGTAATATTTTTTTTACGTTTTTTTTTTTCATTTTTGTTTTGCCCGTCATCGAACAAGTAGATATTAAATCCACGCGAATATAATACCTACGGGACTGAATTCGGTCAACGGTTTAGTACTAGTGATATACTATAGTGTATAACGTCTATTGGTTTCGCAAATATACGTTTTTATTTTGTTCCCAAGGTGAAAACACCTTTTACGGTTAGAAAAAATACTCTGATTTTTTCGTGTCGTATCACAAAAGTTGCGGAATTTTCGTCCGGCGGTATTTAATTTGAAACACGTATCGAATAAGTATTGTTCAGCAGTCGCATCCCCTAGAGCCCATTTCTTTTTTTGATTCCCGGGTAACGTTAGCAACACAGGAAAACACGAACAATACTAGGTATTACGCTCAGAATCGTTTTTTTTTTTCAACTTCAGTGATTTATCGTTGTATATATTGCGTACAGTATACAAAACAAATTACCTGTATATCTTATACCTTCCCGACTAACCATATGAATTTAGTACATACATAATATATAGGTATGCAACTGAATATAAAAATAGGTCAGTGGCGGATCTGAAGTTAATTTAAGGGGCCGGTCGAATTGGTGTCACAGGTATAATTTTACATTGAAACGCACACCGTTGAATACTCCACTCCTCAGTTGCGGCCTTGAATACCTACACAATTCGAGTAAAAATTGTTTTTATTTATTTTTTTTTTTTTAAAAAAGACCCTTTCCCAGTCACCCAGAAGAAATCCGCCACCGTGGCAAGTTGAAGTACCTACTGTCATTTAAAAAAAAAAAACCGTCAACAATAACGTAAATGTGACGCAGTATATAGGTACCCGTTATAAGGTCGTCATACAATTTTTTTACGTACCTATATAAACATAAAACACTAGGGTAAAATAATTAATTAACGGATGTACCTCCCGCGTTATTTTCAAGTGTAGGCATACGAAAATCCGCACGAAAATGAAATGTGCAAACGCGCGCGATGAAAAATACGGACGCGAGTGTTATTTTGTTTTTTCATTGTAGGCGTTTTCGCGCCGGTGTTTGAATGGTTATTTTCAAAAGCGAAATTAATATTATTGCGGTCCTGTCGCGGAGGAAGGAAGAAATAGAAAAAAACAAAAAAAAACAAAAACAAACTAAATAAATAAATAAATAACCGACCGCTCGGAAACACACGGTGTAAAGACGTGCGATAAACACTTTGCCTTTGGAAAGACACGAAAATCAATCTAAAATACAATATTATGTATAGGTATATAAAACAACAATTAATAACGTTTTAAGTAACGCGAGTTATACTGTCACCGACGGTCGACGATCGGCGCGTAGCTGTTACCCGGCTGTCCACCCGCCGCTCATCTTTTGGATCGTTAAATATTTATCATAAAACCGAACAATAAAACACCGGTTATATACGCCGCGTCGCAGTCGTTCGTGTACCTAATACCGGCGGTAATATTTTACGGTCTCGCAAAAATGACAAAAACCGTATTTTTTTTTTATTTTTTTTTTTTTTTTTTTTATAGTTTGTTTTGCCCCCCCTCCTTCCCCGGGGAAGTAGCCACTTTTCCATCTCTCCGTGTGACGACGACGGCGTTATAATAATATTATCATATCATCACACCGTCGTTGTCGACGGCCTTTTTAACGACACATTATAACCGCGGCGTGTTCCGTCCGAATAGTTAGCAACACGAAGTATGTCAGGCGTGTGGACGGACGGATCGTTAATATGTAAGGGTTTTTCCCCGAAGATCAAGAGGTAAGTACCGAAAAAAACAAATAATAATAATAATAAAAAAGACCCTTTGAGCTTATTTTCGATAATTAAACCCTTGCGATGCGCGCGTTCCCGATAAAACTTGCGTTTTTCGAGTGTGGTCAAAAGTTATTGGTTTTTTTTTTTTTTGTTTATAAATTTAGATCAATAGAGCGAGGTTGAATAAGCATATATTTCCATAAGTGAACCAATTATTTCAATTATGAAAAATTATTCGACTTCGTGCACTTCTTTTCTACGGTTAGCTTATGTTTAACATTTGTAAAAACGTTTTCGGTCCTCTTCAATGGAAACATCTTTTAAACACTATAGATACAATTAACAAACAAATTAACAAATACGCGTTATTATGCAGTTTTACAATCATTACTAATATTTTTTTCAACATAAAACATTTCTTCTCTTTTAAAGTCCCGCTTTCAGAAGGTCACGCGGTGGCAGAGAGGTGGTCAAAAGTAGTTTATCTAAATAAAGGAAAAATTATTATTTTTTTTTTTTCCTATCCTATTGTACAATTTAATGATTAGGTTAGCATAATTATTAAAAATTGTACATATAGTATCGCGTGATCATTTTCAACGTAGATTTTAAAAACGAAGATATTTGACTACTGTTTTTTAGGGGGATGGGGAACATTGTAAGTAAAGTTAGTCACGAAAACAAAATAGTACCATTACATTTTTTTTTGAAAAAACTCATATTTTTTAAACTATTTTTGTGGCTGTAACCCGGGTAATTTTCGAAATGGAAAAAATATCAGAGTCGTTTGAAAAAAATATGACTTCGAATCTGGTGCCGTAATAAAATGTGTTTCCGTTTAAGAAAATGTAGGTATGTTTTATTGCGCGTGGCTGGCGGACACGCCGGGAGTGTTGAAATTTCGATAATACGATCAAAACGTGTATCCCGATACCCCCGGTCCACCGGCCGAACTACCCCTGCTCCCGTTTTACAATCCATAATGTCCGTCCGGCTGAAATATTTCGTGTTACCATTCGAGTGAAACACACTGTATATAACGATGATTGCTCGCGACGCGCGTCGACCCAATAACTTTAAACGCGAACCGACGCGGGCGACTTTGATTTATCGCGTTCGGATAGATTAATGACTTTACCGGTGCGGTGGGTATTGGTAAGTATACATGCGTGCGCATAGGTACCCGGTTCCACACTATTCGTCGGCGCCGGGAAAAAATATGTTTATAATAACAACAACCCAGTATACACGACCGAGTGCCGAATCGGCGGTAAAGAAGTGGCGTGCATAATAGTATTGTTGGGGGCACTCTCGAAATATCCCGTATTCAAACTGCGCCACGGTCGAAATAACCCATTTCCAATTATCCCCCCACGTTGGAAACGCCCCTTATTTGAAATTATCCGACATTATTTCCAATATTAAACCGTGTTAACAACAGCGGCGGCGGGACTTATTCAGAATCTTGACCGATTTATATGTCACGGCGTGCTCGAATTTTCGAGGGGATACCGTATACTTTAACATCGTCCGTGCGATTGTATGTATTTTACCGCCGTCAGCGCCGTCTGATGTCTGTGATTAAATAAATAGTCCGAAAGTACGATACGAACGATTATTTCCCATGGATAAATAGATGGGCTATATATTAACTCGCTATACTTTGAGGAAAAATGATTTTATTTCTTTCGTGAAATTTTGTTTTCCTGTTATCACTGTAGACCTCATACTAATGGACGAGCCTTCCGTATAGGTATTGCATAAATTAGGATATGCGGTCAAACATAAGTCGGTGATAAGCAACAACACTTGTCGTTAGATGCGTCACAATTGTTATCAAATGATTAGCATCGTATAAAATAATATTGTATTGAAATCGTGAAAAAGGTACCCAATCACACGTACATGTTATCAAACATTTATTGACAGCAAAATTGTTCATTATTATTATTGATTATTATTTTATTTTAATTGTGTTTTTCTAATTTATTTTATCGTTTATTAGTTTACCACTCGTGTTAAAAATCGTATGATTTCAAGTAGAGATGTCCTAGACACTGAACAACTAATCGATGATATTGTTAAAAAACGGCATAAACTTATACATTTTAAGGTATATGATAATTTGTTATATATTGGATAAAATAACGCGATAAAAACACGGTAATTTTATTATCCCACATTAGTCACTCCATCGCTAAAAAGCGCTCTCCCGTATTTGACCGCGGCATAAACGTACATGGCTCGTTTATTAGCACATTATAATAATGTCTATATTATAGCTAACATACGGGGGAGAAATGTCCGAGCACGTTGGTGGCCAATAAATTTCATAATATTATGTTTTCTCGTGATTATGCGAAGAAACGATTATGTTTCAGTGGTCATCGGTCGTGTTTTTAAGTAATTGTAGATTTTTCTTAAAACCTACAATTCGTTTTAGATTCTGAGCGAAACGAGTGTTGGTTTTACAGTGGTGTTTATTTATTTATTTATTTTTTTTTTTGTTTATCTGTGAACATCTTTTCTACCTGCAATTTTGCTCTGATTCTCAAGTATTGCACTTTTTCCGAAAGGAAATCCAGCTGGGGTGGTACTTTAAGGGGGTCAATTTTTGATTTACCTAGCTGTTTTCATAATAAATGGGGAAAACCGACAATAAACGTAGGAAAAATGGAAAAATTTACGGAACATATTTTTTTACAAATCATAAATATTACTGCCTTACAAAACTTGTGTAACCGAATTCCGTTTAGTATCCTTTTTCGTTAACAATGATCAATCACTGCGTACAGATATTCATTAAACTCCCCTCTACATCCTACCTTTCGAACTGCTCACCCGTGACAGTGTTTTTTTTTTTTTTTTTTCATACGTTCGCGTCAATAGGCCGGAATGAAACGAGGAAACCGACCCCTTCCCCATTCAATATTTTCAAAAAAATACCGATTATTATTGTTTTCCGCCCGTTTACGTGTCTGTATAGCGGACTCGGTAGTATTTTTACACGACCGTCACGGTTCCGGCCGTGCGGACGACGACGATGCACAATCCGCGATTTACAAACCCGCGCGCGCGCCTAATCGACGGGGAACTTTCCGGCCGCCGCCGCCGCCGTCGTCGTCCGCCGAACCGCGGTGACCGGATAACACGCGACTTTACTTTGAAATTTACTTTGCTCGAAAATTTAATAAATAACTTACTGCGCCACCGCCGCCACAGTTCGGTCGATAGCCGCAAATTGGATTCGGGAACGGATTACGTCTCGCGTATATATATATACGCGTATACCTTTATCCGCGTTAAACTTTAAAGGACCGTCCGCGCTCTCCCGTCTTCCGCCCGTTCACTCGACGCTCCACCCGTACACCAGATCTTTATACCTGTACGGGGGGGGGCGGAGGGAGAGCTGTATATATATTTATGTACAATATGTATACAAAGGTCGTCGGTAGTAGTCGCACTGCCGCCACTACCGCCGCCGCTACTATCGCCGCCACTACGACACTACGACGACGGCTATGCCATCGGGTACCTGCGACGCAGGCGGCGACGACGTTAATCGTTCACCGCGGGGTCGCAAGCCACAGACGCCGTCGTCGTCGCCGTCGGTTTTACGATTGACTGCGCTTATTTCGCGAATCGCTATTATTATTATTATTATTATTATTATTATCAGAACGGTCTTGTCTTTGACGTAATAACGGACCTGTTCGTGAGTTTTTATTTTTTGCAATTTGTTGCAATTTAACGCTCGCTAATAACAAATCGATAACGTTTACAACGGTTAAAAAGTCTTAACGAAATTTAGACTTTACACGACGATGGCGAGAGCTAAATTGACGTATGGATGCGAAGTACGGACTGCGGCTGTTACTGGACGTAACAGAACGAAGACTCGCCGCTTGCGAAAATAAGATGTGACGAATGATACGCGGTCCCGAATTAGACACAAACGCAAACACTGGTATTCGGAGGAGAAAGTTCGACAAAGAACTAATAAAGGAAACGTAAATGGCTACAATTAAATGTTAGGTTTGAGCACATTATGCGTGCGAATGACGATAACATAATCAAAATAGTGATGCCCAGGAACCGACAGGGAAGAGGCCACGAGGACGTCCAAGGAAAAGGTGGATAGGCATATGGAGAAATATAATTCATATTCGGGTGAAGTGGTGCGAAGTAGTGGTGGCGGCAAATACTCTTGTAGAGTAGATTAAATCAAAGGAAGAAGAAGAGTTCAATAGATTTTAATTTCTGTATTGAGGGTTCGAGAGATTTTTTTTCGCTCAAAAACGATTCACGAGGTTATTGACTCTCCTGCCTAGCAAAAACATCTGATTTCGGTATAAATATAGCATTTATATGTTACGGTTAAAGTTAAAAATTGATCATTGTAAACACTGATCGGGAGCCTTATACGACGCCCGAGTTTTTCAAAACACGCGGATTGTTATGTACATAGACTAGACACTGTATACAATGGCTAATACTGTCAGTGCCAAGTGCAAAAAAATGTTTAATATATTTAATGTTTATTATAGCTTTACATTAACATATCCTTGTGTCGCACTTTCAGACACAAATGCAACGGTCACAACCTTGACCTTTGGAAAACAACATAACTATACTTCTCTGTGCATTTCGGGTACATCATTAACATTAACAAACTCTTCCTTGTAAATTGCAAATTGATTTCTGCTGTAATGGTGCTGTAGTTTACCTTCAGTTGTGTGCCTAATTTGTAATTCCCATGTACAATTTATATGGAAAAATATAAACAAATAATTTTTTTCGGAAATAATACAACTTTCCTACAGGGCAACATTGGACTTCGATTTTTGATTACATAACCGAAAAAAACACGAAAATTAATAAAATAATTACAAAGAAAAAAGGTTATATTTAAACACTAATTATAGCGTTTAGAAACATAATTTTCAAAATCCAAGTCGGATATAAAAATATATATTAATATTTAGAGCGGAGACACAAAGAAGGGTCATCAAACGTGTCTAATGGAAGTTTCTCCGATCCATCGCGTTCACTATAGGGCATCCAGTGCCCTCTTCATGACTAAGCCTCTGTCTGCCGTGCTTTTGTACTCAATACCCTCGTCAACCGTAGGCTTCATAAGGCTAATACATCGTTCCTCGCAACTTTCTCGCCGGTTCACGGACACATTTACTAAATATGGTCTATTCCCAAAATGTCTACCGCATATAATGTCTTCATAGATTAAGTCTACAATAGTAACGGCAACTAAATTAATTAAATTATTAATTTATTGTTTAATGATCCACGATCATTCTATAGTATACTTAAATTCAGCAATCAACCGTATCCGTGTGCGGTACGTCAATGAAGACCTCTCCGTTAGGTTTTCAGTAACTGCTTATTAAGAGCTTAGGAGGTGTCTCCTGCTTAAATTCTTTTCATTATCTATTATGTATATGGCTACCTATTTTTAAACACGGATTTCTTTGGTTTTGGTACCTACATATTATATAGTTGTTCTCGTCATTTGGTTTCATCTCAACTATTTTGGGTCAGCAACTTACACATTATTATACAATTATTTATAAATTATGGGCTATTAAAAAATGATCTTTTTTTTTTCTTGGTACATATACGATTTGACGAGATTACTAATTGTTATGATATCTTTCTCCTTGACAAAATCCAGACTACGACGCTGGTATCCAGCTTGTTGCGTAACCATTATTGTACATTTTGTATACCTCATCGATAGTCTAGAATTAGTTTATACTACTCGTATTGATGAAACCGTTCCGTATAAATGAACAAAAAATCGTCGTCAAATTATTCCCATAAACTTAGTTTCGTATTATAGGTAAGCCACTGAGTCATGATTGTAATATAAATAGGTAGTAATATGTATTATATTTTATCAAAAACAATTTTCGGTTTTTTTTTTTTTTACTAGGGACATTATACCTTTTGGCGGGCAGTAACGATCCAATGACCCTTCCCGCGCCCGCCTACTTGTGGATTTGACATCGATGAAATTCGCTTTTGATCCGGCCCAGTCACCCGATGTCCCTCGGAAAAACGCATTTCATCGATGCGGATGACGCAACAAATAATAATAATATGATTTTATTATATTCAGTTTCGTACAAACAACCGAACGTGATATTGTAACTGATGGGAGACCGTTTACGATATTATACAGTGTGTTTTACTCCGACACACCCTCCAATATATTACGTGACTTTCTATGGAGGGGACTTGAACAGTGGCAACATTTGACTACTGTTTTACACAAAATTATATTTTTAAACATAAAATGCCTGTAGACAATGTTACGGAACATTTTTTTGAGGTCAAAAAAAATTACAAGCCATAACGGCTTAAAAAATAAATAAAACTATTAGTACCTGGGAGCAAAATAGGGGTTTCCATATCAAGGGTTAAAATTTTCAAATTTGGCCTGATCTTTCTAAAAAACAAAAACCTAATCTAATCTGTGTCCGTTCAGCTGAAAATATTTTATGTTTAAATTTGAGTGACCACACTGTAGGAAACGGGACATATTATCACCGTGTAGGGTGTAACTCGTTCAAACACATTTACGCTCGGTTTACACGGCTATTAATTTACTATTGTATACATACTCGTTATATAGGTACTACACCACGCACAATTTTGTTTTATGTAACTATAAAAGTCTTACAAGTATAAAAAGAAAATTATTACGATCATTCGGGTAGTATAACGAAGATTAATTTTATCAGAGTCTTATTCGGGATTGTAATCTGGGTTCCAAACAAAACGACTGATTTGTAAACTTTCGAGTATTTTCGAGTACACAATGCACGCGAAACCTTTTGAAATAAGTTTTAAAACAAGTTCTCTAATAGCTTTTTACTTTGAGGATTTTTTTTTTCACCCCTTTGCTGTATACCTTTTTTTTTTCTTTCTGGCACGACAATAATGCTACTTACAATAGAAATATAGGTAACTATGGAAAATAATATTTCTAATTATTTATTAGCCCTCTTATAAGTTGAACATTTCAGATAATTTTGGCATCTATAAATTTAAATGATTTATTATTCATCAGTATTATTATTGCTATCAAATGAAAATATTGCGTAGCTAAAACGAAATGGTTTTTTATTTGGTTTTGACCGTAGTAGATTTACGTTTATTTGCAATGGGTTTTTGAATTTGGTTAAGACTTTAACTCAGATAACTAAGATTTTACTCAAAACAATAGTAAATATTGCAAATTTTCTCTATCAATATTAATTACATTAATTTCTTAAGCTAAATATTTTTTATAGACCATAGTATTCAATTTGTTTGAATAAATAATGTCGAACTATTGTTTTATACAGACTACATTGAATCAGAAATATTTTATACCTAATCATTTTCATAGTCGTATTCATTAAGTTAATAATAGTAATATTAGTTTTGTTATTATAGTTCGGATATTGACGATATTATATAGTACCATAATTCCGTAATAAAATAAATCAATATTTGATACATTGAATAATATGGGAACATACTTTTCATTTTTCTATAAAAATTCATATTATATCATGGGAAACGATACTCACGACTATCTAATAATAAAATAACGTAATTCCTAATTTAGAACTATAAGCTATTTATTTGTGATAGTATCAACAAATAATGTATCTTTCTCTGTCCTGTTCTCTTTTTATCCCTTGCACTGGGACTTTTGCCACCTTCGGATATATGTCTTTCGGTGTTTAAATATCCCGGACGCTGACAAACCTACTACCCTACTCAACAAGGCGGAATTTCATTTGTCTGTGCTGAATTTCTTTATAAAGGCAAATTGCATTGTCTTTGTAATCCTCTTTTTCGTTAGGTTCGCCGGTTCTGTTTAACGTAACCTCTTATATTCAACTATTAACGCACCGTTATAATACCTATTTTATACTCGTGCGGAAATAATTTGAAATTGTATTTCATAATAATTTTAGAAATTTCAGATGATTTCGTCAGCATTATGATTTCAATGAACCCGTGTATGATAATATTAATTTAATCGTTCTATGGAAATATTCGAATATTGTGTTGTTAGTTTTCCACCAAAGTATTTTATATTTGAATGAAAAAACATTTTGTTCGTTAAGTATATTATTTTTCATAACGGATATTTTCTTACCTCAATATCATACAAAATACTAATGTGTGTATAATGATGTGCATACAATTTTATAAGGAATATTATCCTAACTTATAAAATGCGAAAGTAAGTGTGTATGTTATATTTTCACGTATAAACCGTTGAATCAATTTAATGAAGTTTGGTGTAGAGATATATGGGACTTTTGAAAAAACCATAGGCTATTTTTTGTTATAAAAATAAAATATGAAGGAGATGAAATAGGGGATGAAAGGTTTTTAGACATTTTTAGTACGAAAAATAAATTATTTTTGTTGAATTATGGATTACTTTAGTAAAAACGGATATATAAAAAAAATAAATAAATAATAAACAGAAATAAAAATGCTATAATAACTTAAAATAAAGAGTTTATTGACTGTCTGCTGGTCTATTATTGGCTCGAAATAGAATGGGCTACCTTGGTAACATTGATGAGAAAAAAAACTTTTCGCTGTACCGGGTGGGTAAGTTAAAAGTGAAAACATGTAAAACGTCATCTTTGAACCTTTGCATTTTTTGGTACAATATAACCAATTCTACAGTACTATTATGTCCTCATAATTTTAGCGTTATTATAGTGGATGTATAGCTTAATCCATGTGCTGTGCGGGTATCTATGGTAACACATACAGATGGAAAAATGTATGACGCACTAGAATACTTTCAGCCCACCGTAGGCGGACTACCAACTGTCCATCTATATTTATTTTCGTTCAACATAATGATTCGGGAATAAAAGTAAAATAATAATAAAAAATTAGCACGGGCAACGCAGGATGCGGGTATCCAGCTAGTATTTTACACATCGTTTAAAATATAGTAATTCCGCATTATATCTACAAGTGTTTTCCGATACGAATATATTTTATTGTTATTGGATTATTTTTTCATAACATGAATTGTGAAAAAAAAAATCGTCTTAAAATAATTTATTACGAAACATTATTATAATATAATATCGTATGCATTCAATAATTATCTATTTTGTGTAGGCACTTTGGTATATCTTAAGAAATACGACCGTTAAATTTAATGAAATAACTTGCGCGAAAAAAAACACGATTACCTAATTAATACAACTATTGAACTTTTTTAATAATACACTTCGTAGAAAAGAATTTCTATATTAAATTTGAATATTTTATAATAGTTTCTTTGACAGACGCCGGCGGCGTTGTTAGGTACATACTACCTAATATTATGCTCTCACTTTGTGTTATAATGTTTTATATTATCGAAAGTGGTTTCACGTTGAACATACCTAATTCTTGAAAAGTCTGCAAAAAAGTTCGTTTGTTTTTGATGAACTAAGTTTTTCTCGAAATATGGTTATGATACTTTGAGACGGTTACTCCGCCTCGTGTAACTACCCGCCCACGCACGTCAGGTATAGTCTTCGCACACACACAAAAGTACATTCCAATTTTAGTTCGTGACGTAAGTTTATGAACCCTCCAGTGAAAGTTCTTTTAATTATTGTGCAAATGACAAACAGTGTGCCAAATTCACAACGTCCGTACCATTCCTTCCGAAAATCTCTCTCTTCCGTCAGGTGTTATTTTATTTGAATATAATGAGAAATCAATATAATGTAAAAATTTAATTTATTCTCGTAGTTTGTCAGTTTTTTTTTTTTTATTGAAAAATATTCATGCATCAACAAATCAGAATCTGTTTTTATTTGACATGAAACATGTTGACATTTAAGTAGTTTTAAATAAATTAAGACAAATAAACAGACTACTTAATACGATTGAAAAAAAAAAAACAGAAAAATTATAAACACTTAGAACCAAAAAATTACAGAGCATTTTAAAATGTGTTACGGTTATTTATCACACATACCATACCATACCATCAGCGTTTAAAATTCAAAACAATATGTACAAATTAATTATATAAATTTGTATATCAACGGAAAACGAAATAACTAATTGTGCGCATCATTGTGGCCTTTCATATTTACAGCCTGCGGCAATTGTGCATTAATGCATTAATTTTATTCTATATTTTAACCAATTGGAATTATACCGAATACTTCGGTATTTATAATTTAACATTTTGATTTGCTAGTATTATAATAATATTATTAAGAGCGAAATTCGGTTACGGCTAAATGAGAATCCATTATAATAGGATCCAAACCAATACCGAAAACCGAAATACCTATCAAATAATATACATAGTTATACAGTTATCATTTGGTAAAATAGTAACCGACTTCAGGACAAAACTCAGTTATTGATTTAATACATTTCGTTTACGTTCAGCAGAGTTTTGGGATTTTATAATAATATACTATCTGCGGGATGACGCGTCATAACGGGCTTTCCTTTTTTTTTTCTTTTTTTTTTTTATCTATTTAAAAGTGATTAAATAATAATCAATTTTAAAGAAACAGTATATTTGACAACGGCATCTATCGCCTTTGACAACGATAAAAATAAAAAAGTATTTTTTCGTTTATTTATTATTAACAGTACGAAACTATGAACACAATAGTTATAATTGTATTGTTTTTTCACATTAGTTATTTAACGATGTTGACGTTCGAAATAGAGCGAAATATATAGTCATAACAATTATTAGAAGCTATTTTTTGACTATGACGTTTTTATTTGCCCAGAAGAATCTTTTAAATAATATATATTGTATTATAAAGTGTCGGCAAATTATAGATAAAACGTTTATTGTACATAGACAATGTTGTTATTGATTTTATATTATAGGTATCTGTTACGCAGGGACGGATCCAGAGGGGGGAGGCTAAGGGCCCAGGCCACCCCAGACATATTATTTCTCCAATTTTCTTTATAATTAAAGAAAAATTACACATCTTGATATTACTATATTTCAATCTAAAAATATAATATATTTTACATATCTGTGGACTGTGATTACAATTTCCCGGACAATCACAAACAGAATGTGGTCGATTAAACTATTAAAGTACTATAGTTAGAACTATAAACATTGTAATTGTATTTGCGTTGTAAAAAAAAGTTGCTCCCCTCCCCAGATCTTTGCCCTTGATCCGTGACTGCTGTTACGTACGTGTATTTACTGTCACTCAATTTTAAATAATTTTCAACCTTCTTAATTCACAAAGAAACAAAATTTTCTTTCAAAAAAAAAATGTTTCTGGTAGAAAAACGGCTTACTAACAAAAAAAATTAAATTTTAAAAAAAGCTATGATTTTAAATAACATTTATTTTATGTTTATGATAATTTGTGACAAAGTTTTTGGCGGAGAATATACCTAATTGTACTTTTTATATTATGATGAGTGATGACGAAAAGAATATTGAATCTTTAAATGTTTTATTAACATCTACTTTTTTTTGTCAATTGATTTCTGACATTTTTTAAAGTTAAAGTAAATGTCTTATATAGGAGAATTTGGTAGGACAGATCTCAGCAAGTGATTAAAAAATAATTATTTTGTTTGCACACGTAAAAGAAAACGACGAAACAACAGCAATATTATTTTGAGACCTATCTACTATTACTCGAAACCCAACATGATGGAACACTATGTAGTCAGTTTTTAACTAAATTCCAACACTCCGAACCTCAGTTGGTTTTAAAACACTTTTGCAGAATTTACCTTTAAGTCTCATTGAAATTCTCATGTCACACAATCTATACTATTTCTCCAAACTCATACTCTATGTACTTTGTTTTATTTCTACTTATCCTTAGTTTCTTTCCTTTAAGCGCTACTTCCCATTTCTCAAGTGTATTGTTAACATTTAACAGATTTTCTCCTCCTAAATCTATATGATTTTCACACACATCCGATACGGGACAATTCTACATTATTAACATTTTTTTTAAAAATATTAAAATCTGTTATCAATAATTACTATAAATTATTATCGATATATATATATTGGGTTTGTTTTTGTTGATATCTAGATTATTTTATTTTCTACAAAAGTTAAAAAAACACGGCAATATGATATTACCTACCCAAACATCCCATCTTCAATAGTGACCCATCTATCATGAGAAGTATATTCGTTTTTTTTTTAAAAAACGGCAACATGAATAAAAAAACATAGTTATTATTAGCTAATTTAGTTGTCTCGGGTAAGGAAATGCATTTAAAAAAAATTAATTACCAGGGAAAAAAAAAGAAACGGTGGTGGAAACGGGGAAACGCGTCTTTATTTATTTTTCGTTCAATACTGTGCAATGGCAAAGTCGTGTGGGACAACTATTATTATAAAATTTTAAAATATTAAATGATAAAACAAGTGATAAAATATTATAAACACTTGTAATTTAATTCAATTTTAATATTAGAATGCTACACTAGTCAAGCCCCAATTTAGATCTGCAGTAGCCCAGGGGTCAATAAATAATTGTAGGCCCCCACTAATGAAAACGACTTTTTAAAATAGTAAAAATGTTTAATAAAACAAATTTAAACCCTTTTTAATTAAGTATAATAAAAACATTGAAAACATATTATTTTTTTTTATTAAACTATTTTATATATCTACAAATAAAAATAGGTACGTACGTATTTTATGTAAAAGTCTTTTTTCTTGATTTTTTGTAGCAAATACTTCTAAGGTTTTAACAAAGTTTAAATTTTGTAGAATATCATTTTTCTATAGACAATGGCATTAATGATGTCATATCAACTTGAATTTGTGAAGGTCTATTTTAGATTCTGAGTAGAACAAAAAAATCATTGGTTTTACAATGATGTTTATTTTTTTTTATTTTTTTTATTTTATGTGAACACTTTTCAACCAGAAAGTATACTACACATTTTTGAAAAGAAAATATTTTCTGGATGGTACTTTAAATGGTCATTTTTTGAAATTCTCATTTCTTATTTTTTGTTATTATTAAGTCTTATTATTTTTATCTTCTTTTAAACAATTATATTTATCATGGAAACAAAAAAATAATTTATATTATGAGTGTAACATTTTGATTTTATAATTTAAATTATTTTTAAAATCTTGACCAACAACTAACCTGGGAAATTCACATCAGTAACAAACGAACGACTCTAAATAACAGATTCTGGCTACTTAAACCTCATCTCAGATCCAAACAACTCAAGTACTCAATATAAACAATAGAACTTTAATCTAAAAAACACTTTTCAACCCATTTGGACCTACAGGATCCAACTCCGGGGCTCAGCCAAACCCTCCAACTTAAATCGTATACAATCTAAATGCCTCTGCCAAATCACTTTAAAACAAATCAGCTCCAAACTTTAATCAACTCTATTCTGCATTTCCGACCATCCAAATCAGCTCCTCTCATCCATAGAGTCGCTATAACTCCTGATTTCACTACCGTCTGCTAAATATCTGAACCCTACCGTTCCTGGCGATCTCAGAAGATGGCTAAAGAGTAATTGGTGTCATGGCCTACTAGACAATTCAAATCAGCTAGACACGTCAAAGTACCATCAATGGGTGGTCTCTTCACTTAAAATTTCTTCAACGATTATATTTATAATTTTTTCACCACATACGCTAATTGTAAGTTTTGTTTATGGACTGTGTAAAAAATATATTTAAAAAAATTTTAAATTTTAATCAAACGCTAGTAAATTTTAAATCCACCTTTAAATGATGTAGCCCATCCTAACTCATCCAGTCTCATTTGTCGTAACCTATAAGTATCATAATCCAGTTTTAGTATTATGCATATCAAAATATGTAGACAAATATTCTCCATTTTGAATCCGGTTTTTTTAAAAAAGGAGAGGGATCGAAATTTCAAAATAAAAAAAATTGTAATTTTCACGGAATTAGAGTTTAAATAATTAAAATATTGTGAATAGAATAATAAATAAATAAATAAAGTGTGAAGAAAAAATACGATAATTTTAACGCATTTAAACGACAAAAAAAAAAAAACAAAAATCGATTTTACTCGCAACCTCCGTAGATAATAGTTGGATTGTAATACAAAAAAAAAAATCAACTGAATAAGTGACTGACGGACTGACAGATAAACATAGACACAATTTCTATATAAGGATAACCTACATAAATACTTTGCGTGGCAATTTAAAAGGTAAATAGATACATATATGCAGGATATTGAGACTGAATGTTTAAACCATAAATAAAATCAATAAAATATTTTATGTAAAACAGTTAGGTATTCTAATAGAAGGTTCCATTTATTTTAATAAAATTCTGGTTTATAACCGTTAATAACCGTAAACGTAATGGACCGTAAAACTCTATGCGAAACGTGATAATAATAAAACTAAATATTTTATGAATAATGACATTTTATTTCGATTTTATCGATGTACCTATTTTTCAATGAATTTTAGATTCTGAACCAAACGGAATATGTTGGTTTTATTATGACATGTGCGTTTCTTCTTTCTGTTTTTTTTTTTTTTTTTTTTTTTTGTCTGTGAATGACTTATCTACCAGAAATCTTGCTCTAATCTTCAACAATAGTTTCTGGTGTAAAATATTGCCTTATTGGTGCATCGAGAGATGTTATTTTATGATTATCTTTGCAGTTTTCTTAACGTTTTATTTTTTTTCTCAATGTAATTGGGTTAAAGATAATTATAGAGACCTAATAAAATCATCCACATACCTATACTTTAGACAATACTAAAGAAAAAAGAAATAAATTCGAACAAATATTAATTTAAAAATCCCAATGCTAACCACAAGAAATAAGGAAATGACTCCATCCAGACGATTTTATTTGGATGGCTTGGAACAACCATATAGTCCTGAAAAATCACACAAAAGACACGGAATACTGGTATATGAAAATAAACAATATAGATAACCATTTAGCACGTAGTGAAAAAAACCTAAAATTTCTTTGTTTCCTAATACCTTCCCGGCTTTGCTTTTATATATTAGGGGAATTTTACAAATATCTTACATCTGTTAGAAACAAATTCTAAATATATATTTTTACAATCGAAAAGTACAAATATTTTTACAAATTTTCAAAAATAATATGATCAGTTTTTATTTAAATACTTAACACAACCATCTGTTTATCTCTGGAAACATTTTTTACACTAAAAACTCTCATGCATTGTAGAGCGAATCGATTTAAAACATTATTTTTCTGTCGTAACGATGAAAACTTTTTTCAGGATAAATTGAATTTTGACTTTCGATTATGTAATCAAAACCACAAAAAAAACCAATTTAAAAATTGTAAAAATTGGTCGTATTTAAAGTCTAATTATACCGTTTTGAAATATGGATTTTAATTTTAATTTTCAAAATCCAAGCACAATGTTAGAAGTTTCCCTCTCAAAAAAAAAAAAAAAAAATCGTTCGAAATCTGTTTACATGGCACGAGAGTTTTTCAGTGTAAAGCATGTTTTCAACGGAAAAAAAAAAAAACAGGTCACGCGCAGGTCCCTCTAAACCCAAACATAATAAACGATATTTTGTACGCGCGAGTTGTCTATTTTCCGTAGAAATTTCTCCCGCGCACCGGATATATAGGTTCCTATAATATGCGCCGTTCTACGATATGCGTGGCCGGTCAGCGAAATATTCTAATTTTTGTTTAATCCGTACCGGACCCCGTTGAATGTGTAATAATAATAATTATTATTAAGATGCAAAACGGCATTAAGAAAGGTTGGCCGGCTACAACTACGGCGTGTATTATACAATATTAAATCCCGGAACCGACCTGGTATATAGCCGTCCTTCTGGGGGCTCTGGCGAAATCTATATCCGGAATAGTATATTATATATTTTATATATATATACCTATACTCGTTACCATAAGGTCAACGAAATCTAACGCGTCGCTACCTCTTCCGGAGAGAGACGTATAGGACGTCCGACGGTACACCGAATCGCGAGAAGTAAGCCGCCGTATACCTATAGCTGTCTATAAATTATTTTACTAAACTACAGCACCGTATTATAATAATAATACTGTACTCTGTGCGTAATAGTATTACTCGTACGCGTTTTCCGGATCCTCTCGGAACGGTGCGGATTACAGAGCCGCGCGTTGTTATCGCGCGCGCGGCCAGAAGACGATATCGTTGTCGCCGTCGCCGTCGATACACCTAACATTACCCCGTGTGCATTGCGACGGGAGCGCGTTTTCGATGTCATAACATTTTATAGAGGTTCGGTCGTCGCCGATGGCCCGTCGTCGTCGCACCGAGATCCGAAGACACGGCGCGGATGTTTCCCGCCGACGAAATTATATACGTCCCCGACCGAGTGGCAATTGTAACGAGTAATGACGGGGTCCCGGTAGAAAGTAAAAAATCTACAAACGATTACGGGCTGACGGGCGAAATAAAAATAACACGTAAGTAGGTGCGCCGGGCGATTTATGTGGTGGCGGAGCAACGAAAACCGCATTTAATCTCGTGAGAATTTGCGGTAGCCGCGCGCCGTTTGCGGAAACGACCGAATTAATAACATGCGCTAAAATAGAGTGCGGGCAATAATTCTGCGGCGCGCGGCGGCGATGACGTACACCGCGCCCGGTTACGAGACTTTATCCAATCATTATTTGCGACAACGGCAATAATAATAAACACAATAAATCGTAATTAATAATAATAACAATATTGTTGTACGGGTACGTTATAATATGAAATACACCAAAAACGTTATCGATTAAAGCTCGTTACGGTCACGGGGTTTGTTGTCCCCCCCCCTATTTCCTCCGGGTTCCGGAAAATTATCTGCACCTGTAGAATGCCAACGGATTCTCAACGGAATCCTCTTATGAATAACACATAACAAGGACCGACGAATGTGTTCGGCGATAATTGTTGCAATAATGAGTGAACACGTGGTTGAAACCGTGTACCGTTCGGGTGTGTTTGGAAAATGCCTTTCAGAAAATAATGCACATTTTCGTTTCCGCTATCGTATAAAGTTATTATGTTACAGGAAAAATGAAACGGCATAACGGCATTGCGAAATATAGGGTCGCGGCTCGACTGTCAACGGGAGGCGGGCGGATATCTCGGGTAAGTCCGTACACAATGACACTCGTGCCGAATTCGCGAGCATTTTTTTCGGGCCAAAACAATGATATTACCGCGTAAACAAAAATAGAAATGCGAAAATTTCAAATTTCCCAGTTCTCCCTACGTTCTATCGCAGTTGTTCCCGATCATTAAGAAAACCACGAAGAAATTTAAAAAAATAACTACCTCAATTCACTAACAAGACAAAATTTTCTTCCGAAATAAAATGCTGTCCTTGAAGATCGGAGTAAGATTTTTTTTTTAATTAAGATAGTTGTTGACATTAGACGCAAAAACTAAAAATTAAAATAAGCATACGCCATAGTAAAACCGATAAATTCCGCGCTGCGATTCAAATTTAAAAATAAAATCGAAAATCACAGTCACCGTTATTGCGTACATTTTCCCGTTTTTCCTGTGTACGCGTTTTCCCGGTTATCCCGGCACTAGTTCGGAGTATATCGGACAAAGTCGGAGGGCCCCGACATAATTTATAGAAAAACAAATAAATAATATATAGACGTCTGATATAATTTTCTTTTTAATTAAATTTTAAATACATTATGTATTTTTCTTTTCAACATATTTATTGTGTTTATGAAATGTGTTTGTCTATGCGTATATTATGGCATATCAAATATCAAATGTCAATATTGGAAAGATAATAAATAATAATGTTCATATATATTTTTATTTCAAACGACCGTGGTTTTTTCATTAAAAAATGGCCACGGCTATCAATTAGCATAATGGTTCAGACAAGACTAACAAAATAACATTACAGACTGGGGTGGATTTAGCGTCAGGCATGGTAGGCAATTGCCTAGGGCGGCGAATTTTTATGAGTGACAATTTTACGCCAATATTTGATTGAGAATAGTAGTTTTTTTTTTTTTAGATTTTCTACGGTAATTTTTAATTTTTACCATTGAAGAAAACTACCTACCTATAATCCATAATAATACATTTTCATAATCTAAAATTTAATTTAAGTATATGCATATTTATCAAGCGTTGGTTATTTTCATTACACACTACGCGTACAAAAATACAATTTTTTCTATATGAAACGATATTTTTCTTCCAGACTATGAAATAAAGGGCGACCGAGTAGAGAATATACATTACCCATGTGTTTTTTCTGATTAGACATTCAATTATTTTCTTCTTGCCAGATATTCATAATTAATTTAAAATCGCACGCGCGACACAGTGCGAGAGATGGGGAGGGGGGTGCAATGACGTACAACGGCGCGAACGAGCGGTTGCGGCAAAACGCTCGCGTTTTGCGCACGGATAACGCGCTACGCGAGTTTCAAACGTGACGACCTCCGGCCGGCGCCCGGAAAACATCGCCGCGAATACGAAATGCCGACATCGGATATAGTGAAAAACATCTCCATGCAACGCGGGCGTAGGTATCGAAAGATGCACGCGGCAAGACGTTTCGGTATTTCGACGGCGATTGTTGTCAGCTCCCAAAGGGCCGAAGCTCACTCTCCCCCTCCCCCCCTCCCTATTGGCCGTATTTATTCATGTGTATACGTACATATTTGTTTGTATCTTTCAAGTTTCAACTGTAAAAATAGTGTATTAGTACTTTATTTTCATAAAATACGCTTTATACGCAAGTAACGATTTAATTCGACACCGCCGTCTATTGATGCGACCTTACTATACTACTATATTATCGCGAAATAAGATTTTACTAGATTTATAAGATTATTATTTTTTATTATTGTGTTGTCGTGCATACACGGGCTTCCGCACAACCGTAGATAATTAGATTAGATTGATTACAAATCGCAACATTGAATTTACTGAACTGATGTTGACAATAACAATTAACGCATCGTTAAGTTGACCCACGGATGCTGTAGATAATAATAATATAACCTTTAATTAGTGAAAAACAATTAGGTATGATGTAGATATTTTGATTTCACTTATTACTCTTTGGTATCAAAGTAATTATATTTTTTTTTAGGTTTTCCGTTTTTCGTATAAAATGTATCTCATAGTTTTGCACACTAAAACAACTATTTAATTATTCCTTGTGGCAGAAAAACGATCGAATTTTTTCGACATTTAGTTTAAAAAAAAAAAAACGGTAGGTAAATATGCAATCCACAATTCATAAAATTCTAATTTTGGTTGACTTCTAGCTTTTTTAATCCTCTACTAGCTTAAAAATTTTATTTCACAGCGCAACATATTCGAAGTTACCTAACTTTTTTAGATTCTGAGTTTAGCGAAGAATGTATTGGTTTCACAAAGATATTTTATTTTATTATTATTTTTTTTTATGTCAACACTTTTACAACCAAAAATCTTACTCAGATTATCAAGCATAACATCTTTTCTGAAAGGAAATGTTCTCTGGGTAAACTGGATGGTACTTTAGAGTAATCATATTTTTTTAAATTCTCATTAATATTCGAGATAATGTGAAAAGCCTAGTTCTTTAGTTAAACATGATTGAAAGATTAAAATTAAGGCTGTCATTGGCAAACGTTCTTATTTATTTTTTTTTTATTGTTTTTATTTTTTTTTTAAATCATTGTTGTCATGGAAACCGGGGTGAATAGCAATGCCTAACATCGGGACCTCAAGACTCAATGGGGGCCCTATCATAGATTCAAATCGAATTTGCGATCATTTATCATAAATCACAAATTGTTTCTTTATGATTTATATTGTGTAATTTCCGTATTGTTCATTACTATAATTTATTATTATTTTAACTTCAACGTGTAACATGTTTATATTAGTATTCCTCTGATAATAAATAACAATTATGTAGTACGTTTAATAATAAGTAGATAGTCAATATAAAAAAAAAAATTTCCAAAAATAGAGTCCAGACTTATCTTATCATCGGGATCCCAAGAGCCTAATTGTGGCACTGCCTCTAATAATACATTTTTTTTTTATTATTATTAATTATCTTTTTTTACAAATTACTACTAGTACAAAATAACAGCTAATACAATAAGTTTATAAATATAATGTGACCGGTTTTGTGTTATTGTTATATGTCTTGGTTTTAGGCTTGCTTGCTAGAATGTCATGAAGCGATTGGCGTTAGTGTTCAGAAATAATTTACCCCGTGCGAGCAATTCATTCTCAGGTTTTAGATACCAAGCGCAGCAAGGGAACTATTGGTTTTACAATGCTGTTTATTGCTTTTTTTTTCTTCTTCTTCTTCTAGTCTGTGGACACATTTTTTCCTTGTAAACTTGCTCCGATTTTTGCGTGTGACAACTTTTTCAAAAGCTCAAGTTGTCTAGATTATACTTAAGAGAAGTCATTTATTGAAAACACTGACGACAATTTCTACCAGAAAAAATAATTTAACCGAAAAATCACTTGATACCTTTTTTGTTGCATTTTTGATTTACTTTCTTACGGTATTATTGCTAAAACTTTTGAGCTCATTTTGTGCTTTTAAAGAATTTTAATTTTTGGGAGTTTTTACCTGTAATTCGGTTATAAACACACAAAGAGACTTGAAACTTGATAGTAATATATATATTGGACTTACCTAGACGTGGTGAAATTTCTAAAATCATTGAACAACTTTATTATTTTTAATAAGCGTTTTAAAATCAAACTTAAACGATAATCGCAAAAAAAAAAATACATCACTTCAAATTATTTATTACCGAACTACGCTCGGAATTGTCTTTCGTCAAGCAATGATTTATCATTGCTTACAGATATAAATGAAATAACCTTATGTATCCTACATTCCCAACTACTCATCTACAATAGTGGCCGCTCCTATCCCCAGTATCAGCTCTTTTTTTTTTGTTTTTAAAATTCAAAATGGATGAACTCAAAATACGACCTATAGAACACCTTGATGCGGTCAGTGATGATAAAGTTTGGGATGATATGTCAGATGATGAAGATGCTGAAGGAACACCAACAGAAAAAATATGAATGTTCACACCGATACAAACCCCGAGTGCTTTATTTTTTTATAATCCAATAATTAATATAATAAATAGACACAATTTTTAAAACATAATTTTGTTTTATAAAAATAGTTTAAATAAAACTTGGAAACAAATTATTTACATCTAAGTTGGTTTTAATTTATTTACTCATGTAATAAGTATAAGAAACAAAAGTTGTAAAGAAAATACCCCGTGCGAGTAAAGGTGACAACGAAAACAATGCGTGTTATGCCTAAATGCGCCCACAATTTTTTCACTAATATTTTTGGTACAGAACAAATGTGTCCGTAATAAAGCTAATCATTTAATCATTTAATAATATTAAATTTTAATAGGGTGGTACTTTATCAATGTTTTTTTTTTAATTTTCTCAGGTTTTTTCATTATAAATGAGAAAAACAGGAAAATTTACGATTTGTTATTTTCAAATATAAAATAACGTCCTAAATATTACGTCCTTTCAAAACACGTACAACCGAACTCCTCTCAAAATCTTTTTTCGTCATCAATAGATATTCGTTGCATACAGCTTTACATTAAATTCCACTTCTATCTTCCTAACTTTTTACCTACAACAGTGGCCCACCCATTGTATGAATTATGTCCGTTTTTTTCAAGCTAATTATTAAATTAATAAAATGTTTACCCAACACTAGTTCGTATAATGTTATCGATAATAAATTCATCAAAGTTACAATGTACATAATGTATATACGTTATACCAGTTAGATCAGTTAGGATCCTCGTAGTACACCTTGGTTAATACCAAATAAGGTAGGACGTACATATTATGGGCTATGCAATAAATAAAACTTCTTATTTTTAGTTTGGGATACATAACGATCACAAATCTAAAGATTATTAATTCAAATTACCCTCCTCTCTTCCTACTATTATTTTAACCACTTCGGCCAGTGAGAATCGATAACCGATGGATATTTTTTTTCATCATAGTAAAAATCGTGAAAATTTACATTTGAAATTAGTTAATTAATTGTCGACATAAAATAAACTTTTATTAGAAATATTATTATAGAGTGGTACTTTATTAAACGCCTTTCCATAGTATGGTTTACAAACTATAGAAATTTAAACGTGAAACTTTTAGTTTTACTTTAAAAAAAACTCGTTAACAAACGTCTAAATTGAAATTCTGAACTTCATTTTTAATTTTCATAGTTATTTTTATAACTGTGACGCTAATTATTTCGTTCAATTTGAAAGAGGTAAGGCAATATTCGCTAATCGAAAATCCCATTTTTATTTTTTTATTATTTATTAAATTCGAATTCGTTTCAGGAAAATACATCACCAGCATCGATAAAAAAAAAGTGAATATAGGTACTTAAGTTTCCTTGCCTGTCAACGAGACGATTTAAAAATATTATTTTCAATCTACAGCAGGCTGAATAACAAACTGTACCCTTCTATAGAATTGTAAACTAATACAAATTATACGGATCACTAATACGCTTTTGAATGAACTATAATAAATTCAAAGAATATAGAACACACTGAATTATGTTCGTAATATTATAATAAATTATATTAAAATTAAACAATTTCTTGTTTCAAGGATTACCAGTGTATTTTCAAATAAGTTAAAATATCTTACAATATACAATTTAAACCAAGTACTGTGATCCCTATTTTATTTTAAGCGTTCATTATTGCCCCGAACAGCAAATCATTTTAAGAAATACGTTATTTATTACTTTATCAAAGTAGAAAATATTTTTCTCGCTCCGTTCGAAAACTAATTGCTTTATATTTAATCACCAATGGAAACATTTATTATACTATATTTAGGACTAACATCGTGTATACGAAATGACGTAATTACAGAGGGTGGGGAAAATTGCCCTCCCACTTGTTCCATTGGCATTTTTGTGGGGTGACAGAGGTACTATTTTGCCCCTCTCCAGATAATCCAACAATACAAACCTTTGAATTTACTTAAGTTAAAAAATAATGCAATATATTCACCAATTATAAAATGTGTGTGAATAATATTTATACTAGTTACATTTTTAAACTACGTACAACACCTTTATATTAGTGTACTCATACGTAGGTACTTAATATTATTATTTAACAATGAATACCTGGTGTCTGCTATACACAATTTGTTTCTAAACCATTAATGAATATTAAGACTTATGTAAAAACAAACAATTAGGTATACAATAGATACAATAAAAACTAACAGACGTACTTCGCGCGATGTGTGGACCACTGTTGTAGGTGAGAAGTTAGGAAGGTAGAGGAGGAATTCAATGTATATCTTAACATAACGATTAACTATTGCTAACGAAAAACGAATCTGAGTGGAGTTCGGTGATACATGTTTTGAAAGGCCGTAATATTTACGATTTTAAAATAATACATTTCTTAAATTTCCCGGTTTACTAATTTTTTGTACAGAAACAAAATAAAGAATATAATACAATATAAAATGATAACTTAGGTATAGGCGACAAATTAAAAAATGTGTCTCAATTCAAGTTATAGGTATATATTACCTATAATTATATACGTATAATAAAATTAAATAGGCAATCAATATTATTCATAAATACAGTTACATAAGAAATGGTAAAAATTAAATTCACTCGAACCATTTTCGTTTCAACTTTAAGACTTCAGCGTACCTGCAACGTACCTTTATTATGTTTAAGACGACGTATTTTAAGTAAAGATGTGAGGTATTGGGGCTGTGCTCCCTTGCGTCCCCCCCACCGCTTTAACCCCTAGTAAGTAGCTATACCCAATACTTTTGAATCCGATATCAGCTATAAATATTATTATTTTCCTCGGTAATCATAATCAATTATATTATTAATTTTATAATACGGATATTTCGGATTAAATACTTATCTGTATACAGTCCAATAAATTTCAATTCATACACGGACCCCGATCGAACATTGTCTCGTATATTAATTTATTCGATTACATATTTTATCCTATATAGGTACGCACGGAGATTTAGTGACACAATCGTAATATTATCATAACGTATCCGCAGTTAAGGTCGATATAGTTTGTATACCTATAGCATAATAATTTATAATTAATAATAATAATTATCGTTAAATAAATATTAAAATTTAATTATTGTTTACATTGTACAATAAACCTATACAGGTATAGCAGATACTGCTTCCGATTTCAATGATAATTAATTAATATTTTAGATGTCACAGGAAAAAAAATCACCTCGTTTATTGTAAAATGCGATTACAAAAACTATATATTATATTTATTACTTTATAACGTATTTTTATTATTACACCGTAGTTTTGTAATTGAATTATGCGTTTTCCATTGTTAATATCCGAGCGATATGTATTGCACAGGCATGCACATAGGTGAGCAGTAGTTGTTCATTTCGGTGTTCGTCTTGATGAAATTTTGAAGATATTCTTGCGTTTTTTTTTAGTTACTAATAACTATTAGATATTATCGAATAGCTTTTTTTGACATTTTCGAGTTTTTGTGGATAAAAATTTTTTTAAATAAAAATAAAAATATATTTAATATCTCTATTTTACATGTATAATTTAAGTTTAAATAACGAGTTATACAATTTTAGACTCATGTCAGCAATAATTACTTATGTTCTAACTTCTTATTGTAATAAAAACATTGGTTTTCCCCTATCACCCTCCCCCCTCCTATTTACTTTGGGTTTAATAGTATATCATACTGCTAGGTAGTACTTAATAATAATAATATTAGAAACGCAAATTTGAATATACATCTGAACAACTGTGGTCCAAATATAGCTTTAGAAATTCCTATCATTGATAGGTATAAAATGACTCTCATAAATGGCCCAGTCTAATGAAAATGCTGAGTTTCGCCTATGTCTGCCACCATCGCCCCGCCGCTATCATTCGTTACCTGTTACCCCGTGCCATTGAGCCTTTGCTCGCGCCTATGTTGTATTTTGTATCTTGATATCTTTGATCTTGATATCTTCGATTGTCGTCTGAGAATAATATCGGGCCGACAAGTGTACCTGAAGTTAATAATAAATAAATAAATAACGAAAATATATTAATAAAATATACCGTTTGTGTTCATGACGTAACCACTGGCAGTATAATATATAATATGTACAATATATTATATTGTACGTTCGTTACTAATGCACGCAAACATTGTACAATAGTGTATAACATTAAATCGTATTTTACATTTTATGGCACTGAGCGCTATATTATTCTAAATTGGAATTGTTTGATTAATTTATCGCGTTGTACCACTCAGGAAATCCTAGTTTAGATATGTCCTATATATTATATAATTACAAAATATATCACCGAGCCGATCCATAAATTAATAATTTATATGTTACGGGTAATGCTGTTGTATTTATATTTTTTGAATATGAAAACCTATTTTGTCTTATTAGTTTTTATTATAAGAATGTATAAGCTTGTTATCAAACGTAAAGACAAAAACATTGTCTTATTGTATACGTTTTTTTTCAATATTTTAATTTTTTCAAGGGAGTTAGAGGTATGTGAAACATTAGGTACAATATTTAAAAATTATCAAATCTGGCAAAAAAAAAAAAAAAAAAACACTGAAAATGTTCTCTTACCTTTAAGTTTGGCCAAAATACACTTTAATGTTAAAACTAATAGCACAAAATTATTTAAAGTATAAATAAACTACAGTAAATAGTATGTTATTTATATATTTATATTAGGATGTACCAGGATTTTATTTTTTTCGTCTTCTCGTATTATTGATATGTTTGTATGTATATGTGGGTGAAAAAAAGTTGCTTTCAAATGTTTAGATCTTTAAAACAATTTCTAGAGGTCGTGAGCACTAAATTCAACAAAAAAAAAAAAAAAAATGCTGTTTTAAAACGTGTACAATTATACACCTTTATAATAATAATAATTTTATAATTCGGTCTCTTCAGTCGAGTAAACGAACAGTAACCATAATTTAATAATAATAATTTAACAAATTAGAAATACTATGATGAGGACTGCGATGGCGAGAGAGTTAATGGGATTAAACTGATGGATTATCCACAGGAAAAATTAATTTGAAAAATTACATTAAAGACAATATTTTCTTTCAAAAATGATGCTTCGGTATAAGATTCCTCGTAGAAAAATAAAATCGAAAATAATTAAACTTTTACTGTCGTAAATTTATCCATTTTTCCTATACAATTTTTGCAAATTATTTTGAAAACTTCTTGGAAAATTTAAAACGATCTCTTCAATGTACAAACAAAATTCAAAAATATTACATAAAAGCTCTCCCGTCATTATTTGATTGGAATGAGATGTCTGATAGAAAAGTTTTTCAGAGACAGAAACAAAAGCATACATCAAAGTAAAATCTATAACTCTTCATTCCACTCAAAATCTAAGAGAAACTTATCCGTTATGGTAAATTTATACACAATAGGAGCACAAAGTTTGGGTAATATTTTAGATTCTGTGCAAAGCGAGGAATGTCTTATAGTCTTACAACGATTTTCATTTTTTTTTTGTTAACAATTTTTCCACCAGAAACCTTGTTTCGATTTTCAAGTTTGGCACCTTTTCAGAAAAGAAATTTTATATGGGTAGTACCCTAAGAAGGTAATTATTCGATTTTCCAAGTGCCATTCATAATAATTAAGTATAACCGAACTACGTTCAGAATCGTTTTTCGTTAGCAATGATTAATCGTTGCATACATTAAATTCCCCTCTTTATTCTACCTTCTCAACTTCTCTTCTATAATAATGGCCCACCCATTATGAAAAGTATGTTCATCTCTTTTATTTTTTATATTAACTATATTTTATTATTTCACTGTCTTTATACGCCTCTTTTTTTTTTTTTGTCTGGCCATTAGTACGAGGATGATAAAACGCACACGGGCATTACAATATTATCAACGCAACGACGACATTCATCTTGAATAACGGAACACTATAACACACACACTCTTATTATTATTCGTTTTATTATTATATGTGTGTTTTTTAGGTATATTTTTAATAATTAAACGTGTACACACACATACAGAGTTTTCTAAGCAAAAATAATATCCAAATGATACAAATGACCTACATTGGTTTGTAGGATTTTTAAAATACACACCTCGAGGGGGTCTATCGCTGTAGAGTCATAAGTATATGTGTAACGTAAAGGAAAAATATGAATACTATAAACACTTTACACTAAAAAAAAAAAAAAAAAATACTTTTAATTTGTAACATTGCCTAGTAATAATGAAGAAGTCGTGCATATTCCTGCATTCTGTTTTACACTTGCTTTATGCTGTGATATGGAAAAACACTCGACAAAGTGTTTGAACTATGTATATGCACTTATTCTGTGAACGATATTAATCAACTTTAAAGCTTTTTAAACGCGTTTTCAATGTTTTTTATTCACTGCAAAGGTATTCAAACGGAAACAACCGTAGTATATATTTATACTGGCAAAAAATATCTTTACGATATATCAATATCAATATTATCATCACTAGTGCCAGGATTTATAAATGTCCTGAAGACTATCAAAAAATGCTCTAAAAAATAGCAAAAATCGCCCTTGACAAAGAAATAATATCCTGAAAAATGAATTAAAAACGGTAAAAAATTCAAATGAAAACAGCAATCAGTGCAAACTTAGAGTTTAATTCTAGATTTCGAGTGTAGCTATTGGTTCTACTAAAAATGTTTAATTTTTTTTTTCTTTTTCTTCTAGTCTGTAGACACGTTTTTTCCTAGTAAACTTGCTACGATTTCTATGTGTAGCAATTTTTTTTGAAAGCTCGAGTAGTCTAGATAGTTCTTTAAAGAGGTCATTTTTTGATTTTTGACGCCATTTTTTAAAAGAAAGCACCTAAGTGAGAAAAAAAAAGAAAACATACAATTTAACGATTTTTATTTATTGAATGAAAACACGGACGACGTTTTAAATCAGAAAAAAATGATTTAATCGAAAAATCACAAAACACCTCTTTTGTTACTTTTTTGATTTACTTTCTTACGGTGTTATTGCTACAGAGACTTGAAAATCGGTAATAATACTTATTTTTGACTAACCTAGACGTGGTAAAATTTTCAAAATCATCGGACGACTTTTCTTTTTTTTTGTAATAAGCCATTTCAAATCAAATTTAAACGAAAATCACAAAAAAAATTACGTCACTTGAAATTATGTATAACCGAACTGCTCTCGGAATCGTCTTCCGTCAAGCAATGGTTTATCATTTCTTACAGGTATACATGAAATAACCTTATGCATCCTACCTTCCCAACTTCTCATCGACAACAGTAGCCGCTCCCATCCCCAGTAGCAGCTTTTTTTTTGTAATTAGTTTTTGTTTGTGTCAGGATAACACATCACAGCTGTGAATAAAAATAAAATAAAGATGTGATAAAAATCATAAACAAAACGATTGTCACCTTGTAATATCGATGGAGAAAAAATCTATTAAAGTTTTACGAAAACAAAATTTCTCGAGATTCAGAATTACCTTTATCTGAATATAACCTACTAGCTGCATAATACGCAAATATTCACTTAAAACCAACAAAATGCTTTAAAATTGGAAAAACAGCGCAAAATTCAAAATAAATGTTTCACTTTTGAATCGTCCATTACATGAATCTGATTGTGAACTTGAAACGCATTGTCATAGATCATCCCAAAAATCCCGCCATGCATTGAAATCCGGGCTCTATTTATAACCCGCTATTAACCCATTTCACTTTATTAAAACGCGATTCAACCGTATTTTTTATTACATTATAATTCACAGTATAATATTATACTGTGAAATATTTGCATACTTAAAATCGAAATAATTCGTTTTTCGTTTTACTGTGACCGTTCAATAATATTATTACTTCTGACAATCATATTGGCACTCTACCGTCTACTAATAGAATTTTTAGAACCGCTCGTGGACCCGTTAAACTTAATAATATTTTAACGGACGTGCTTACAAAACTGCAGCGACTGCCGTATTTTATTATTCAAAGTGCACCGTCAACAATAGTAATTATCGTTGGCCATACCGCGGAATACCAATTTTAATATCAAATATTTAAGTTGAATTAAAAGTTATAATAATTTATAAAACCATTTTATTTCAATATAAACCGCGCTACACGTTTAACATGCAAAACCACAAAGTTCGCCACTACCTGCTGGTCACGGCGTAATCCATGCGACAATATTCAATATTCTCCAGTTCCAGGTTCCGGAAAAATTGTAATGTATTTTCATACATTTTAGTGTACAATGATAATTCAATTTTTTTAATCGTTGTAAATGAATAATTAATAATAATAATAATAAATAATAGTTCTCGAGCAAAAGGTTTCTATAAAGCCAAAGTATTCTATGGAGAATACGTGATGCGTTTTGATTTTATTAATTTCTCCGTAGTTCGAATATATTCAAATAGCTTGTGTATATCAGCTGGCATGGTTATTAGATTAGATATCATGGCGTTATTATTTCATACACAGATTGACATCACGCATTCGGTTATACAGTATTTGTATACATCTACACAATTTTTTCCCCGGTTTTCAAAAAAAAAAAAAGAAATAAAAGAAAAAAATTCTATTTTGCTTAAAATAATAGCATTAATCCAGTTAAACGATTCGATAGACTTATTTTTATTTTCGACATGGTTTTATTCACAATCATGCGCGTCGTTTTCTCTAATAATCCGTTTGGATCACTCGATAAATGTATTAGTGTTATATTACTATACTATACTATTTAGTTATCGAACATTGTAATTTGATCAAGCCAACGTGTTTTTAAAATGCGTCCCGAGTACCTAATACGGACGACAATAATATAATATATTACATTGCAATCGCATTAACCGACAAAACTATACCGATGTTATAAATGCTGTGCGATTATAGCTATACCGACGTAATACAATTATTGTAGATATTATTATGTATTAAACTTGTGTCGCGGTACAGACAATCGTCTATTATATTACAGAACTAAAGCAATTACTTGTTTTATATTCCCGAGGATAGTATCCCCGGCGTCTGACCGTTGAATGTTATTAGTTTTTGAATTCGTCGTCGCAATACTTAAAAAATTCGCGTATTTTATCCCGAAAATGTAAACTAAGGTAAAACCGTAAACTACGTAGGCACACATCATCTCTTGCAGAGGTGTATTGACTCTCTCTTGACTTTATTTTTTTTTTTTTTTTAGTAACTATACAATCTATACGACTATTATACCATGTCAAAAATATATATAATATATATTATATTATGGTAAAATAATTGCATATGTATCATACATTTACTTTTATATGATTTGTTTAACTTTGTACCTATTTTCCCGTTCTCCAGTTTTTCCTCCGTTTTTTCTGGTTTTACCAATACATTAAAAAAACTCATAATAAAACTCACAACACAACTCAAAATCAAAAAATAAACTCCTTAATGTACCACCCCTGTCGGATTTTCTTTCAGAAAAAAATGCTACACTTGTAAATCGGAGCAATATTTCTGGTCGAAAAGTTTATTACAGATCAAAAAAATAATTAAATGTCATTGTAAAACCATAAGCTTCTTCGGTCCACCCAGAATCTAAAATCAATAATCTACTTTATCGTTACCTTTTTACAATTTGACCAACAGTATAATACAGCAAGGGTCTGTGTCGGAACCTAACCTAACCTAACTTTTACGAAATACAAGATTCCGACTGAAGTCAGTTAAACAATTTTAAAATTATTTTTACGATTTTTTATCGAAATTTGAATTTGAAAAGACAACGGAAAAACTAAAAACTTCACGCTCTATAGAGTGTGCTCTGCTGCTTACCGGTGTATGTTTTTAGTTTATAATATACTGTGCGTATACAACAATAAGTCGATATGAATAATGGCGAAAAACGGTATTATACATTGTAATAGGTCGAAATAAAGTCTCGGCGAGTATGATATCGAAATAAAATGAAATCGTTAAAATGAACAAATCTAGGGATAAGGGGGGAGGGGGAATGTAAAAATAAACGAATCGGACGGTGAGTCAATGATGATTATTAAGTGGTTAAACGCGGCCGCGGACGGAGAGAAAGCGTCAATATTTTATTAGAGCAGGAGACTCGTGTACATCTACTCGAACCCATATACCCATTCGCGAATAGAATTTTCGTACGTACATATACAGTATATACACTGCCGAAATCATGTTTTTTTTTTTTTTTTTTATTTTTCGTATTGACTGTGCGGAAAACGACGATAGGGCGAACAGACGTCATGTCTTCTGTCGGGAAAACGTATATATTCATATTTTTTTCCCCCCCTAATAAAACGACGTAAGCGTTCGTGCCCGGAAAACCGTATCGTCTTTCAGTCGTATATTATATAGGTAGGTAGGTGGGTAAAGTAGGTAGTCGGAATAGCCACTCACGCCGAAGTAACCTATATATATATATACAGAGGTACCTCTACCATGCATACCTATATACTTGTCGTCGTCGTATACAAATATTATGACGTGCACTATATTATTATTATTATTATTATTATTATTATTATTATCATATCCGTTCAACCGAAACCCTAGTGAAGAAATTGTTCGGCGTGCAAAGTAAAGGAAAAGAAAAAAAAAAACATCTATCCAATCAAACGCGTATAGGTCCTATTTTTGTCTTCTGTACTAGGTATACTAGGTATATATATATATATATACACAGAGAGAGAGAGAGAGAGAGAAATACGTTCACTTTTATACTCCGTGTCTAATATAAAAGTTCGATTTACATTTCCGACAATAATCCGCGATGATGGCATGTACACGAGAGGCTGCACCGGGGATACTATAACACAAAAGATATATTGCAGTCGAATAAAACAATAATAATATTATATAGGTGCCTATTATACCGTACCCGCGAAATCGACTCACGCGTACCCGTAAAAAAATATGCAACTACCTATACCGAGTTTTCTTGTAAACCGTGACCTCGAGCGTCGTCACTGGGAGCGGGGAAGAGGGCTCAAGTTGAATTTGTGCATTTTTAAATTTAAGCGTTACACATTTTGAAAATACATATTCCACGCGCATAAATTAAAACACCGCATACGTTAATTTAGAAAATGCATACACGTATGCAATGTAGGCGAAAAATTAAGGGAAAAAATTATATAAGACAAAAATATAAAAAACAATTAATAACAATTCAGTTACACTTCTTCTCTAAGACCAAAGACATGAAAATAATGGTGTATTTTAAAAAATATAATTTGAGATAATTATACCATATAAGATGAGGCTAATAATAAAAAAAAAACTGATATTGGGAACAGGCATATCACTGTTGTAGGTGGGAAGTTGGGAAAGTAGGACATATAAAGTTATTTAATTTATGTTTGTACGCAATGAAAAATGATTCGGGGCGAAGTTCGATTATACATGTTTTGAAAGGCATTTATGGTTTTCATCAAAAATTAATATTAAAGCTCTTATAAAAAAAAAAAAAAAACTATATAACACTCAATTATTTTTTTCGACCACTTAATACAACTCATAATGAACTTCCTATTAAATTTTCAAGCATTTATATTTGTAAAATCAAATAAAATTAACTTACAAAATCAAGTTTATATGACTAACGAGGTCTGAGTACGGAAATAAATATTTTCTATATTATAATATTGTCCGTTATAGATAGACAGAGAAAGGAAATGCAGATTTTGACGTGTTTTTTTTTAAAAAAAAAAAAAAGATTCATTTAAAATGAAAACCTCCATAACGAAAATTCAGATTAAGTATCCTATAGCTAGATGTTAATTATTTAGATAATATAGATTAAGGTAATTGCAGTGTTGTACAAAATATTTTGTTTTATTTTATGGATGTTCCCCTGATTCCTTCTAACATAATCATGACGAAATGATAATGATTTGTCTTTTGATAAACAATTTATCGAATCTTTGAAAGGTCATAAAAATATATAGATACTCTGAAGTATAATAAAAACACCGATGTCTGAATATAAGAGCCAAATGGCAGAGAGTTAAGTTAAGTTGATATTGGACGACATATATAAGGAAGAAAATCTAAACTTTTAAGATTAAACGACCAATTGATTTTTTTTTTTTTTATTTATTCACATACAACAATAATACTTAGAAAATCACAACGAAAACCGCGGTCAAGTACGGGATCACTTCTATACGATAGATATACCTACACGTAATATGGTTCGCATTTTTTTTTTTTTTATAGAAACTCTCTTTATGTTCCGAATATAATAATATTAAAGTGTGTTATTCAAGCACACAATATACTCTTCAGAATAATACAAGAGACATATTCGTCTTACGTGGTCTAAGTATATTATACTATTGCGATGCGCGTCTTTTGTGTATAATAAGATGTGCCGTATTGAGTTTGAAGTTTTTTTTTTCATTTTTACTTCCTTTGTAATTTTTTATAAGGTCAGTTAAAATAAAAGGTAACTAAAATGAAAATTTCGTGACTATTACGGGTATATCTAGAATATACCATAATGCGTATTGGTAAAGACTTATACAAAATTGAACTATTTTATTCTCATTCAAAAGTGCATACAGTGGATTTGTAACAATCCTTTTTAGATTTAAAGTGCATCGAAATCCCAGTCCTAATGATAACATATCAATATTTAAACACCTATAAAACAACAGCGGGTTCACGACTTACACAAAAATTAAATCCGTTAATAAAATTCCTGCTAGTGGATTTTTAGTTATTTATAACTAAAACTAGTTATTTATAGTTTAATTTATTTTATAATTATATTATTTAAAAAAAAATGTGTTAATGTCTTTAACAAAAAATAAATAATTAACTCGAAACAATCAAAAAACATGGTAGGTACCTACATATTATATTACTGTTTATAACCGAGTAAACAAAAAAAAGAAAAACAATTTAAAAATACACTCAGAATCTAAAATATACCACATCTAGAAAATCATAATATTATATAAATATTCGATGAAAATGTCAAGTATTAAAAGTTGGAATCGAGATGTTTTATTCCCAATGCTTATTATTATTAACTCCGACAGCCATTTCATCATTAAATTAATCATCCACTTATCTAAGTACAGATGCCGATTATGAAACAAAGTATAAATAATTAAATAAATAATAGTTTTTCTCCTCGTATTTATATTAAAATCTATTAATTATTAATAATTAGTATAGTGGAAATTAATAATAACGATTAGAAAATCTATAGCAAGTCTGAAAAATTCCAACAAAAACTGTTAGAAAATACTATGTTAGGGGTACCATTCAACTATGTACCCTATAGGTAAATTTATGTATTTAATAAGATTAGCTGTAGAATATAAAAATACATACAGTGTAAAAATTCGGAAGTACCCTACTTAAAAACTTGTAAAGTATCAATCTACGGGGTTTCACGGATATCATAAAAATTATTTATATCGGAAAACCGAAATATTTACGCGGTTTTTGTTAATTTTAATTTTGTTTTGAAGATATCTGATGAGCGATGACTATAATATGTTGACACTTTCTAAACGTGTCCGGTAAAATTTGAGTTATTTGTATAGCTATATTTGAAATTTTCGAGTTTTGCGTGGTTCAATTTTTTTGACATAGTAAAAATAAAAAAGTTGTTTTTTCATAACTCGTTTTTATATACTTGTTTAAAAGTTCGACGAAACTCGTGAATAAAATGGTAAAATTAATTATCATTCAGCAATTATTACGATGGTCACAATGCTACATTGTTTTCGAATAAAAAATTTCTTGTTTACGTACATACATTATTTAAATGACATTTTTACTATACCTACCTCGATTTTCATAAAAAAAAAAAATTATAAACGTTTAACTGTATCATAATCATATTACGTTAGTAACAATAATAATGTTATTGCCAATTCGATATTTTCGTCTGTCTAACGATTGAACATTATATATTACTGTACATATTATTATTATTATTATACCGATGGACGAAATAATGCGAGGTGTAAGTTTACAAAATATTATTAGATATTAATATTACAATGTGAAATTGCGGAAGTGTTTACATTATTATATTTTTTTTTTTTATTCACAAAATGTTTAGATTAATTGGTAAAATGGACACGTCAGGCAATATAAAGTCCACCGGCGGAACAATACATGAACTAGCTATAAGAAAAATAAAAGAATTCTGCGAAGCCGCCACCACCGACTGAAATGGCCAAATCGCCGTGAACCGCGGCGATCAGCCGAACAGAAATGCTTGAAAATTTAATACGATAATCATTAAAAGTTGTACTCTTTGGTGAAAATAATTCGAACTTATTTTGAGCTTAATTTTTTTTTTACATAAGCATTTCAAATACATTATATGATTACAGATTACATTAAATTCCTCTTTATATTCTAACTCCCCAATTTCCCACCTACAATATAGGCAAACCCGTCCGTTTTCAGTATCAGCACTTTTTTTTTTTTTTTAATATTAAACAGTGAATATTAATTATATTGATGTACTGTCAAAATTTAAAAAAAGAGCTGATACTGAGGATGGGAGCGGCCACTGTTATATGTCAGAAGTTAGGAAGGTAGGGTACATATGGTTATTTCATTTATATCTGTAAGCAACGATAAAGCATTTCTTGACGAAAAAGACGATTTCGAGCATAGTTCAGTAATACATAATTTGAAGTGATGTATTTTTTTTTTTTTTTGCAATTTTCGTTTAAATTGGATTTTAAAACGTTTATTAAAAAAAAAAAAAAGTCGTCCGATGATTTTGAAAATTTTACCACGTCCAAGTCGAGTATAACTATTATTATCAAGTTTCAAATTTCTACGTGTATTTATAACCGAATTACAAGGAAAAATTCTTTTAAAGCTCAAAAGTGTCTCAAAAGTTTTAGTGATAATACCGTAAGAAAGTAAATCAAAAAGGTATCAAAAAGGATTTTTCGATTAAATCATTTTTTTCTGGTAAAAAAACGTCTTCAGTGTTTTTATAAAATAATGAAATCGTGAAATTATACGTTTTCTTACCGTTTTTCCCACTTAAATGCTTTTATTTAAAAAATGACCTCTCTAAAGTACAACCTAGACAATTCGAGCTTTCAAAAAAGTTGCTACACGTAAAATCGGAGCAAGTTTACTAGGAAAAACGTGTCCACAGACTAGAACAAAACACAAAGAAAAAGAAGAAGAAATAAACAGCATTGTAAAACCAATAGCTCCATTGGAATGTACCATAAAATACTAAAACATTATAGATAACATCAGCTGTGTTTTTACGATTTGATTATTTTATCGAACAATTGTCTATATTTTGCTTTATATCACATATTATATACAGTAAAATTGCTCAATTCGTGAAATTACATTATATTTATACTTTTCGTTTTTTCGTTCATTTCGTATTATTAGATAACATTAGGGCCTATTATCAGGCTTAAAGGTAAGAACATTTTCTATAGTGGTATATTTTTCAAAACTTTAGTTTTTTGTTTTGTTCGGTAACTCGCTAAAAACGTCCATATTATTTTCATCGGTTTTTATTTAATTTATTAGTTATCGAAGTATGTACACTTACAAATAGACACGCATTTTCGAAAAAAACTGCTGAATTTTTTTTTTTTTTACGTAAACAATATTATATAGGTACGTAGTTACTATAGGTATCGATTCGATAAGGAAAATGTAAAATATTAAAATCGAATATTTTCCAACGGGCCTTTTCGATGTAATTATCGGTCGCCCGGCACGTCTCACAGAGTGGTTTTTAAAACGATAAAATACCGTTATACGTATGTATAGGTAATCGTGATTACGATATGATAATAATATTGTCATTTTGTTTAAGGCGATATGATATAATTTTAACTTGCGCTGGATAGCCATTAATATTCATATTATTATTATTACTGCGGCCCATCGTCTGTACCTGCGCAGGCGCAGCGGTCGAAAACAAAAAGTAATAACAGCCACAACTTTTATAATATTTTAAACGGCAAATATGATAATATTGTATAATTGCACAACGAACGTGTACAATACAAGTTATAATATGTAACCTCCCCCCCCCCCCGTATTGTTTGTACGCGTTTGTCATTCAACGTAATATATTATAAAATCGGATTTTATTAAAAAGCTATCAAACTTTATTATTGTTAAAATTATTATTACATTTGTTTTTTTGTCATACCGAAAAGGGAGGTAAAAGGCAAAGTAATTGTTTGTTCAAAAATGAAATAATCACAGTAATGCTTATAACCGCACCACGTCAAAATCGAAAAACATGCATTATTTACACCCATAGGAAAATATTAATATATTATATTAAATAAATAATAATAATATAGTATTTATAGGGTATCTCGTTTATTTATTTATTTATGACCCAATAAGCAAGAGCTAATACGGGTTAAAATATCAGGTACTCGTTACATTTACAACAAAGTAATATGAAAAAAAAAAAAGACCTGTAGGTGAGTAGTCGGGAAGGTGGCATTTACAGGGGAATTTGATGTATACCTGTACGCAACGATTAATCATTGCTGATGAAAAACAATTCTGAGCGGATTACGGTTATACATATTTTAAAAAGTCGTAATATTTACGATTTTGATATTAAAATTCTTATAAAAAAAAAAACTGCTTTCAACTCAATCTTTTCTTGTTGACCACTAAGTACAACTAGGAATGAACCTCCAGTTGAATTTCCAAGGAACTTCTGTTTGGTCTAATAATTGTATCCGCTGAGTACCAACCGAATAAAAATTTGCATGTCTAAATAGGCGTATGTAAGTTTTCTGTCTAAATTTCAAATCTCTAAGAATATTTCTAATTGAACAATAAAAAAAACAAAATTGAAAATAATAAAAGCATTATTTTCATAAATTTTCCGGTTCTTTCTAAGTTTTTCCCAATTATTATGAAAACCGCTTGGAAAATAAAAAACTGACATTACTAAAGTACTAACTAAATAAAATTCACTTTCTTTAAAGGTGCTACAGTTTGATAAATCAGAGCAAGATTTTTTGTAGAAATCTAGTACACAGTATAAAAAAATTAAAAATAATCATCATTCTAAAACCAACACATTCCTCGCTCCGCTCAAAATCTAAAATATCAGATAATATGAACATTACAGCAATACAAAATTATGGTAATGGATTTATATCTAATACAGGGGTAATAGTTAATAATATTGTTATTATAGTATACAACGAGGAAACGATTATTTGTATGTTAGCGAAAATCTCGGAAATCATCTACTTAACCGATTTTGATTAATTCTTTTTTGTTCGATTCCTTCCGAATCGTGTCACGTGGAGGTTATAAGATACTTTTATCAATATTGGTCAGTTCTGTAGAGGTTAACAAGATAACAACATAAAATAAAATATGCGAGAACTTTGCGTTGGAGATATTATTCATGTTTATCTTTCATTATTATTTGGCTTCATGGAAAAACTAATGCAGTGGCATTTTATTATTTCTAAGAAATACTGTTCAAGTATAAATAAATACATTTTTTCTACTTATTTAACTAAATACAGATAATATTGCGCTCCATAATTATGTATTTTACAAAACATTTTTTTTCAGTCTAGTTTTTTAGTTAAGCCTCGATTTTGAAAAATCCCGGATACGACGCTGTATACAGCATGTATAGTATATTATACCATAATTGAAACAATAACTGAATTAAACCGGGATTCTTATACGAGTATATTACATTCTCAATACACGAATAGAATACAGTATAGGTAATAACAAGGAATCGTTAACAAACGGGAACACTGTGAAATTATGTCCGTGAACTATATTATTACGTTTGCCAACACGATTAGAACTATAGGTAGAGAGTACAGTGATGACTCTTAAAAATCCTAATTAACAGTAGGTAACGTACGGAGATAATTTTATATTTTGCTAGAACATACGTTTACATAGGTAAACGTATATAGATAGGTAAACAAATATAAACGGGCTTCATCAAAAATTCAACGGGCTAACGTGATGATTCTTGAAATTGGTTCGAATTAATTTCGAAAACGAACAACTCGACTTGGAGGAGTGCCGATAGCGCGGTGATATACGTGCTCTGAATTATTTTAAAGCGGACGAGAAATAATATCACGAAAACTGTACATTGGACGGAAGAGGCGAGACGTGCGCTGGCTCTACGTCCCGAGCACCGTATATTTACTTTTATTTCGATAAAAATATGTTTTTAAATTAGATTCAGTTTCGTATATTGGTATACAGGTAGTCAAACAAAAGGTGCAATAAAACATGACGCGCATAAAAATATTATGACGTAGGTATGTAATAATTTGTTTACAGTACCTATGTACCTAACTAAAATAGTGTATATTTCATAAACTGTATATATTTTTATTTTAAACCGTAACTTAGATTGTATTAGGTGTTATACTTTTTGTATTTTTGTACAATAAGTTCTATATTCGAATACTCGATAGATACGTATTATAATATAGTTTTGATGCAAATTACAAATCACATTTTCTTCTACCTACGGTAATGCACAAATTGCAGATTGCAACTATACATTATTGATAACTTATCACTTTGAGCCATAGAAATGTGTTCGTATTTCGAATTTATATTATTATATTTTATCACCAATCCTGGGCTATTCACCTTTTAATCTATGTTCGAGTCAAGCACTGATATAATGGAATTGATAAAATTATGACGATTTAAAATTTTTTGATGATAAATTATTAATGACCTAAATATAATTTCCGTATACGTTATCCGTATCCTTCCTTCGGGAAATTCAGGATGATTCGGGGTGTTATTCTTACTCAATAACATTAATGTCTATGAAACCTGCAGTTTTATCTCTGTCCGTAGTACACGAATGTGTTATCGAGAGAGAAAACACGTGTCTGGCACGATATAGGTATGGTTATATCGGTTATTTTTATTTTTTTTTTTTTTTTTTTTTTTATGTCCAGTTATAATAATTTACATGCGGTGATTTTACGCAGCTGCAGTTAATGATACCGCTGCCGCCACTGTTCGTTCTACACTGGCTATACTAGACGACCAAGCGCAAAACACTGCAGTAGTTGTATTACATCACAGTATTAATTATCCTCTTTATCCTGCTGCTTTTGCTGCCGCGCTGTTGCTGCTGCTGTGACGCGGCGTTAAGAGTCACGGTTCGATTGTCGATCGATTACCTACATCCGATACGGGGGGAAAAAAACTCGAAAAATGATAATAATAAAAAAAATCGTTAGAGAATTGGCGTAGACAGTTTACTATTATTATTATTATTATTATCATGGGATTGAACACTATATACCTACCAGCAGCGACACGACATTATATTATTGTTCTAAACGCACCTAAATCGTTATTGTATAATATTACGTCCCGTGCGTGCGTGTGCATAAATCCACATTATGATGATGATGATGATGATGATGATGATGATGGTGATAATAATAATAATAATAATAATATGATATGAACATGTATATACCTATATACTGGCTCCCACCCACCCATCCCTCCGCCTCTTTTCCTACCCCTCAGTATGATATACAGACTTACGCGCGCGCGCACACACACACACACACACACACATCATAATAATATAATAGACACGATTTCGCCAATCGTCAAAACCAAAAACATTACTCAGGTGACATGGTTATTGTGTCGAAGGTAAGTCTGTATTATAAAAATCCAATGTTTTTTTTTTTCGTCGTCAAAAACGTCGCTACGCGTTTTATATTTTACCGTATGGTAATAGTTGTGTAACATCACACGCGGACTCGTTGTGTAACGCCAATAGAAATAACTCGGTCAATTTTAATCGTTTTTGTTTTTTATTTAAAGAAAAGACAATGCTGTGAAAATAAAAAGCAACATCTGTGAGGCCTCTATGTGTCCCTATCGACTCAATGATTTGTATATGTGCAAATATGCATGTGAGTTTACGATATTATTATATGACGTGTTAGGTACAGTTGACTCAAGAGAGAAGACCATTTAAGCACGAAAATATTATGCTATTTACATAATTTTTAAAGTTATTTACGTTTTTCGTTTTAGTAATTTTAGTGATTTTGTAAGTGAGAGCTCCTTCTGAATTAGTGTATAGGTTATTATTTCATAGACTTTGATATTTTGGGCATTATTAAAATACGTGTTGCATGTGGTTAAGTTAATTTCTGGGGAGATATTCTTAGCTGATAATGTATTTAGGTGAATTCAGTATAAGAGTAACCTATTCTCTCTCCTATTATAATGACTTCCCGTCATTTTTTAAGGTGTTTGAAAATGTATAATTTTCTAACTGGTTTATTTCATTATTTTGAAATAAAAAATGAAAAATAATTATTTTTTATTTTTGTATATAAATACATCACAAGTATTTATGTAAACCTTTGATAATGTATTGTTAAAGATTTATTTTGATCGTTAAAATAAAGGCTTTCGGGCGGTTTTAAAAAAAAAATAAAAAAAATAGAGATTACTGGTGGGCGGGATGTATAATCCCAGTAATTTTTCTATGCCATAATTAATCATACAAAACAGAGAAAATTGTCGACAGCAAACCGACGAAATGTATGTCCGGTTTTGTAGTTTAGGCTAGGTATGTTACATAAAAATCATACAGACTTAAAAAATGTTTGGCTGTATTTGAAAGAAAAATATTTCCAAACGTAAAAAAAAAACGTATAATATTAAAATTTGAAACAAAATAAAAGATCCGGAGATATCTGGTACAATTTATAAATTTCGCGTGGTCAATGAGAGTAATAATAGTGTACACATTTATCTCTCGTATAAATTATGAACTAAATGGACAAAATAGACCAAATATAGAAATGAAATACATTAAATTTGTTATTAGTCATACTGCAGATGACTCTGTAGCGTGCCAAATTTACATTTTACCGAAATTACCGCGTATAGGTGCCGAGACTATTTAATGGAATTAAGTAAACAGCTTGTTGTTACTACAGTTGTATTTTATATATAAAAAAAAAAAAAGGATTTAAATTCTTATAATATTATATCTACAGCTGCTGGTACAGTATTAAGGCATATTACTATTACATATCACAAGTTGATTTTTTATGAAAATATACAGGTCAAAAGAATAAAGAGGGCTTTGTGTAATAAGCACACAGCTCCGTTTTTCAAACCTTCACACGAAACGAAAAATAAATGTTTTGAAAATATTATGTTCATAGTCAAATTTATTTCCACATTTATTTAGCTATATTAGGCCACGATAAAAAATGTTCAGCTTTACTTCATTTATTTTTACCGTTTCTTCAAGATAAGATCCATTTACGACATAAAATATTTGAAGTTGTCTTGTTTGCCGACCGAAATTTCGTTAAAAACACTAGATAGAGCTGCCTTGTTTTTTGTCCAAAAGTATCTAAAATTTCGTTTATTTACTTACACCAAAAAGTTGATTTGTCTGGTTGTTACATTGCAAAACCCTACATATTTTAATATTTATACCTAATAAAATACTAGCGTGCATACATAATTTATATATATATGTGTGTATGTGTGTGTGTATATTTGTACCTACACTCTGACTTAAACCCTATATTAAGCTTGTTGCCGAAATTTGATTTTTGCACTTTGGACATGATTATTTATTCTATACTTTTTTGTCTATTCTTCGCTCTAGTTAAAATATATGTCAAGATAATATTATACCTAGCTACTTGGTTTTAAAAAATCATACCATGCCTTTAATATGCAACTTAGCAGTTTTGTATGATAGGTATAATGTATACAATATAGGAATATTTGTTTACAAAACAAACCCGACCAATAGAAGTATAGGCTTCATCAAAGAATATTGAGTACTTTTACTACCCCATAAATTTGTTCGGGGTACGGAGGGTATCGTTTTACTATCTTCCGAAAAATACTCGAATTTTAAAAATGTATTAATTTTATTCGACATATTTTATTATCCAAGTCTTAACGAAACTCGTTCGTTTTTATGGTTGTAAGTTGTGACTGGTAGTATTAAGTAAAAGTAGCATACCTACACAATTTTTCATTATTGATGTATATAAAATAGTATGTTCTGTGAACGGTGTCGGTATTTGATTACTAGTTTGAATTATTTGTATTTAATATAATTGCAATATGCAAAAAGTATAAAAAAAAATAATATTTAAAATCAATATTTGCCCAAATATGCAGTTCTACAAAAAATGCACAGTTTTTAAAATAAAAATTAAGAATTTGAGTTTAAATATTGACAAAATTGTAATGGGCGTGTGATTATTGCTGTAATCTATGTAAAACGTTGACTGTAGGATTACGGATATCAACGAGCGAAGCGATCGATACATATTTGCACTTCCGAAAACTAAACAGAACACACATTTTATGTGGACAATTTTTTTCGCCAGCCCAGAATTTTAATTCTAGCGACGGCCGTGAATGGATAAACCATGTACATATGACTCGAAAAGTCATTATGTAAACGTTTTATAGATGACTTTCGGGATTTTCGCCGTGGTGAAGTTTGGAGTAAATCCGACACGTTATAATATGTAGACCTATATTTATTTATGATCAGGTTGTGCGGTGTGCTATAGTGGAACAAGTCACAACCGCAACGTTGGTACTTGGCGTAGTGAAATTGTTTTCCAAAATAACAAAACGAACACGCTGTCCGCCATATACCGTAGACGACGAGATTGAAAAACATAATAATAATAATAGAAATTAAAAAAAAAAAAAAAAAAATGTAAAAACAACAATTAGCGCACGCGCGTTATTATTATTACACCGATGAATTGTGCACAAATTGCAAATACGTCCGGATTGTATTCCGCGCGCGAGGCGGCATCGGACTCGAGTGTGTAAAAACACTATGCATATACAAAATTGTAGAATAAAAAAAATAAAAAAATACCGATTGGAAAAAAAAAAACAGCAAACGGAATAAAATTCTATAAAAACGCTGACGCGGTGGCAAAAAAAAAAAAAATCGTTTTCGAGAACGCGCGTATACAAACGGGCCAGTAATTACACCGTCCGTCCGTTCAGTCGACGAGAATTTCTATAGCATGACATTCGTGATATTTCGTAATATAGTAAACGGGTTTTTTTTTTCTTTCTTTCTTTTTCTGACAATATTATCGATATTAATTACCGTCTAGCCGGGAAAAAAAAAAATCCGAACCGAACAAATAGCGCCGCTCGGCCGTACACGATTTTCGGTTTGTCTCCTCTTATCGATCCGGATCAGATATGAGATCGACGACGACGACGTTATTGACGACGGCCGCGCTGCTGGTTTTCTTGCTACCCCGTCAGACGGCCGCCGTGGAACAGCGAAAACCCGTCGCGGGAGGCGGTGTTGAGGACGCCAAGGACCCCGGCGAAGGCGACCGCGACGACCCGAACGACGGTTAGAATATAAACACCTACCGTTCTGTTACGACAAATAATAAGTAAATTCAGTGTGCAGGGCAAGAGGACACTAGTTCTCAAAAGTTTTTTTTTTTTTTTGGTCGAGTTCATTTTCCCTGTACAACCAGTACAATATATATACAAGTATTTGAAATCAATTCCAAATGTATTATAGATATGTATCTGCACCTGCACTATGCAAAATCGATCGTACTATAACAACCGTCATAGAAATCCTAGATAAGACGCGCATCTCGGAAAGTATTAACTTTTTCAGAATTTTTTTTTTTTTTTTACAATATTTTAGAAACAAATTGCTCTAAATTATTATTAAGTTATTTTTCGTGCCTCTTTTTTTTTTTTTTTTTTTTTTTTTTTTTTTGTGAGTGAAGCCACTACACGCAATCGGTTTTCGAATAGCAATTTGCATCAAAAATTTCATTAATAGATTCCTGAAAATATTTAGGCGTTAACATTTTTAATTTCCGTCAACCCGTTAATGNTAATAAGTAAATTCAGTGTGCAGGGCAAGAGGACACTAGTTCTCAAAAGTTTTTTTTTTTTTTTGTGAGTGAAGCCACTACACGCAATCGGTTTTCGAATAGCAATTTGCATCAAAAATTTCATTAATAGATTCCTGAAAATATTTAGGCGTTAACATTTTTAATTTCCGTCAACCCGTTAATGAGATATTCCATTTTTAAGTTTGTAATGGGGGAAGTAGTGTAGCATAATTTGTGCGGTAATGCGGCTTGTGACGTTTGAATAATCCTCTACTACCGTCGGCCTATCCAAACTTAAATGTGGAATATTAAAGTAATATAGATTTGTTCCTTCTATCACGCGACAAAATGAAAATTTGGCCTCTATTTATTTTTCAAATAAACGACATAATATTATTTTATTATTGTTATATCTTTAATTTATGAAAACAAATATTTAAAAAATAACTAAATTTCTGATGGATGTTTAAAAAATAAAAAGAGCCCAAATTTTTGTGTGCTTTTCTTGGGCAAATTTTCAAACATTAACACCGAAATTTATTTAAAATTAAATTTCATCTATTTATGGAACGTCACTGGCCGTCAGTGTTTTTTTTTTTTTTTATTTGGGCCAAATTCAGCCGCGTTGATGTGAATATCGGGGGGAAAAAATGAGTATTACAAAATGAACACTAGTGACTTTGATATCCAATTTAATTAATTTAATTCAATCTATTTATTTATTATAAGACAAAAAAATACTATTTAAGAGAAAAATTCCACCATAATGAAATGTAAGTGTAAATATTGAAATCAACGAGAAAAATTACAATATACTTTAAGCAATTTCGTTCTCCAAATGAGCCACTGCACTGCAATAGTTTATCACACGACAAACCACGTACGTTGCTCTCAATTTTAATTTTGCAATTGTTTTCGCGTCAATATTAGTACTCATTTTCTGTGAATTACCTGACCATATGTTTAAAATTGGGGGAGCGGGATATCGTACGTTGACAAATCCAATGTAAAAACGTTATAAACATGAAGCCTTAATGATAAAATTGAGAAATAGAAATTGCAGTTTCCCGCAGGTATGCCCAACAAACAATTTTATTTTTCGATGTTATAATAATATAGGAGTTCAGGACTATAGCATTTGTTTACTTTTTTGGAATGCCATTCAATCTAACCAAGTGCTATGTCATGCTAAACAAGTTTAAATACACAAATTTAAAAGACCTTTACTTTGTTATTTCCGTAGCTTTTTAAAATAATATTTCTTACTCGTTTTTTCTGCTTTTTGTGCATATTTGTGCTTTTTTCTATTTTGTAATTACGTAAGCCACTATTGTGCCAACTAATTCAAAACCTATTTTTCACCCCCTATGATTTTTAAATAATTTCAGCTTTGTTATCCATATCGTATTTTTTTGTTTTTGTTATCATTAAAAAAAAAAATGTCTAATGAAATTCTCTCTAAAATCATCCCTATGCAATTTGAAAGTGTTTTGTTTTGCTTAATCCGATAGTTTGTTTGAAAAAATTCTATTACTATTTTTTTTTTTTTTTTTTTGCGCATTAAAATAAAATTTATTAAGAACTTAATAAGCATTTTAAGGGTTCATAATAAACGATTCCAGGCGCTTTTTTTCGTTGACTTTAAGTGCTATATGTTCCCGGACCGTGATTATAACACACGCCCAAACGGTCTGATATGACCTTTTGTCCGCGCTGTTTTGAGTGTAGGATTTGTCCAATAAACGCGCGCGGTCTACACCCGTTTTTATCCAAGTGTGAGGCTCGAGTGTACCGGACCGACACGGTGAAACTCGTGCGCGTTTTTCGCCGCTAATAGGGTGTCGTCGGCCCTGGGACACCGTTAACGATATAATATTGTTGTTCACGCGATAACACTTTCACGCCTATATATATTATAAAACGTGGCTAAGACACGGTGTTATCTGTAATAATAGTGATTTTAAGGGTTAAAATCCGTTTAGAAATTATTCGCACGTTATTAAATTATGACGACGTGAGCCCTCGTAGGTTAGACCCCATATAGTATAGTATTAAACATTACACTTTCTGCGCTCTAAAATTACCCCGTTGTCCCGTAATACCGCATAAAAGATTCCGTGACAATGATGCTATTTAATAACAACACCTTTTTAATCTGCATTCTACATACGAGCACTCGCCCAGCCGCCGTACCCGTACAACGTTATCGATCCCTATAATATACGCAGTTTTTGGGAGAATAATGATAAAGTATTTCGCGAATAACATTTTGTGTATTAACATCATCGACTTGCAAAAAAAAATTAAAAAAAATGTATTTTGTATATAACACAATACAAACATCCGATCGGTAGTGAGATTAAAAGTGACTTTAAACAATTCGGAACATATGCTGCAGATACGTCATTTGAGTGGGGAACAAGGTGTGGCACTCGCGCCTCCTTGCAATTTGTATTCATAATTGGCCCAGGAATTAATCGGTAATTATTTGGCCGTAGTAAGCTTAAACGTATTCTTTTTTTTTTTTTAATTTCCAATTAAACGTTTTTCGTAACCACATCACACATTTCAACAATTTGCTTTTAACAATAATTGGCCTAGTCCCCTGATACAGAGAGGGTTGGAGGTAATTGGCCTCATAAAATCAGTGTACGCCCTCATAAAAATATTTGAATGGCACCCTTGAACATAGCTTAATTAAATAATCATGATTTTTATGAGATCGAACCAAATTTTAGAAACGAAAATATAGTTTGCACCCTGAAAATAAACCAAAATATATTCCGCTGGATATTCTAATCGCTTTTCAACAAAACTGCTTAGATTTTTAATATGCCCAGTTCGATATTCGAACCCCAACGATTGGCTATTTGCATTAATGTTACGTTTCTCTCTTGGTGTTCGTAAAAATTAAGTTAGTTAACACCAAATACTGTACTCAAAGTCCCCGAACCGGCAACCCACGGTCGGTGTAACCGTTAGTTTACAAAATTGTTTATTGCACAATACATGCGGTGTTGTGTCAAAATGTGATATCAATACTTACTCGTATGTTGAAAATATTGTCGTAAAATCGACGATATTAAATATGAACAACAATGAAAAACGTATAATGCATTTTTCGAAACACAATACAATATTATACTGAACACCTAAATAATTTGACGGTTCGTCAGTGTGTTCCAAAAGGAAATATATAATACAAATTTCCCGGCGTGTCCACTGCGCCGAACCGTGTAGTGAAATTCCGTGTGCACGTTTAGTTGAGCACGTTATGTGGAACTTCCCGTATAATGTTATCGTCGACAATTGTAGCGTTGCCGCAACACTGGAAATACATTTTCGCGTATTATTATCTGTGCGCGACGGATCGGTGAACAAAACGTATTAGAGGGTGGACGAAAAAAAATAGAAAACGTCGTTAAAAGTACAGTTACCTGAGTACGGCTCATTCCACCGATTTCCCGACTCTGCAGTCGGCGGCGGCGTCGGGCGTCAAAAGTCGTCGACACGCATTAATGTAAGCGAGTGTAACAGTGATGCTGTACGGTTACGTTGTGTACGAACAATTAGCTATACGGTTAATAGATTTCGCGAAAAGTTCGCGGGCAGAGTGCGATTTTTCAAAACGCCTTTCAGTATATTTTGCCGTCGTCGTCTCCGCGAATGCTCGCAGTTTGCGTGCGAGATGCGGGGGCGTAGAGCAGGGGCGGGCGAAATATAATATACCCCGCGCGCATTGCACACGGCTTAAAAAATATTATGACGTTTGAATAGCGTTCCTTTTTTTTTTTTTTTCCTCCTCCCCTCAATAGTAATAATATATAGCGCCGCAATATAATATAGTAATATAATACGGCGTGTATATATGTATAGCATATAACATAATTTTATTCTATTTTTTTTTTTTTTTTTTCCGAAATCTCGGTATATAGTATAGTAATATACCTATATAATATATGCGTGCGCGTATACGTATATATTATAGAAAGGAGTGTCAGAGAGGATGACTGATTGGGGTTCGGCGAGCGCGGGAAATTGCATAAATGTATTAGGCGAACCCCCTCCCCCTACCCCCGGCCCCCTAACCCCCCACCCCCGCGCCGTATTATAATCCCCGGGCTGAATGTTTAAGGTGGTGGCTAATGGAGGGTATAAACGATGAGATTGAATGTAAAATAGAAGATCACCGCGGCCGGGAACTGCCCCGGTTACGATGGGCGTAATAGTGCGCGCTAAACGGGCGGCGGCGGCGGCGGCGGCGGCGGCGGAGGAGGGTATTTGTTCCGTCGTCGCGCCGGGTCGGACTTAAAGTCTTTCCGCCGCCGCCGCCGCCGCAGCCGCCGTTTAAACGTTCGGTAATTTCGGCGTAACCTCGAGGACCGATAATCCGGTAGGTATACGAGCGCGCGTGGTCGCCGGTGTCCGCGTGCGCCGCCACACGGAATCCGAACGGGCGAAAAACGACGCGCGCTTTACCCACGACGCGTGTGACGACACCGGCTGCCCGCGTGGCTATTACGGCCGCTACACGTGTATAAACAATCGTTTGTAGCACGCCCGCCGCGGTCCTGTTGGTAAATATCGCACGCGGTTCCGCTTTAGTTTCTTCACCGCGTACCATTCCGCCGGGCGAATTTCGTCTCGCAGCGACAATTATTCGCGCGTTACGCCCGGTGTACGTTCGTAGGCCGCCGCCGTAATCGTTCCGCGCGTCGTTTATTATTATTATTATCGTTCGCCGTTGTCGTGACAATATTATAATCAGCCGAACCGACGCCGCCGTTTTCGTAAACGTTACCGGGCACAAACATAGTAATAACGCGATTGCCGGTTTTTCGTCTGTACACCAGCGGTTCTTAAACTTTTCGCGCGCACGGACCCTCCTCTCCCCCCCTCTCCCTGCTGACGAAAGTCTTTTGGAAACCGCGGACCTCTCTACCGATACCGATTTTTTTTTTTTTTTTACAAAATATCTCGTACGTAATCGCAATCAATATTTACCGATAGAGCCGCCGCGGACCCCCTTGAGGGACCGCTGGCCACGGTTTAAGAACCACCGGTCTACACATCTACGTTCGATCCTCGAATAACGCACTCGTTGTACGTATACCAACGGGAAAGTGTCGACTCATTTTTTTTCAGCGGTTTAAAAATTCTACGAAACGACAGTGACTCTCGCATTACCGCTATATTTCGTCACACCTTATTTTCGGTGTTAAAATTTTAAATTTCCGTCGACCCGGTTCCACTTTAACCGTTCGGGATCATCGTTTGCAGAATGGCGACACGACGCGTGAAGTTTAAATAGTGCTCCGCTACACTCTTTCTACCGAAACTTGAGAGTGCGATCATGTATCATCAACGAGTTGACAGAAATTGAAAAATGTCAACACCAAAATGTATTTAACTCCATACATTTAAGGAATTTTCAATATAGGTTGTTATTTAGAAATCAAAAGTGGCCAATAGTGTTTTCACCCTTAAAATTACGCGTGACAAAAAATAACGAAAACGCAACATTTTAGTAAAAAAGTAAATACTTTCCGTTGCGGTTCTTATTCGAGGATTGATCATTGTATAATATACGATTCTAGGCGAAAATGTTTAAGGACGTTTGCCGTCTTAGCAGCTTACCTGACAGTAAAATAAAAATATTCAAATAAATATTAGTCCTAAGTATCATTATCAAAATTATTGATTGTGTATGTAACTAATCATAAAAGAAACAAAAAAAAAAATACTTCTTCATTATGAAAGGTTTAAAAAATGAAGGGTATAGGGAAAAACCAAAAAAGTCACTTTTTTCCAAAATTGCGATATCAGTGTCAAATAATTTGTATTGACGTGCTGTATCTTTTATACGATCGAAACGGTGAAAAAACCAGATTAGTCGAAAGTAACGAATGCCAGAAGTTTAGACCTACAGCAAAAAAAAAAAAAAAACAGATAATAAATTTATAACCCAGTAAGTGTTGGGTACACTTAATACACGGCTATAACCTTGGTTAATAATACAATATGACATTATTATTTTGTGATTACTTCATTTCAAAGTTGAACATTAAACTTAATCTGAACTTTTTATTCCGTAAAAAAAAATGTTACGTTTTTCTCATTTTAAAAAAAAAAATGACTTGTCTGGTTTTTTCCTTGTACCCTTCAAATGCATTTTATTAACAAATCGCTTTTTCAAATGACTTCGTCTAATAATTAATTGGTAATAATTAATAGATACCTGCATCAAAAAACTCCTATAAAGTACGTATTTCTCTTAAATACTCACCTCTTTACATTCGTTTATGATAGAAAACATTTTCTTGTTCAAAAATATTGTTAGTAGATTTCAGTTGCATTTGTTTTTTTTTTCCGTTCAGGTTCTCGCTACTCTCAATGTGTAATTGATTAAATTATTTATTCTAAATACATTAGTAACAACTGTTATATCTGCTATACACATCTTTCGTAGTTTGGCTGGAACGTTTAACACTAGGTTTAATATTTGAAAATACATGTGTTCTACATTTATCGTTAAATAAACAGAACAGACTAATTATGTTACTTTGATGACCTTTCAAAAAATGCATAAAATGAACAAAAAATGGAATAAAGTAAAATTTACTTATCTAATCATCATCTGAAAACACCGAATGACAGTAGTAGTTATGATATATTATAAATACAATAAATTATCAAACATTTTTGGAGAATGTGACTAAATATGTTACAAGAAAGTGAAAAAAACTTTCAATTAGGTATATGATATTTTAAAATTAATATATCCGTCACTATGATATTTTCGGCGGCGCGTCCGACGGGTATGAGCGAGACGTTAAGATCCCCATCGGAGACATCGGGGACTTCCGAAAGCAAATGATGCCCACCAGAGCGATAGGAAATTAAAAGCAATCTAACTTCAATGACCTATAGTATAATATAAAAAAAAATAAAAGATCTCTCGAGTTTAAAATCTTAAATATCTCACTTATTTTAACGTTTAAATTGTTTACCATTCGAAATGAAATTGGATACACATATATATATATATATATATATTTTTTTTTTATTACAAATTTGAAGTAGATAGTAAGCTACCATTATATTATATAAATGAACGAACGACTTTATTGGAATTCCGTCGAAATATATGATATATATTTAATGCTGTTTTATTATTTTTTAAGTACTTAAAAAAAAAAAACACACACAATCTTAAAATCAAAAGTTTATAAGATAGGATACATAGATTTGTTTAATATCTGTACGCAACCATATATACTATTTTTAATGGAAAACGAATCTAAGCGAAATTAAATTATATATGTTTTGAAATGCCGCGTTTCTTTGCGATTTTCTTTAAAATTAAAACTTGCAATTACTACATTACACTAATTTATTTTGAAAAAACGTAAATTAAAAAAAAAAATCAAATCATTTATACCGTAAACTTTTCTATTTTCTTAAATTATAAAGAAAACTACTCAGAAATTTAAAAAACAACTTTCCTATGCACTAACTATTGGAAAATATACTACAAATGAAATTCGATGCAAGATTTTTGGTAGAAAAATAAAATGGAAAAAATTTAAAATAATAGATTTTGTATTGCCTTTTTTTTCCTAAGTATAATAATTTCTCGCTCCCCTCAAAATTTATAACACTTAGAACCAATTCATTCCTTGCTACGCTCGGCTTCTATAAGTAATACCATCATATACTAGCAGTTCTGGTTTTTGATATATTTCTGGGAACGAGATCTTTTGATATTAATTTGCAATATATTTAACATACATAAAATATTTACCCAATATTTATTAATTTAATTTTTTCTTTATTGATTTTTATTATTACTCGGAAATATAGGCCATTAGTTACAACGTATTAATTATTATTTACAATTATTAAAAAGAAAAAAAAGGGAAAAAAATCAAATTATGTTACATGATTTAACAATTTAATTATATTTTATTGATTAAATTTGTTTATTTTAGAAATTTTATAATTTTCTTGTTTTGGACTGGGTTTGGTCCCAGAGATGCGTCAAAAGTTTCGGACAAGTTGAGATTAATTTGCTCCTGTTCTTACAGTTGACATTCCGTTAGGATATGTTTGACTGTGAGTTGAGAAACCGCAAGTTTCACAGGTGGGAGGTTTGTCTTTTGACATGAGATATCCATGGATATCCACATGAGATATCCACGGTAACCTCAAGTGTCTGATTCCTTACCGATTTATTAATGTATTTTAATTAACTTGCATATCATTTCATAACTTATCTATATTAAAGTACCTAAGTTTCAATTAACAACGAAGTTGAAGTTTAATTTCAAAATTATAACACAAATACTACTTTGTGTAGTCTAAATTCGGAGCTTGGGGGGTCTAGTCCCCCCCCTCAGTAAAACTGCCATTATTTACTAGTATACATAGTTGTCCGATTGACAAAATAACCAATCACTAACCTGGTAGTTATTTTTAACTTTAATAAATTCTATACATAAGTCAATTTATTGAAATTTAACATTACTGAATCTCTTTTATTTTATACTGTTTTAAATAATTTAATAATATAGGAAATCAATTATTTATTAAAATACATTTTGCAAACGCGTTAAATCATTATCTTCGTAAAAAGTCAAACACGATTAAAAATAATCGTCGCATCATTTATATATTTTATGAATCATTATAAACTTTTCAAAATCACTTCATTATACGTAACGTATTTTAACGTTGCACTTAAACAATTTAATACATTAAAATTAATATCACCATATAGTGATTAAAAAAATATATTAAATAAAATATAAGGTATCTCACGTTCTCGGACGAATACAAATTATTTACGAGAACATTTTTTTTTTTTTTTAAATTTAAAAAAGATATTAAACTCAATTTAAAATAATTAAAATTAATATCGAGTTTTTTCATTATGGGAGGCGGAGCGTTTTGTTAACCAGCAATTAATTTTTTTTAAATGGTACTTCTTTGCCAATGTCCACTAAATTAACTGTAATAATAAATGTTTTTTTTTCATCCGTAGCACCAGATTAACTTATAAATCAATAAAAGAATTCAATTTTTGTACCAAAAATATTAATAACCTTGTAACAATAAGTTTTGGTATTAAATTTAAAAAATCTAGCTTCAAAATTTACCAGTTCTGTATGTACATTTTTAGACTTCAACAACTCTTAGCTGTGGATTGTATATACAGACAAACAAATCAGTGGCAGATTTAGAGTGTGGGCTCTCTTGTCTCAACCAATAACCTAACGTTTAGCCCTAAAAGTTTTAAACCTTAACTTTAAGGTAAAAATAAATAACAAAATTGTAAATAAAATATTTTAGAAAGTCTCGATAATATCCGTTTAGATATGTTATAGAAATAACGGGGTAAATAACTTATTTTTATTTATTTATTAGTTAACCGACGAGCGCATCGAGTAACTCGTGTTAGATTATAAATCTGGATTATCTTATCGCCAATTTAATACTGAATGAAAGATAAGAAACAATCGATAACTCTAATATATTTTTAAACGTCTTATCTTTATAATATAAATTCTATTGAGAAGAATAAAATCGGTAGGACATTAATGGAGAAAACCGGAATTAATAATAAGAACTGCAATCAAAAACAATCAAACAGAAAAGTAGTCACTAAGAAGACCTCGTTCAGGAAGCGATACAACCTGGAATATAACGGAGAATAGAATTATATGGAAGAATATTTGACTGGAGGGCTGGATTTAAAGGGACCTAGTAAAATAAAAAGAAGAAGAATACTTATTTCATTAAAAACAAAACAAAACTCATATATTATCCCGTATACAAGCTACTGGTCTTTTTACCAAAACATAGAAATTTAATTTAAATATGAATATTTGTAGTCCTTATCACCGTGAGTCATATATATATATATAAAAAAAAAAAAAACAGATATTGATTAACTTCATTATCTCAAGAGATGTCGCAAAGGGTGCCAAAATATCACCCTGCGACATAATAAATAATAATACTAATAAAATACCAATTTGTTATTTTCTACTCTCCACGTACGTACAAAATAATGGATTAATAACTCTAAACTTCAAAAACTATAAGTTTGCAGTTCGCGATTCACAACCGCCGCGGTGTTAACTGATGGGCAATAATAATGCTCACAAAAACCGTTAACGTGTAAAATTCACAAAAGTAAATTTACATCGTACGTAATAAATTAGTATAGTTCTACAGAATTTAGCACAAGAAACCCAATTGCTGGGCCCACTTATTAGTTCCCAGTACTATATTACTTGTTAAAAATAGTTATCTTCCAAAATACTAAACATTGTTTTTACTCATCGGTATCCGAAGATTGTTTGCAATTTATTTGGTAATATAAAACGACTGCTGATTATGTCAGTTTTCCCAATCGATTTGCCCCGATCTAATTTCCTCAGGTTTAATACCACCAAATCTAATTTTTCATACAAATAAAAATGTTCTTAAAATATTGGTCTTATTACAATAAAACGAATATGTGGCAGCATGATCACTAATAAATATACAAATAAAATAATTGAAATATTTTAGAAAAACAAACATTTTGGTAGACCGGCTTTAGGAAAATTAACTTTTATAGGGTAAAAAATTGGAAAAACTGTCTCTTTACCCATGTTTCTACCCAACCTATATTATAACCATATTTAGAATAAAAAAAAACTCCTATAAAAATGACTCTTGGCACCCACGCAAAAAGATACCTTACCAACGATATAAAACAGATTTATGTAGGTAAAAAAAAATCGAAATAACTGTTTCTAAAATTTGCATAAAATATAATATTTGTATAATATGGAAGTACAAATTTTAATTTAGATCAATATACTATGTCAACACTAAAATGTATTTAAATTAATGAAATGTTCAACATAGATAGGTTATCATTTGAATATCAAAAGTAAGTAATAGTTCATTGGTTTTACCCCTTAAAGTAAGAGTGATCAAAAATAACGGTAATGTGACATTTTAGAGCTGATTATTACTACTTAAATTTTCTAAAAAACGAATTCGGAAAAAAGTAAATACTTCCTGAAATAACGAGTGCCTTATGTTGAAGTTATAAATCACGTTATGTTGATCACCCTGTATATATATATAAACCTCCGAGTAAATTATTTCGGATTTCACAGTAGATTTTAATTTAATCAGTTCAATTAATTATCAAAACTTATTAAATTTATAAAATCCATTTTCATTGCCGATACGGACGATTAGAAGCTATTACCGCCAAGTTAAATTGTAAATCGATTATCTTTTCACAAAGTTCTAGCGGGTTAGCTTAATTGAATTATACACTAGGTACTTGATAACATCTTAACAAAGAAAAGCGATTCTCAATTTATTTTTAAAAATAATGCCGGTTAATGGCACTTGACACACTATTTAATTTGTAAATTTCAAATAAAAGGTAACCTATAGACTATTTTTATAATTTTGTGGTGCTCGAATAAAAGATCTTAAGTTAAAAAATACGAGAATGTGATTATTTTAAATAGCGGTAAAATTATTTAACCTTATTTTCGCTTTTTTTAGATTTAGGGCCTTTTACCTAAACAACACAGAATTTGTCTTTAAATATGGCTTACCTATATGTAGATTCTACAAAAAGAAAATAGTAGAGATGTTACGAACCCTGGTTTTTAAGGTCAAACCGAATCGAACGTAACTTTCCTTAAAACTAACGAACCCGAGTCAAACCGAACTTCTTAAATATATTATCGAACTCGAACATTAAAAAAATAAAAAGGTTAGGTGAGGTTAAGTTGTACAATTTTAAAATTGTAAAACTGTAAAATTATAATATTATGCGATTAAAGTAAAAGATAAAATAATGAATGCAATGATATTAATTTTCTTAATTTTATGACATATATAGAACCGTCTCTTTAGATTAACATTGTTGGCGTTCCATCAAGAAGTACATATTGTTCTAAAATAATTCCTGATTCTTTAAAAATTAAAAAAAAAAAACAAATCTTATTTTGTAAAATATTGATTAAAACAAAAACGGTTTAAATATGAAGCATAATGATAACGATAAATATTGAAATTTAATATATTATATTCTATTATAATTTGTTATTAGCCATCATAATTCACTTTTCAAATAATTTGTATACTCTCCACAATAGAAATTCCCGAGAACATCACTTCAATTAATATTCCTTAAGCATTTTCAATCAAGTAAACACTCAATAATTTACTTTCGAGTGCAGATTCATTTGTATAGAAAACATTTCTTTTTATAAAAATAATATACAAAAAAGACGCCCTAAGATAATGGAGATGGGTGCAGCTACTGTAATAGGTAATTTAATCTATATCTGTTAGCAACGACAAACCATTGCTAACGAAAAAACGATTCAGAGTGGAGTTCAGTTGACAGTGATGATTTGTCAACAATATATATATATGCATATCATATTATGATAAAATAATTAAATTGGCATTATATATTTTCTTTAATAATATTTGTTTAATATTGTATCGATTTTCCCGTTTTTTTTCCAGTTTTCCCATTTTTTCCAGGTTTTTCAAATTTAAGGGGAAAATCGAAAAATTATCTTCTTTAAGTACCTTTCCAGTCAGATTTAATTTCAGAAAAAGTGCTATCATTGTGAATCGGAGCAAATCTGCTGGTGGAAAAGTTCACAGGACAAAAGAAGGCCAAAATATTTTTTTACTAATACCTACGTTTCGTACAATTTCCCTTTTTCCGACATTTTATTCCGGTTTTTCCAGATAATATAAAAACTACTTGAAAAATCAAAAAATGACCTCCTTAAGTTTCCACGGAGATAAAAATTCCTTTCAAAAAATAAGCTACACTTAATACATCGGAAAAAGGTTTCTGGTAGAAAAGTTTGCACAACAGATCGAGAGGAATTTGCGAGATTAAAATAATCCGAGGGAGCGATAACTTGGTTCTCTAGGTACACCCAAATTGTATGTTTTTTCTTTGTTTAGGTAAAAGGAAAAAAAATGCAAACAATTTTGTTCGAAACCCAAGTATGGCTCAGAACCCCTAGGATAATAATAGGCATGTTTAAACATTAGACCACGACAAATATTCTATGAGACAATATAGAGTTATTCAACATAACATATAATATCTGCATTATATCAGAACTTCAAAAAGCTATAATTTCGAAACTTAGTCAGTCCGCTCAATTCCAACTTCACCATCGTTCTTAAATTGTCAATATACATATGTTCAAAAAAAAAAAAATATTGAAAATTTAGATTTGTTCCACGTAATTTTTTACTCAAAGATTTTCGTCAAAATTTTATATTAAAATTTCTATATAAAAAAAAAAATACTACATTAAACTCAAATTTTTTTTGACAAAGTAAGACTCATAATGTATTTTCAGACTTTATTTAAGTCTATGATCTTTGCTGTAAATATACGATAATAATTCTGTGGCTTGGAGCAAGAAAGGCCAATGTCAATTTTATGAAAAAAAGAAATAAAGTTAGAAATAAAAAAAAAAGACCGAGATTTTCCTAATTATCTTACATATTAATGAGAATTTCAAAAAATGACCTTTTCAAAGTACCGCCCAAAGGACATTTCCTTTCCGAAAAAGTGCTATACTTGATAATCGAAGTATGCTTTCTGATAGAAAGTTATCACATAATAACAATAAACAAATATCAAAATAAACATCATTATAAAACCAATACATTCCTCACTCCACTCAGAATCTAAAATAAATAAACATCTTTGTAAAACCAATAAATTCTTTGCTAAACTCAAAATCTAAAATAAAAAGTGAAATTTTTTTAAACAAAAATTTGTTAAGTTTTGGTAAAAATTAAAAATTACACAAACATTTACATTTAAAATTCACAGAGCCTTATGGGGAATTAAAATTTCAAATCCCATTCCCCAGCAATCACAAAATGTGACATTAGTCTTTATTTCACTAAGCCACAGAATTATATTATATATTAATTTCATTCAAAAATGTATTATATCTGAGATAAATTAATTACACCCATGTACGACTATTATTTACTTTAACAATTCCTTTTTCAGAATTCGAAGACAAAATACTCCGGGCATGGATTGAACAATTTATTGAAAAATACAATAAAAATGTTCAGTCATCCACCGAGATAACAAACATACAGCGTATTGCCAAGAAGAGTCGAGCGAGAACTTCTACCAAACCTGTACCGGAACATAGAAACATCGCACCTTTGCCTATTTATCCATTTTTTTTCAATCCTTATTACCATCAAACCATTTACTCGAAATACATCCCATTAACTTATGGTACACCACCTCACCTGGTTCCCGTTTCACAAGTGCCGTCTTCGCAAGATGAATATCACCATCATTTTTTAATACCTTTGCATGCACAATATCCGTACACGCACATTCCAAGCTTTATTAGTTCAACTCCGATAGTCGATTTCTCAAAGATTAAAAACTCCATTAACTCCATAACGAATAAACCTCCAAATAATCAAAATACATTTTCCATATATGACAAGCCTCAAGAAATACCTGCAGCTATAGATAACACGAACAACATATCAAACCAAAAACCGGATGGTTTTAATCACATACCTCCCAAAATAGAACATCATTTTGAAGATCATCTAAAAGAAAAACCAAATCCAATAAGGGACGGAAAATTACTTGATGGCAATAAAGATAATCTAGATCTGATACCAACAACCGTACCAACGATAACAACTTATCAGTTTAATGAATCACAGAAAGTTCAAAATTTACCACTATCGACTACTGGTGATAAACATATAGACTCGTCTACGTCATCTGATATAAATAGTAATCCAGAAACAGATCATGTAACATTAACGTCAATGTCAACGACTTTATCAGACATTTCGAATCCACTAAAAATCATTAGTAGTTCAGTTCCACAACTTCCGTTTGACGATAAATTAACCACAATAGCACAATTTTCTTCTCCAACCACAGAACAATCAGAAACTACTACCAGTAACAATATTTCTGATGAAAACTCAACCATTGATGACAGTACATATTCAAGTGAGTTACCAGAAAATCAACAAAATGCACGGTCTTCGAATAACAAAGAAACAACCACAGGTATTCCAAAAACATTCAATGAAACCGAAGAAAAAACAACAGTAATAATTAATAAAAAACTAACTACAAACATTGAAACTGCATCGTTACCTTCGGATATAACTTCATATCCAACAACTACACTATTTTCAATGCTTCAGATTGAAAACAATAATTCTCAAACACCAAAATTTCCGTCTATAATCTCACCAAATATCACAACAACATTACACGATGATTTACATTATAGTCCAATTCAAATGAGATCAATTTTTTCTACCACGCAATCTACAAACGTTAACATCGTGTCTGATAACCAATCAGAATTAATTACCCCATCCATCCATTTGCCACTAATTTCTACTACAATTTCAGAAACAACGACAGTGCCGTTTATAACTGCACAATCTTCTACTATAATGATACCATCGTCATCGCCACTTCCTGAAAAATTTAATTCAGACCAAACATCATCACATCCAATTATAACGTTTGATGAAAATAATAATACTAAATTATCGAATACAGATTATACTTCAATGTTTTCTACGTTACGACCACTAAATACTACTAATTCCCGGTTAGAAGATAAAACTGAGAACAATTTATCAACCGTAGTCAATAGGTCCATAAAAAGTACAACTCAAAATATAAATATTTCAACCTTAAACAACAAATTGGTTACATCACCTCCAACCACACTGATTACCATTTCATCGACTAAGCGTCTAGGCCCTAGAGTAATCAGCCCGAAGCCACACATAGAAAATAGTCAGAAAAATATACCGTCCGATATAAAGATGTCGTCTAAAATATATAGTGAAACAAAATCCAGCACTGAAAAATCAATGAATACGTACAAAATCAAAAAAACTTTTAATTATATACCATCAACTACAGACAAACCTAAAGAGACATCATCAAAATCATTGATAATGGCAATCAAACCAAATAATTCTACCCAAAAAAAATTCACTGATGATTCAAAACATAAAACAACTACCAACAGCCCAGACAGCGATATTACTGAACCAACAGAAACTAACAGAGATTCAGAACTTTGGTATAATCACTTGAATATCCAAAATCCACATAAAGAAAAATTAAATAAAGACCAAGTAGGCTTTTTAATAAAAAAGTTAATAAAATTACTCAAACCCGAAATCGATAACCAGCCAATAACTAAAGAGAGTTTAGCTGGAGTCATTACACCAAAACTCGGAGATCAAGAAAAATTAGTATACATTATAGTACCGTGGGGAAGAGACACTATTGAAAATATAGAAAATCAGAAACAACAAGAAAACAATATGGGCACATAGAAAACGTTCGATCAATTATTATGTTACCTAAATAACTATATTTACACAAAATTATATGTTTATAAATGCCGATGATAAAAACCGTTTGTTTTTTTTTTTGTTTTGCTAGTGCTAAAATTATAATGAATAAAATAAAATATATATACATATTTTAGTCGTTCAATTGACAAAGTAAGGCTACTCCGCGGTATATCCAATGACAGGGATTTTTATTGTTATCGAGAAACATCGGTAAAACGTAATTGGTAGAATGGCCCGCCGTAGACAATATTCCTCTTCTTTCCGAAGTCTTATACACGGGGCACGTATACCTATTTCCCTTTATCAACTCATTTTTCCGTATAGGTATAAACCATACTAACGGTAACACGTCTGTCAATACTTTTGGAAATTGTTCCGCCAGTACCATCCTGTAATACAAAAAAAAAACAATGTATTATTGTAGTTATTAAATATAATAATAAATAAATCTAAAAAATACACGTTTAAATATTAAAAAATATTATATTGAATATCGACCTAGATGATTAAACACCAATACAACGGATCTAAAATGCCAACATCAATCGTTTTTAATAATTTTATTAATAAATCATCGTGCATAAAGCGTATTAAATATTTAAAAAAAAATAAATATCAAAAAAAACATACGCGGACCTATCCCAACGAGCCCCGTCTAAAAACAGACCGTAACAGTATACTCCGTCCTCGGGAGACGCATCGATTCTGTCGGTGTATTGCACTTTAAAATCGTAGCACAATTGATCGATGGGTATAGTATGACGGCGAGAAAAATTTTGCATAGCTCCGGTAAGAAATGCTTGAGGGAAAAAAAATCCGCTAAGCCAGAAATTGTTTGGTTTACCTTTATCGTACCAAACCTAAAACAAAATCAAACGCATTCAGATTGAAGAAATAAGAAAAAAATATGGATATGATATAACGTAATTCGGTAACAGTTTACACTTAATACAGCATAATAGAATACACAGGCATTAATTATAAATATACAAGTATTAAGTATAAACTATACACTATATGCACAATACGCGTAAATAATAATTTATTGTTTTTGAAACTTATCGCCGAATTTACCTACGTCCTGCAACATGAAAAACGCTCGTTGTTTGTTTCGAGTACAAAACAAAAGGAATAATATAAGTAGGTAATAATGAAAATTACCGGTAAATTAAATTTTAAACAAAAACCATAAAAGAGTAGATGTATTAAACTTCCGTCGTGCGCTCTGAACGAACAACTTTAATCTAAAAATATTTTACTCGGATAGGTATTTGTCAGTCATAATTTACGTGTCGTGTATTCATTTTAGATAACAACGTCGTTTAGCCGTCGGATTAACTTAATGTTTCGTAAATGTCTAAGCGTTTGTCTTTTGTCGCTCCTTCCGTTGTCTATATTATGTTTATTACGGCACTGGAATACCGAAACAAGGATCGTTAACTCGGAATTATTCGAACCAGAATACCCGTACTATCCGTTTTGTTTCGTAAATATAGGTATCTATGATTTGAATTTGAAATATAATATTTGTAACAAACAACTGTATAGATAATAAATTATAATATAATTGTAAGCATTTATTTATTTTTATATTTTTAACTGGACTAAAATTTAAATAAAATTGTATTTTACTACTTGTAAATAATTCTAATAAATAATTCTGATAAGGTGTAGACCTTATCAACAACACAGTCATAAATACTTATCTATTACCTAAATACTTTATAGCTTATTTACACAACAATATTATTATACTATGTTCAATTATTTGTCTAAAATTTAAAATAATATTACGTAAGAACTAAATATTATAAAATGATCATTATAAAAAAAAATATAAACGTTTTAAATATTTGTATATTATCCACCGCATTACACTTAATATTCAAAGTAATTTATAAAGAGTAAATACTAATTAAGGAGTAAGTATAATCTAAATCAACTGTTTAATTTATAAATAATTATACTACCTGATTTACATTTACATTACATTTGGCTGTAAATTTATTATTATTTGTTTTAGTTTAAAACTTATTATACAATTTAATTAATCTTAAATTATTAAAACATTAATATTTTAAAAATATATACATAATATAATGTATGTATTAAAGTTCAATAATATGCCCATGAATTCAAGGTCTGATAACATTGTTAAAAGTTCTATTTTTTATTTTAATGTACTTATATTTAAATCAAAAATTAAATTTGAGTAGAATATTTGTCTAATATAAACATTATTATTAGTTGGTAGTAAGTACCTATTTAAATATTTGGATGATAAAAAATATATAAAATGTTTAGAGAATATTGGGCAAATTCAAATGTATAGCCAACTAATATTTGATAAATAATACTGTGTTATCATTTTTTACGAAAGTTGTAATGCCATAGTAATATTATGTATCTACCCGTATGGCGGGACTTACTTGTAAGAAATTAAGTCGCTCGATAAAATTAGATATGTATCCGCTTAAGGACTTAAGACTCGGATAAGAAAATTTTGACCAAAATACTGGATATTTTGCCGCAGATAACGATAATGCCATGGTTTCTAGTTCAGGCGTCATAACAATAGCGCCTTTGATGGATTTTATCAAGTCATGTAAGCTTTTACGAATCACGGACAATAGTACGTTAAAACGGTCCATTTCTTGAATAAGAACCGTGTTCATAGAATCGGCGTACATAACAGGGTATTTTGTCATTGCCGTTTCTATGTCGAAATCGTCTGGAAGCTTCGCGAGTATATCAGACGCAATTACCATCAACAAATTATCCATCGTATCGATATAGTCTGTATTGTTACTGCACGACTCTACTACTGATGTAAACGAATTAAAAAATTGTGACGTCGCCTGTAAATCACGAGTAATTCCTGAATTCATGTGCAATCCAAACACTTCTGGGTTGGATGCAACCGGAATTTCCTGTTGGAAAAAGATGAATGTAGTTATTTTAATTTAGATTCGTTGGAAAAAAAATATGAGTTTTTATAAGTTTTTATAAGATTTTATAAGTACTTCAATTTTTTTTATAAAATCTTGATAGTTGCTACGGTAAGGGATACCATATTTTTCGCTTAAATCACAGAATAAATAATAAGGATTTTCAACTATTTGCGGACAGCAGAATATATTCAAAATTGTATTCAACGTACGTCTGTCCCAATCGTCAGTTATTCTACCGCCATAGTTGCATTCTCCGGTTAAATATTTAACCGCCTCGAACGGTATCTCATTAAATTCGTTAATATAAAACTAAAAATAATTTAATTAATAATGTGTTCGAAATTGAATTTCTATGTATATTATGCACTTGGAGTTCTTGTATGGAGATATGATAATCGGATTCATTAAATCCGTAAGGGATATTCCATCCGATAGGCCCAAATCTTCTACGTTCTTGTACAACAGCATGGAAAAACGTAAGTCCGTATAATTGTTTTGTAAATATATGTTCTTTACCCGGACAACCTTCAAAAAAGTTTTGATCTTTGACCGGGTATGACTGATAGTTTCTGAGCATATTGGCTTGCAAACCTGTCGGTAGCTCATTAGTCATTTTGACGCCATTTTGGAGCACGGAAACTGGGAACTAAGATCAATTATTCAAATTAAAAAATATTCCCAAAAATAAGCAATTTGTCGTAGTAATACTTTATCCGAAGAATAACTGGTCAGCCACAATCTAAATTCGCTATTAACGTTAAAATCGTCAAACCCATCACAGATCGCTTCTAATTGCTCCATCCATGTAATAGCTAAATGACAATTTTGCAAACATACCCAACCTCCTGTTTTTTGCGCGTCTCGTATCAATAATTCGGCTATGGGACCCTTGAACAAAATATCATCGTTTTTATGCTAAGTATATCAAATATTATCTAATTTATATAATATTGTGTTATTAACTTGTCCTTGACCCAATGAAACATTTCGTAAAGTCTCCGTTTTACCCAGTTTGTGTGCAAACTGTAACAAGCTCACCATAGGATCTACTCCTGGTGAGAGAATGAATATAAGTGGACTCAAACAAGTTGAATCACCATAAGATTTTTGTATTTCAAACGGTAGATTATAGATAAATTGTTCTCCCAGTTCTGCTTCAATAAATTTAGCGATAACAGGTATGACTTTATCGGGCCTAATAGTACGTACAACGAGAATGCGTTGAAAATTACTTAATTTATCGTGCCAAGGATTAGGAAATTTATGGTTTTCACCATCAGTTAAGTAATAATAATTTTTCCAATATTCAACATTTTTTATTAAATCATCTTTTATTCCTGAAACGAATAATATTAGCATTAACAGTAAGTAATTTATTAATGAGATTTCAAATCTATAACTACCATTGTACGCATTTAATTGATCTAAACGGCATATCTCATTCCAACTTTTATCGAGAAGCCAATCGGGCCCAGGATTAGGAAAAGTATTTTTCACGTCAACGCCGTCCGTTCTAAGAAACATTAATTCTTCCTTGTTGATTTTATTGTCCGCGCTATAATTAAGAACGGTTCAAAAATCATTAACTATAAATACAAATATTATTTTATCGTTTACTCACAGCATTAATGTAGTACATATAATGAAAGAAAATAAAATTTTATCCTTTTCAAATAACGATCGGCATACGTTAGTGTACAAATTATATGTAAATGTTTTTTTCAGAGCCTCAAGACGTATAGAAATCGTTTTCGATTTGTTTCTAAACCAACAATATACAATTTTGCAATTCAACTTTAGCCATATGAATTTATAATCATATTTATTAAATGGATAGATATATTATGTGTAATTTATGTATGCCTTGAACTGTATCTGTGAATGGTCACTAACAACTGTTTTTAAATATGACACTTATATAGAATTATCATAATTTACGTTTCTTTAATAAAATTTAAAAAGTTACAAATATATTTTGATATAAGTAACTCATTCATAAGTAAATTGAATCTTATGATTTTAAATTCGGAGCGGAGCGCGGAATGTATTGGTTTTACAGTAATGTTTATATTTTAGATTCTGAGTGGGGCGACGAAGCTTATAGTTTTACAAAGATCTTTATTACTTTTCTTTTCTTTATCTTTGCGCAACTTTTCTACCAGAAATATTACTCCGATTTTTATGTGTTACACTTTTTCAGAAAGGACATTTTAGTGGGGTAGTACTTTAAGGAAGTTTTTTTTGATTTTCCCGGGAGTTTTCATAATAAATAGAAAAATACATAGGAAAAATGGGAAAATTTACTATATAACTACATAGTACCAAAAAATAAACAGGCAAAACTTCATACAAATCCCTATGAGTATAATTATTATACATAGAGAAAAAAGAAAAAAATAATTACAGTAAAATACACAAATGTTAAAAAAAATTAGCTGCCACCTCAAAATCAACCGCAATTGTTTCCTTCCCTTGCCCTCTTAATACGAACCTGGGTTCACAAAGCAAATATTATTATTTTATTACATTACAATATAACATAATATAAGCAGTAATAATAATGTACTCTTGGAAAATACACACTACGTCAATCATATGTTACGTCCCAGTTTGTTTTTTCACTTAGCAACAGTTTTTTTTAGCTCTTGTACTCTTGTTTACTGCAATTCTGTCACTCTGCCATTAACGTTTAGTCTTAAATGTTGTTTTTTTCGCTGTCATTCTGACAATTCAAATTTAATTTAAATTGTTTGAATTATATAAATCGATTTATATATTTCTTTTCGTCCATTAACAACTTATATAGATTTATTAATATTATGTCAATATTATATTTTGTTCTTATACTCGTACTATAATAATAACGCCGTACTATTGTTAGATTTCAAAAACCATTCTGTTGTCGCCGTGTTTTATACTATGGTCATTTTGTTGTATATCACGGAAAATCTGGAATGAATCTGTATCATGTTGATAAAATGCATGCAATTGTGTACATTATACTATGAAAAATCGTTAATTATAAAGTCATTTATTTTTTTGTTATTTCGTTTTATTTTTTTAATTAAAAGAGCCGTACATAATTAATTCCCTAAATTTTTATTCTGGGTCTTTAAAACGATTTGTATAAATGCATTTATATAATGTTACACGGAGCCGGAAACGCGCCCTGTTATTCACACATCCGAAAATGACCACAATGCATGGAAATTAATTTCCAAATGCTACGGTCGGTCCGAGTTTGACCGACAAGTTAAGTTAAATACGCTATGCGTTGTACCACCGGCTGTAACAAAAGCTCTTATTAACTCACAAAGTTTTTATAATAATTATAAAACTAAATGTTCAAAATTAGAAATTTAGAACATAAGATTATTTGAATCGTGTATATTATAAAGTTAATCATTTTTTAACATTTAATACTAAGATTTTTCTAATAATCCGCTATCTCTGATTACTATTTAAGGATACGGCCGTTTTTGTGGACTTTGAATTAAAATAAAACGTCCTAAGATAATAAAGACGGGTGCAGTCACTGTTATAGGTAATTTAATGTATACCCGTAAGCAACGATAAACCATTGCTTCAAGAAAACAATTCTTTGCGGAGTTTAGTTAATAGTGGTACTTTGTTAACAATGTGTATGCCATATTATAATAAAATAATTAAATAGGCTCTATATGTTTTCTTTAATAATGTTTATTTAATGTAGTACCGATTTCCCCAAGTTTTCTCGGTTTTTCACATTTAATGGGAAAACTTTTGAGAAAATCGAAAAATAACCTCTTTAAAGGAACTTCCCCACACCGATTTCCTTTCAAAAAAGGTGCTACACATAAAAATCGAAGGAAGATCTTTTGAAAAAAAAATAATAATAAAAATCTTTGTAAAGCCATAAGCTTCGTTGCTCCACTCAGAATCTAATATTTATTTTAAAAAAAATATATATATATATATAACATCATAATATTTTATCACAATTATGTCACTATGAAAATATCTGGTATATAATTTATGAATAAAAGAAATACCCTTGTATCCCAAACTTTATTTTTATTAGTTGTCAACGGCTGGAATGCTAAAAAAAACGATGCTATTAAAATTTATGGATCTGTAAAACAATGCAAAGATAAAACAAATATCATCTTTAACATGTTAATCGAAATCTTCAAACTAAGGTTAATATTATATTATTTACTTACACAATTTAAAAATTGTAGAAAACATTTCAGTCAAATATGCTGTAGCTGATTTATTAATATTATGTTGATTAATGTTGTTAATTATTGTTTTTTTTAAATTGTATACCATATATAGAGTAACAAAATAGAGACATTATCGTTGATACTGATATTAAATGTTTATCATGGTTAACAAATCATATTGTCATGGACCGGATTTACGTTGAATTAAATGATCATACGTTATACTTAATATTTTTAGACTCGTTAAATGAAAATGCATTAATACTATTAGAAATCATAAAATATATTAAAGTGAGTATAAATATTTTATTTTATTTATATTTTGTACAATGGCGAATATGATGTATTTTAAAATAATATTTTTTGTATCTCGTTAGGTTTTATTGAAACGTGATAAACCAAATGCAAAGTTATCTAGTAAGTCATGGCTAAGTTATTTGGGCCATTGGTTAAGAATGGTGGCGTTAGCCAAAGATAAACAAATTTGTATGATGTTTGGAGACCTAAAAATATTATTGGTCAAAGCGTATCACGACGGAGAAGAGCAGTTATTTTACATTATACCGTTTGGTACCAAAATACTTGAATCATATGCTAATAATAAAGTATGTCGAATAAATTACGTTTTTATAAAATTTAATTTTTGTTAATTTGTTGGTATAATATAAATGAATTTGTTTTATTATAGGTATTTAATACAGCCAATTCGTGGAGACTATGTGCATTGAACTGTTTAAGTAAACTACACCGAAAACTAAATTTAGATTATAAGTGTAGCGAAGAATGTATTGATTTTACAAAGGTGTTTATTTTTTTATCCTATGTACAAAAATTCTACAAGAAATCTTATAAATAAATATTATTTTAAATGAAAATAAAAAAATTATTACTCACGCTGTTTCGATTGCCACGATAAATATATCGATAAACCAAGTCAATGAATACTGGTACATTGGATCGAGATTGGGCAAATCGGTAATGCAGTAATAAAGTATAGAACAGTGTTTAGCAATTGGCTTGTACTGTAACCTGAACTCGTCGATGACTGCGATTGTTTCAACAGAAGCGGATTGTTTCTGCGTGATTTCCTTAGCTAATATCTAGTAAATAATAATCACAATTCATAAAGTCATCGATCATATCGATAATAAGTGTTTAAAAATACACATTTCGACACTAGAAACAGAGTTCTACTGCTCAACGGGTGGTTTTTATGTATTTTTTTTTTATATATGATCTGTTAATTTGAATTATTTAATAATATTAGTTGTCAAATAAATACTTTCAAGTTAATAGGTATTATTAATTGACTAAGGAATAGATTTTTGTTTTTCTTAAAAATTAAGGTAATTTTTGAAAATATTTGTAGAATTCAAACCTATAGCAATTTTAACTCTTATATTATTTTAACCTTAGAATTGTCTAAAACGTCAACTGCATTTTCATCTTCTAATATGTTTCCTGGTGCCGAAAGTATTTGAAGAATATTATTTTCAACGTCTAACAATGCTTTAGCGTTCTCAGTTCCTTCAAGTATCAACTGTTGTCTTTTTGATTCCAAATCAGGTCTGATATTGAGAGAAAAAATGTGGTTTAAGGAAAGTAAAATATTATATTAACAATAAGAATATTCACCGTTCTTTAGCCACAACAATTCCCAACAATTGCTCTTCCAAGCCTTCCACTGTTAATGCAAAATTTATTATAGTAACTTTATTAAATATTTCGGGTAAATAATGTGGATTTCTAAATTTAGATGTAATGTATAGTCGAAATTTTGAATTATATTCAATAACTTTATTTCCGAGTGTTATAAACACTGTATTTCCTAAAATATAAAATAAACAAACACAATATGAACATAATGATTACAAGGCACTCACATGTAATTAAAAATCGGTAAGACTAAAATGTTTGAAACTATAATATCTAAAATATTTGTATTTATTTTATAATAAATAAAACGATTATTACTTTATTTTTTAGGTCCACAATTATTCAACAATTTTTATAGATAAAATTACTATAAACATTTTTGATTGGTTTTTTGTTTTCAAACATTAAATCTTAACAAAATGTTTAGTCACCTTCATTATAAGTTTGCTTCAGTAAAACCGGATCTAAAGGTGTATGTAAGTCTTCTGATACGTTTTCAATTAATACCGGTTTTCCTAATTCTATACCAGCCTCAATACTTTTCATATAATTTGAGTTTGTTAACTTAACAATTATTATATCATTTGATTTTTCCATCGTTTTAATCCACTCGTGCGCTTGACCTTGAGGATCAATAAGTAAAGACCATCTTTGAGACCCATCCATTATTATAGCATTATCGATTGAAAACGAGTCCATTGGTAAACCGTTAATGATCCAATTTTGAATTTTTACCGGCACGCCCAAAACATCAATCAAACTATAACTATTCGAGCTTGGAATATTTAAATCACTACACAATAACTTCCATTTATCAATTATTAAAGATCTAAAAAATGAGTGCAAACAATTAAAAAGCTAATGCATTATTATTGATTTAAATACCTGAAGTGAGATGTAAACGGAGCCAAATATGCAATTATTCCACAAGATATAAGAATATCCCCAGGTATACAATCATATTTAATTTGAAGCTCTTCGGCACATTGAACCCAACGATTTTTCTCACCGCCAAGGCTTCCTAAATAAATTTAAATTTTATATTTAGAATTATATAAATAGATATAAGTACGTGTTAGAATATTTTATCCAAACCTATGAGTTTTTCAGCTTTAATTAACTTGCTTTGACATAACGCTACTTCTGCCAGTAATTTTTCTTTATTTAACACCGTCTCTTCCAATCTATCTTTTAGAGAATCTAATCTCTCCTGTAATTGTCTTACTTCATTTCGTTTTTCTTCCAACACAGCCATAGTCGCTTCATATTCAGAATTAGCTATTTCTAGTTTTTCTTTTTTCGGCGCCACAACTTTAATCACTTTATCATACATATCCAATGCAATTATCCACTTGCACAAACCTTCTGCAGCACTAGAAGCTTTAGCTACAATTGGAGGCTTAAAATTCGTATCCGGGAGATATGTTTTTCGTATTATAGTCATAATCTGAGAAGGTATATTATCCTTGTCATACTCTTTTAATCTTTGCAAAAAATTTATATCACCTAATATACGTTTACTCGGGCCCCAAAAATCAAGTATCTAGTAAATACAAACATTATTTTTTATCATGTATACATGTATTTATAAATAAATGTTAACCGTTACCTTTTGTCCCGGTTTATTAGGATCGGGAATTTTATCTGGTGATACTCCTTTCATCACACATACTGCTGCCATTACAGTTTTTACCATTTCAGGAGGATTTTTCATAGACTTAACTAATGTTATATCAGTTGGTTTTAGAGTATTTAAAGCATCGATTGCATCTTAAAATAAACATTAATTCCTAATTAAATTCTATTTATTTTTTTTATTGCCCGTGGAATTAATTAGTATTGATAAACAAGTCAGTGTAAAATAATCAATTTAACCTAACTGTAAAACAAAATAGTAAAATAAAATACCATAATAATAAATATTTCTTAAAAGCGAATACTTATTTGGTTTGTACAAGTTATTATATAGATACGTGGTACCTAATATTTTAATTTCCAATGAAGGAAAGGAACTTAAATAAACGTTTAGTTCATTGTTTTATTCAAACTTTTAAACTATATTTTCCAAATAATATATTCTCACCTTCTAAAACGGGTATAGCTAAAGCCAAATCAGCTTCACATTCTGTTTTCAATTCATTTGCTGCTTCAGCTTGAACATTTGCAACTTTTTCATCTTCTTGTACTCTAGCAGTAGCTTTTCCTACTTCAACCGTCTCGCGAGAAATCATTGTCATCATTTCTTCAGTATCTTTTTGAGCTTGCTGTAGCTGTGGTTGAAGTTTAAATAAATCTTCTTTCATCTGACTAACTTGTAAAGTAGCATAATCTAATTCCTGAAGGCCACCGATATAGCGCATTTTTGCTTCCATAATGTCTTTTTGTTTACGATTTGTACATTTCGTATATGCTTGGATTAAATCTAAATATGATGCAGATGTAATGTATGTATGACGCCGCGTGGTAGAATAGAATTCCAAAGATAATTTTCTGTAATCGAATATATTTAATTATTTGGATTGCTTGTTTACTATATAGATATTTAATAATACTTACTTAGCATCAAAATGAAACTGTTTACAAACAGTAACAGCAGAACTTTTAATTTTCTCAGAAAGATTAACGTCGTTCAAGTACTTATGAGCAATCATTTCTAAGGCATCATCTGGCCAATCCCTAAACCAATCAACTGTACAGCAATTGACCATGGACGGATAAAGTCGCAATAAGTTTTTAAATGTTGAACCGATTGGACTAAAGCATAAACAAATGTGCAAATTTTGTTTACAGCGGTTTATAAAATAATTGAAAACAATCAATGGAGCAATATCTAAATTTCTATTTCCACCTTGAGCAGCAAATCTTACCATCTATAACACATATATAACGTATTAAGTATTCAAAATTTGAACCTTTCATATAACTGTCCTAACGGACTTAATTCATAATTAAATAAAATTAATAATTTATACCTCTAATATATTTTGTTGTTCATCTAAATTAAATAAATTTGGTATTTCACCAGAATTCAATAAAATATCAATGTCTTGTAAAAAATATTCTTCTTTTATTTGTCTTTCACTAAACAAAAACACAGTTTGACGATTTTTTCCTCCGGATTCTATTAGTATCATTTTTAAATCATTTCTCCACTCGTTTAATCCATAACCTTTAATAATCTTAGGTTGAAAGACATTATAGTTATACATAGCCGCTGCTAAGCGTGTTAGGGATTGTCGACCTGAACCTCCAACTCCAATTAATAATGCAGATCCACCGGGTATCGTTAAAATTCTACAAATCCTCGATAAATGTTCAAGAGCATATCTATTTACATTTAAAAATAAAGTTGTATTAAAAAAAAAAATAAATACTGTAAAAATTTTACTTAAACAAAACGATATTTAGTTTCGATTTGTGTTTCATATTGTATTCATCTATTATTATTTGAGCTTTTTCTTCTAAATTTGATATTGAAGGTGGTTCTTCGTATTTTTTTTCATTTGAATCATCAAATGCTATAACATTAGTATACAAGAGATTTCCCATATTTTGACAAAGAATAGGCTAAAAATCAATCGATGAACTACAGTTTTAATTCATTTATGAATTATGAGTAGATAAAAAAATATATTTTTAAAATTACATACAGTCGAATCTGATAAGTTATTAAATACTATATCAAAAGTTTCTTGAAAATATATATTAACATTTGAACGAATTTTATTAAACAACCATTCTTTATCATTTTCATCGATAAGACGATCACAAAATACTCTCATAATTTCGTGTACCCACAATCTATAATGCACATAATACATTATTTTTGTAGCACTATTATTTTTCAAATACTTTTGCATTTTTAATAAAATATACCTCACAAATACTTTTCGGTTACTATAACTATCTTTACGAAACAGAAGTATTCCATTTGTCACTTTTGAAATGTCTCTTAAATTGAATAAATAATGTGATTTTGCAGGAGTGGGGGCCAGATTATTAATAACTGATCTATATAAGTCAATTGTTGATTGGATAATGTTGTCGATAATTGGAACCACCTCTAGCGTAAAACCATTTCTCTGAAAATTGATTTTAAATAATACAAATTCTAATTTGAAGTGACTTTTATTTAACATACTTTTAATCCAATTTGAAGTAAATTTGAAAAAATCTTTGTTATACTTTCGTCATCAAATGAATTTAGAGCAAACAAGCCAAAATGTCGCAAAAATCTTGCACACACATCATGTCGATTTCCACCAGTTGGACCAATTGCTGACAATAAAAGAATATCTTTAAGATAAACTTTTGTTGTATTTTTTGTGTCATACCAGTGATTATGGTCAATAAACTGCCTCAATAACTCAATAGGAGGTTGTGCTCCATATTTTTCTTTAACAGGCATATTCATATCATCAATAAAAATCACACAAACTTTACCCAAGGGTGGACCATATACACCGCGTTTACGCTTTATGAGTTTAGACAATATAATTTCTTGGGTAAAATTAGCTGAGGTCTGAGTCGTAAATGTAACAACAGATGGAACGTATTTATCTAAAGACAATTTATTCATTATATAATTTCTTATGTAAAGAGTTTTCCCTGTACCCGTAGGACCAAAAAATAATAATGGTTTGCGATGAGAAATAAACATGTCAACTAAATGCATGTACCTATAATTTTATGAACAAATTTTAAATTAATTCTTAATATTTATATTAATTACTTATTTTTAAGTTACCTAGCCGTATCAAGTGTAGGCACAAAAATGTTTTCAATATTAGTAATTTCTTCAATTGTATTATTTTTCACAACTTCCGATAAATTTTTCCAAGATCCTCTACCCGTGCAACTATAAAAATAGTCATATAATACTCCATCGTTGGGTATGGGAATGTCCAATGGACTTAAAGTTTCTGGTGGTTCCACACTAGGAATCTTTCCTTTCCACAATTCTTTGAAATAAAGATCGAATGCTGATCGTGAACTAGAATCAATCGTTCCCCCAAAACCCCAAATACAAGCATACACAAAAGATCCTTGCAAATAATTTGTAAAGTGTTCATTAAAAGTCGGATTATCAACACTCGCATTTTTTAATTGCATTTTTAGTATATTTAAAACGTTTCTGTAAAATAATTCAAACCAATCAAAATTAAAATAAATAACTAAAATAATCAGAGACAAATTACTTACAAAACAGTATTTGCTTCCCCAGCATTAATCAGTTCAACACAATTTTGATGAACGAAATGCAGACAAGGAGGAGCTATCCAATCAAATAAATACATTATATCAATACCATGTTGATCTAAAGACCAAGATTCCGGACAAGTTTTAATCCAAGTTTCAATTAATGGCCTCCAACCCAAATTTAAAGGATCCAAATAAATTATACCACAGCGAGACACAGTTGCCGGTGACGCCTAAGTTAGTACAATTTATTTTTACAATTATTATGCTACAAGTAAATAAAGAACATACCTGAGTAAGATCCATTGTCTCAAATATCATAGATATATAATCCGGCATGTCAATAACTTCACCAGAACTTGAACACAACTTTTTACTATCATCCAATACTGTATTCATATTTTCTATCCAAACTGCATCAATAGGACCATCAAATATTAACCATTTTCTATTTGAAGTCTCTGATATTGCAAATTGCCTACATAACAAATGCAAATCGTATATTTAAACATATAGATAACATAATAATATGTGTATAAGTATAGGCGCAAAAAGCTCAAAAATTAAGCTCCAATAAATTGACTATACCTATATATATTTGGAACTTATTTGATAGGGATTAGATCTGAGGGGATTAAACTGGACCAAAGTCTCATTTGTGTCAACATACAAATAAATACAATCTGTAGAAACACTGTTATTTTTAATAATATAATATTGTACCTGAATATGTTAGCTACAACTCCGTTAGACCATTCATGTGTTACCTCATCAAAACAACCATAAAGTTGACCTAACGTTAACGCTTTGGGATTAATTGTTTCATATTCAACCATTTCTTCTCTATGGTCGAGTTTATTTAGTAGGTTCAAAGTTTTTGCAAGTAAATGAAGTAATGAAGTTTTTCCCCCACATGGATTTCCGACCAACATAAACCCATGTCTAACTACCATCATTTCGTAAGTTTGAATACATTTTTCAATAAATGCATCAATTGGTTGTAAACACATTTCTGTACACATCTAAAACAAATAAAGGAATTAAATATTTCCATAACTTTCAATTTCAATATAAACGTACAATCTTCGCAGCACAAATAAAATTTGTATGATCTGGATTCGATAATTCAACATCAGGAAATAGATCAGAAATTATACCATTAAATAAAGGAATGTCTTTGTTTAACAATTTAGCTGAATTAACGTTCAAAATAGATCGACGTAATATTTGTGATTCATCATCTTCTGGAAACTCTTTTTTTAAATTCCCAGCTGCTATTAGAACAGTTTTTATAGCTCGCATTCCTAATAAAAAAAAATTATATTATCCATATAAATTATAATTAATCAAATGTTTTTTATTATTCAACCATAATCATAATGTGGTTGTGATGATAATTGTTCTGAGCACAGTTTATAAACAGTAACAATTTTAACAGATAATTCTCTCGCATTTAAAAATCCATAGGAATATAATGATACTTCTCCTATTATAGTACAATCAGGCACCATCATAGCAACAGTTCTAAATAAAACCTATGAATCATAATAAAGTGTGACACTCGTATTTTATTAATAATTTTTAAGTACACTTTATAAATATATAAACCTTTAAGTTGTCAGGAAGTTCATATCTTCCAGCGTATCCTGGATTCATAGTAATACAAATAAAACATCTGGGGTTCAATCGGAGTTCTGTACCTTCTAATACAAAATGATCCACATTAGTTCTTACTGCTTGTACAATACTTAAAATCTGTTGTGCAACCACTGACAATACTTCAATGCTTATACGGTTGAATTCGTCAAAACAAGCCCAAGCTCCAGATGAAGCCAACCCTTTAAAAAACTATTAATCCAGTTGTATAATAATTAGAAAGGTATTAAAACTCATTATTACGCTTACCTTTCCCATCGCCAAGTAGTCAAGACTATCAGAGCAATTAAATACAATACACCGTGTAGCTAAAGCTTTTGCTAAATCTTTTATTGTTTCTGTTTTTCCGGTACTAGCTGGTCCCTCGGGTGCACCATTCAAATGTAAATAATATGCATTAATTAGAGTGCGATAACACCTATCCGTTAAAGGAGTGATAACAAGTCTAGGCGTATTTCCCAGGTATTCGTATGAATATTTTATAGTAACCTTCGTAATATGCACGAAGGCATTATCTTTCCAGTAATATCTTAATAAATATACAAATAATAATAATAACTAAAAATAAAATAAATATTTATTAATTTACTACCACCTTAACTGGCACAGCCATTTAAAATCCATTTCATTAGAGATGTTGTTATTTGCCAAATCGTTAACAACATCTCGACAGTGAACATCTAACGTAACCAATGCACTTAGAGATATTCTTGTTTGCCTGTTCAATTTACCACGAATTATATCTACGATATTATTTAATTGATTCTAAAAAAAAAATAAAAAATTTAATTATGCCCACATATAAATATAAGTAAAGAAATACAGTCAAAAAATGATGATAATTTCGCATTCCTTGAGGCTTTTTTGTCATAAATACATTATGAACTTCAGCGGTCCAAAACATTTGGCTGACACATAAAACACATTGACCGGGCCATTTCTGTACCCACGTTTTTCTTTCTTCAGTTGGATATTCACAATAAGCATTTTCGATTAATTTTCTAATTGAAATCACCATTTGTTCTTCTACCTATTATAGAGATATACCTACATTATTATTATGAGTTATAATATTATCTTGCTGATTTTAAAAGAACCTTGATTAACCAATTTTCTACACTTCCTCTTGCTTCTATAGTTGAAATATTTTGATTTAGATCGATTGTTTCACCCTCACTACTACAAAACTTTAAAATATCCAAATTTTCATTAAATTCAAGTTTAGCGATTCCTTCAAAACATGTTTTTAAGTGAGGCTGAACTCTTTTAGGATTTATACTTTCTGATAAAATATCTAGCATTTCATTATTTGATAGAAAGAAGAATCTAGATTTGGATTTAAATATTTTACAATAAATTATTTTATCTTATATCCCTGTATGTACACTTTAGTTTTACCTTGGAAATAATAGACGTTTATTTTCCAAATAATTATTCACTCCCAAATTAATAGTTTCCATCATTTCGGTACATTTAATGAGTGATTCAAGAATACCTTTTTGGCTTACACATTTAAGAGCTAATGAATCTGAATCTACCATACTTAATAATCTTCTAAAAACTTTATCAATTTCCTAAAAACACAAAAATCAATTTAAATATTAACCAGAATAGAACATATAATAATCTTACATTAAACTGTATTCCTTCTTTAGGCATTTGGAAAACAATATCTTTAGAACTAAATATTGGCATAAGATAAAGCCATTGTATCTGTACTCTTTCCCACTCTTCAAGTGTCATATTCATACGATTCAATGTATTGAACCATTCTTTTACTTCATTTTCTATAGGCTTGACAAACGCTGAACCACGAATCGATATAGTCTTAATAAAATGATCATCAAGTAACGCTTGTATGTCGTCTAACCCGGTCAATATATTAATGTTTGAATCCCTTAGAAAAAAAAAATATAATTTTTGGTACTTATATCTTTTATTACTATTAATTATTCATATATTTTATATAATATTGTTAGGAATCATACTTGTACGGGCTGACAGATAATTGAATAGTTTTCCAGTCTTCTTTCATTTTTTGTAACGATTTTCGTAATTCCTCTTCTTTAGTAGCACTAATGCTGATAACCTCAAATCTATAAAAAGTATATTATAATTAATAAAATTACTTTAAATAACAAAGATACACTGTAAATATTTTAAATATAAATAAATATTATTAACAAACTAAATTGTTTTTAAAAATTTTGTTTACTATCTTCAGTTTTTTTTATATAGGGATAGAATAAATGTAGTGAATATAAATATCAGATACGTTCTACAGGAAGATGAATATCGAACTTTTTCAATGAAAAGTAGTTACACAATTTTACTCTAAACAAGATATCGAATTAGATCATGATTACAAAGGATCAAACAAATTGTTTGTACACTTTTTTCAGAGCACATCAGAACATGTAACTATGAACAGTATGAATTAATAAATGTACATAAATAATTATACATTATTCAACGGCTGTGATACAAAAATATATTTCTATGATTTACGAAAATTAACGTATTAGGTATTATTTTTATACTTAAAATATATACGCATAAAACATTATTACATTTCTACATAAATTTATTTTTACAAATGATGCACTGCCATTTTCATGAAGTAGATGACTATCATTTAAATATGTGCATATAAACTATAATTGTTCAGATAATTATACATATTTAAACTCAATCAGTAAATGGAAAACTATACAGTTTTTACAGTGACAAAATATAGTGCCTTATTTCTCAAATAAACGGAAATTATTTATACGTTTTCTACTGTTACTGATGTATACAGAAATTGATACCAAGGTACTTTGATTTTGATATGTCTGGTTTAATATAATACAACAATTAAATATCCATCACAAGTGATCTATCAAAAGTTATGTTTTTATTAATATTAGGTTCTAAGTGTTATGGTAAAGTAAAAACAAAATATTCGCATGCTTATTATTATTATATTAGATACCTACATTAAAAATGTGTTACTATAATTAAAATCGAAGAAAGATTCTAATAAAAATCCTCAGTGCAATTCGGAGCTTAAATTTAGTTTTATAATTTTTTTTAATAGCAAAACTAATGCAACTTACTGAGGTAGTAAGTGTTCTAAGTGTAACTCGATAATTTTTGAAAGTGTAGTACCAGCATTGGGAGTCAAGTCAAATCCCATCAGTTCAGACATTTCTTCCCAGTGTCTCTCAGCCAAAGCTGGATTACACATAATTCTGATAATTGACATGTATTGCTAAAAAATACATATGACTCATATATATATATATATATATATATATGCTCATATGATATGAGCTTATACATTGATCTTTTTTGTATTATTAAATACACTACAATATGTCAGTGTAATTTTAATAGAATCAAAAGATTAAATTAAAAATAATTAAATAATAATAATAACATAGGGTTCGTTATACTCGTTATAGTAAGGTACTAATCATATTTTTAACGATACACTGAATAGATTATATAATTTATAATAAGTCATATATGTAAACAAACCCTAAACTCGTCCATGCTATTAATTGTTTGATGAGCAATCTTTAAAGGTGCAGGCCAAAGGTTCATATCATCATCATCTATTAAACCCTCATATCTTTTACTATAGTTTTGTGAAAGCATTTCTTTACATTTGAATTTTAGTGATGATTGCACTTTTGTGGCTTCTCTGGAATTAAATAACAAAAGACAAATTATTTAATATCATTATTAATAAAACGTGTACAATATTAGGTATTTACTTATAAAACTCATCAACTGTTGTCTCTATTTCGTGTAAACTAAGAGAATCAAAATCACCGCATAACCATATATTCTTCTTCAAAAACCAACGATAAGAAAATGTAATAAGATCGACAAACGGCTTTGTAAAAACCTATAAGTTTGACTTATAATTATTTTAATTTATATATCTACAAATCTACGCACAAGAGACTTCCAATATCTCAAAATATATTTCGGGAATCTATTAATAAAATGAATACATATGTCTAAAACAAAAATAACTTATTCATTTTTAACTTTCGACGAAATGTATTCAAATTAAACGTATTTACTGTCGAAAATTCCAAAGTGTTATTATAAAATTTTATAAAATATTTATTAATTTACTTTGATTTCATCGAGCTCCGGAAATGTGCTAATAGGTTTGTTAAATAACTCTTCTTCTCTATTAATCCAAATAACTGTATCATCAAATTTCTCAATTTTTCTTTGTAGAGTATTAACAAACTACAAACAAATCAATGCGCATAATTAATTTTAATACGTGTGAATCAGACCAAAATAAAAGTCATTATGTTTATTGGTATTACTAGTTTATATTCATATAATTTATTGACATCATCGATGTGATCCAAAAAAGTAAGATTAGGAGCAAAAGCGTCTAAGTCGTAATTCAATTTACTGATAACTTTTGTCAGAGTTTCTTCAGCATTAGATTTTCCTGCTTCATATATAATAGAATATTTAACGAAAACAGGCGATATATTTTGTATCCACTTAATAGCAGATGCATGCACCTCCCAAAATTCTCTGGGTAGCACAGCGTACTGAGATATATTGCATGCAACTACAGTTAAATCTTTAACTGTTTGAGTCATCTCTGTCATAAACGTAGTACTTGCATATAGCATGTAATCACCAAGAGCTAAGAACTCTTCCGAATTCTTCGGTTTTGAAATAGCACGTGAAACCATTTCGTTAAATTTATAACATACCCTGTATAAGAAATTATTAAAACTATACGTTTTGCAATAAATAGAAATCTACTCATAAACTTACCAAGCAAGTGAAGGCCTTATGTAAAGCAAAACATAATACAAATAAATAAAGTTGTTTGATTTTTTTTTATTTTTAAATATATTTCTTACCTTTCATCGTTACTTAGTTGCTTAATAACTATGTGTTCGATAATTTGATCCATATAGCTTTTAGCTAAATCACATATATGATTCTTCATATCAACTTGATCGATACTATAACAAGGAATGATAATTCGGTATAAATAATTTAGTATAAATCCAGATATTTACTTTCCAAGCTCAAAATTCCAACCATCTACGAGTTCAATAGCTTTATTCCTATAACTCTGAAAAAAATCTAATTTTTCTAATAGTTCATCGTATGTGTGATACTGTTGTAAAAATGTAGTAAGATTTCCAAACTGTTTTTCATAAACAACGTCATAAAAATCATTTTCTGTAAATAATTAATATAGTTCAAAGAAATTGAATTTATTTTGCATTATTCATAGACTTACCCAATTTAATTAAATAATCCGTTAATTCCTTATATAAAAAATTAAGCTTTTCGGCTAAAATGAGTTTTGCTTCGTCCAAATATTGTTTGCTGCGTTTAATTGAAATAAATTGGGAAGACACTGGTATTTTAAATTGATACTCTAGAGATGGTAATTCACTGGCTGCAGTATTTAGCTAAATTAAACGTGATTAAAATTGACCACAGATTTATTTACTAAACTTAAAATATCGAATAAAATACGTAATGTATCAAAACGCATTTCTTTTGTTACAATTTAAATGAAGACACTTTTTTTATAATCGATTTATGAGCACATATAAAAAATAATTTTTACTCTTTGAAAGTCCTAAAATAGGATTTTATAGTAACAGTATAATACTCACTAAGTTCAATACCGAGCAATATTGATCACATATATCATCAATACTAGGTGTACTGATACATTTAGAACCAACAAAATGCAATGTAAAATTTAATTTAGGTATCGTCGTGATATTTCCAAATACTTTTACTATATGATCGATCGATTTTAAAATCATGCGTTCCATCTGTAAATGAAAAAAAAACACAACTATAGGTATTATCGATCTATAAAAAGCGTATATCTAATATATCTGTCACGGGTAATGTTCAGTGTTCACATGGGGGTAATATTGCATTAGCCTATCGGATAATGTCAAAAACCGATAAGACTAAATTAATACTTCCATAGAATTAATAAAATATTATATGTTATTATAACCTATTGGATTTTATTAATATAAATAACAACTGGTACATCCACTATACGGCACTTAGAATTGCACAAAATATATTAAACGATTTATCTTTACGTTTGTCGTGTAATAAATAATAAGATGTAATAATATACTTAAAATTGAATTTTTAGTCCTATACGTTACCACCGATCGTTGAAATCACACAAAATAACATGTCACCATGTGAACTATGAAACATTATTAGATACTGAAATACTGACCAATATTGTACATTAATTGTACACTGTGTATAATACACAGTGAATTATAAATTATATCACAGAACAACTCATCCAATTAAGATTATAATTGTATCCGGTCATCAAGTAAGTACTATAAAAATGATTAACCTAATATTAATATTATCCGAAATATTTCTATGATGCTGCCTAGTGGTGTAACAAAGGGAGTTTTTATAATGTTTTATTCCACCCCCCCTTTCTGTAATTTTTTTTATCTATATGTAAGGTTAACAATGATGTGATTTCCTAAACCTCCTAGACGCCTCTACCCCTCCTCCTTTTATAAATCCTGACTACGCTACGAATGGTATAATAATTTACCATACTTAAGTCTGTAATATATTTTATATATGGTCCCTATAACGTGTACTTGTAAAAATATTTGTTGATATTTAATATTGTCCATAGTAAATTGGAATATATTAATAGTATATTACATTAAAATAATATCTATATAAGTACTTATTGTACTTTATTCGGTATAGACTTTGGAAATATTATATAATGTTTTTTTTATGTACCTACACAAATTAAAGTTGATTGTACAATATATAATATTTAATCAAAACATACTTCTAGACTAATTATAGTTGTAACACCTTTAAGAAACTGAGGAAGTGTATTTAAAGTTACGCTATCAATTGCGCCTTTCTTGGTTAAAATCAATATAACCTTTTTATACCAATCCTTAGTCAAATACGTATCTTGTCTCCGAAAGTCGTGTTCTAAAGTGGCCATTAAGTCGTCAAGATCTCGAGAAAATTCATTAAATCTAAAAATAATACCAAACTCACGATATTTTATAGTAATTTTGTACATTATTCTTCAATAATGTATAAAACATATTACTTATATGATTCTACATTAATCATCGTCTTTGGAACTTGACGTTTTGTAAAATATAGAATGTTGATTGTAGTCGGATGAGTTGTATGTAAACGTTTTGCCAATAGCGCTTTTCTTTTTAAAAATAATGGATAGTGTTTGGTTTTTCCTCCCAAACTACAAAAATAAAGCTTGAATTAAAATGAAATGTCAATGTAAAATATATGTACTATATTTATTACGCCGTTTTCAGTGGTTTTTCTTGAGACTTTTCCGGTAACATACCATGAGAACTTGGAATAGGCTTAACAATACCATCAACTTGCAACTTTTTTATCACTTTAATATATTCGTCTTTCACTTCTTCTATTAGAGATAAGGCCATTTTGGTTTTTTTCCAACGCACTATCTTTGATTTCTAGTTAAGAAATAAAATAATATAATGTTACAAAAATAATCTAGTAATTGCCAGTAGGTATACTCGAAAATTAACCGTACATCTATTATATTTTCTATCCACGATTCTTGCATTGGAGTGGGCTCTATGGCATTAGCAAAATCCCTTAGCTGCTTATGATAATTAATCTGAGGCATCTTAAGCTCTTCTTGGCGACTCACTGGTATGGATTTCTTAGCCATCATCAAGTCAATTTTCTGTGTTACAGCGCACTCATTCCTATAAATAAATTATGTATATAAAAATAGTGAAAAAAATACTATCTACTTCTATGCTAATTATCTACAGCCAAAACTTACATATAGTTTTTAATTATTGTACGACGATCGCTGATGGCATTGCTTTTATTTATTGTTTTGCTTCTATTCAAATATTTACTGATATCTGGTATTTTCGGCAATTTCGGAACGTTGGGAACTGTATCCAATAACTGTATGATCTGTCTCTCATTGTAAAAGCCTGTACGTTCATTAGACGCCATTGATTGTTCTTGGCGTAAGTGTTTGAGAACGATCTCTATAAATATTTCAATTGGATTATCTAAATCGAAAATCTGCTATAGATGTAATAGGCGGTAACAAATAATCTTTATTCGGGACAATAAGTAAAACAAATAATTTGTTACAATTAATTATTAGATTTAATCTGAAACAGTTTAATGCGGTTTATGATTATCCGAACGATATACAATTAAAATAATTAAATTTATTATATTATTTTGAACAAAATTAGTACCAGTAGGTACCGAAGACCTGAATTGTTCTGTTAAAAACAAAAATTATTGGTGACATAGTATTTGAAATAATTAATTAATTAATTTTAATAATAACTTCACAGTTTTCAAATGTATTGCCTTTATAAAATTAATGTTTATTTTAATTAGTAATTATAAATAGAATCGAGTAAAATGTGACAAAAACTATTTCATTATAATAAATTGGAACGAAAGACCAGAATTACGAATGTCGTCATTTTAAATTATTAACGAAATACAAAAGCAAACTCGTAATTATTATTTTATTGTCATCATTACAGTATCCTTTTTCACTGAATTATTCACATAACTTGTCTACTACCCAAAAATTACAATAATGCTTAATTTTAAAATAAATGAATGAATGAATAATATAATTCTTAATTATATATATTATATAATGTTAAAAGATAATAATAAATTTAAACTTTTGTTTTAAAAATGCAATAAATAAACAAAAACAAATCTATAACAAAAAAAGAGCTGATACTGGGGGAGGGTGCGGCCACTGTTGTAGGACGGTAGTTAGGAAAGTAGAATACATACATTTCTTTATTATACCTATAACCAACGATAAACCATTGCTAACGAAAAACGATTCAGAGCAAAGTTAGGTAAGATATATTTTGAAAAGCCGTAATATTTACGATTGTCGTCAAAATTTGATTTTAAACTACAAAAATTCTACATTTAGTTCAATTTTTTTTTTTTTTACCACTTATTGTGACTTATAATGAACCTCCTATTAAATTTTCAAGTATTTCTGTTTAGCTTAACAATTTTGTCCACAGAGTACCTACCGAATAAATATTAAGTAAAAAAATCGCAAAATTAATATGTCTTTAAACAGCTTAAAAATGGCTCAAATATTTTTAACATTTTACCACAAATGAAAGAAAACGTCCAGATCACAATAACCTAATATTATTATCACTCGACGGTATAGGCAGTACAATTAATGTAGTGTAATCAAAAACATATGGTTTACCAATAGGTACACCAAAATTTGAATTGCTTGTAAAGGTATTATAATATTGTGAACGTATTCGTGCGCAAATAAATATAACTGTTTGTGAATTTTAAGACCTATTACATAGGTATTTTTGACCCGACACTTACCTAGGTATCTACCTATATAATATGTAATTAATCAAAAGTCACATGAATTGCGTTTAAAATCACAAATTTACACTATTAACGATACAAAATAAACGGCGAAAAATTTGATTTTTAATCATTTTTAAATCCAACAATATAATACTAAACACTCGACGACCGCATATAAAAATCGTGGCTTGTAATAATTGATCAAACAATATATAGTATAATATATATAGATGGGCAGTTACCAAGGGTACGCTTACTGCTATTTATCTATTTACCTACGTATTCAGGGGCGAATCGAACCGCCGGGAATTTTGAAGTAATTCCAGTGATTCACTTCTTCAAATAACTATTTAAAAAATAGTATTTTGTCAAATAGGTATAGGTATCGGCGATACCTATACCAGCTGAAATATTCAATTTTTTTTCCAGAAAATGTTGTTTGTACTTTTGTGCATGTAGTTGAAATATCTTTTGGTTTGTTTACATTTTCAGCTATTGTATTATTTTAATAGGGAATCATAGTCCATCCATAGATAATAAAGCAAATGCACTATCTAGTATTTTGGTTTTATCTAATCAGGGTAATCTATGGATTGTGATAGTAGCATACAAGATATACCTGCACGTCCTGGGCACGTCTTTATAATGCAAACAATAATTATTGGCGGGTACATATTGTCGGAAGAAGCATTTTAATTTTGAATAAAATTATTCCTACTTGGAATAACTTCCTATTCCTATTATCCCATATTCCTACTTGTTGGTGAGTGAAAAAATCGTGTTTTGATTTTCCAACCAGTTCTCATAATAATTGACGAAATCTCGGAAAAGACGTGAAATAAAAACTGAAAAAAAATATTTCGTTTAAAAAGAAATTATTTAAATTATTTTCAATTACCATCAACTTTATACTATCAATATGACTCCGGATTTAAAGAGTAATAGGTTTTCTGAAAAAACATTCAGTCTAGTTAGTGTGAAAGATAGTTTTTTTCCGTGTACTGTTCTTAATAATTGAAAAATGGGGGAAATAGGAAAGTTTAAAAATAATGATAAAATTATTAATTTACTAATTTCTAAACAAGGACATTATTATTGAATAAGCTTTCTAAATGTAAACAAGCTAAGTAAGAAAGTCCATTCTGGCTAAGCTGTCGGTTCCTAAACCTGTAATAAACAATAAATTATTGTTCCATATTATATACAGTTTTGGAAGAATTCGGTAATCTACTATGTTATATTTTGTGTAGAAATAGAAATCTTAATAAATTTAAAATTTGAATTTGAAAATAATTGGTGACACATTTTTAAATTCTTTAAGTATTGCTTATAATATTACTTTATATATTTTTAATATCGGATAATATTTAACAATTATATTTAAATAAATACTGATAATAACATAGCGAAATTATGTTTAAATTAAAAATAATAATAATAATGTTACGAATAATATAGATCTCTTTGTCAACCAAATTAATTACCGTAACTATGCACTGGTGTCTGGTAACTGCAGAAAGACGGACGAACACAACGGGTATATAAGGTGTCTAAACTTCAGTTTAGAAACCTAAAACTGTATCATTAATAATTTGGATTACACACTTATATTGTGTTATATAGGTACCTAAACAAACAAACTTAGATTATTGTAAACGCATAAACTGTTCACAAAACAAAAAAATATTGCTAATTTTAATTTTGAACATTTTAACTGTGCATCTCCCAAATGCATACAACATATTAGTATAGTTCTGTTCAAATAATAATAAGTAAATGTTGGTTAAATTTCAATATTTGGTAAATTGGAGTATGTGGACCTGTACTTATGTACTTTCCTGGCCCGAAATCTCTTCCCAATCCGCTCCTGTAGGTACCTACGGTAATCGGTAAGCATCCGCATCAGTAAATATACTACTTAACCTAACCTAAGACATTTTATTGCTTATCGTTAATTTAATACTTAGTACTAATAATACAAAGCTGAACAGTTACTCAAAATTTATAAATTCATGAATGTCAAGTTGCTTCGCTGAGAATCTAAAATTATAACATAGATACTTACGCCAGAAACGGATCCAGAGGGGGCCCAGGGGCCCAGGCCCTCAGACTTATTACGCCTCCGATTTTTTTATGATAATCGTCTGAGAAAATAAAATACATAATGTGTTACATGATAGTTCAATTGTATTTATTGTAAAAAAATTGTTGTCCCCCTCCCCCAGATCTTTGCTCCGGATCCGTGACTGACTTACGCTTGTATTAAAATGTTTGGAACACGATTATTTTTCGAAACTTTGTTGAAAAGGAGAGAGAGAGATGTCATTCGAAAATCTAAAGTATAAAGAACAGGAATAATTTAACAATATCCGTTTTCTCTCCGTCCGCTATACTAATAATCGACATTTTGATTTGAATCTGTTTATGCGTTGGATCAAATCGTTTTTTTTTTTTTTCAAAATAATAGCTACCCGTACGTTTTGTTTTCGTGCAAAGAAAATTATAATCGCGGGAAAAAGGGTGAATTCGTTTTCGGATCGGCGGGCAAACGGACCGATGGAAAAACGCGTCGTGTGATCTCGGTCGCGTGTCCGCCGTCAAACCGTTGTCGTGTACGGCGTTGTACAATTGCGCGGGTAACGAATATCGTTGACGCCCGGCGCTGGGCGAGATCCCGCCGAGACGATCGCCGTACCGCGGCGCGAGAGAAAAAAAAAAAACAACAACAATAACCGACCCCGGTGCCCCCGCGCGATAACAATGATAACGGCGTACACGTTGGCGGAAAGTCAATGGCGCGGACACGGCCGCGGACGCGATCGTAACATTATAATCGATTGTGCGACGTTCGCCCAGGTAATTATCTAGGACGGCGTTCGTAAAATATACGTATGTATTGATATATAATTTAAGACATCTGTTCTTGCGCGTTCCGGCGGCGGGACGCGAATCCCCGGCCATTGTCCCGAGTTGGGAACTCCCCGTCGTTGTTCGGGCGCCGCGCGAACGGCGGGCGCCGCACCGGCCGTAATATGTTCGTGCGCGCGGGGCCGTCCCCGAACGGCGGCGGTACGCGCGCTGCTTAATTACCGTGCGTCTTCGTTCGCGGTCCACCGTGCGCCCGCGGCTCGAACGGGAAATCGGGTACCCGCCGGCGCGCAACGATCCCGCGCGTGGCCGCCGACAAAAACATTTCGCGGACTGCGCGCGTGTGTCGACGGCGCGCCTGTACACGCGCGCGTTACGCTGTGATGTACCGCGGCGGCGGAATCGTGCGCCCCCGCCGCACGCCCCGGGCGATTGAAGAAAACTTCGGGCGGAAAACACCGCGCGTGGAAAAAAAAAAAACAGAAAAACACCTCGCGTTAATATTCCGCGCCGCGGGTGGAAAACCGGGAATTTACGACGGGCGTGCGACATCGCGAACGGACTTCGACGTACTCCGACAAAACGATACTGTCATTTTTCCGTGAAAATCTGTTGTCGTACGTAAAGTATAATAATCAATACGATTTAAAAAAAAAAAAAAAAAACCGATAATATTTGTTTAATGTTGTAACCGATTTTCCCGTTTTTTCTACGTTTCTCCCAGTTTTCCCGTGTTCGTTCCCGGTTTTTCACATTTGCTACGAGAACTCTTGGGAAAATCAAAAAATGACCTTCTTGAAGTACCTCTCCAGTCAGATTTTCTTTCGGAAAAATTGCAACCGTTATAAATCGGAGCAAGATATCTGGTAGGAAAATGTTGTCCACAGATAAATAAAAAAAACATCTTTGTAAAACCATAAACTTCTTTGCTCCACTCAGAAACTAAAATTACGCATGTAACTCGCAAAATGTAAATGTCTTTAAATATCTCAAAAACGTCTCAAATGTATTAAAAATTTCACAACGTCTGGAAAAAGCAATTATAAGTTTTCTGTCTAAATTTTAACAAATATTTTTAACTAGATAGCAACAAAAAAAACAAAATTTAAAATAATTTTCGTAAATCTTCCGGTTTTCCTGAGTTTTTCCCAATTATTATGAAAATTGCTTGAAAAATCAAAAAATTACTTCCTTAAAGTACTAACTACTTATATAAAATTGCCTTTCAGAATAGTTACTGGATACATTGAAGCAAGATTTCTGGTAGGATTTCTATACAAAGTATATAAAAAAAAATATATATAAAAACGTCCTAGGATAATGAGAACGGGTGCAGACACTTTCATAGATAATTTAATGTATGCCTGTAAGCAACGATAAACCATCGCTTCAAAAAAAATATTCTGAGCGGAGTTCCCTTGATAGTGATGCTTTATTAACAATATGTATGTCATTTTATACCTAGTAAAATAATTAAATAAGCTTTATATATTTTCTTTAATAATATTTGTTTAATGTTATACCGATTTTCTTAGTTTTCCTACGTTTTTCACAGTTCTTCCGTGTTTTATCCCGGTTTTTCACATTTGCTGAGAAAACTTCTGAGAAAATCGAAAAATCACTTCTTTCAAGTACCTCCCTAGTGACATTTCCTTTTAGAAACATAGCTATCATTACAAGTTGGAACAAAATTTCTGGTTGAGTTCGCTCCGCTAAAAATCTACTTGTTACTAAAGACCGGTTTTATATTTTTTTACATATCGTTACTTATGCAGTCCTATGAGAGTAAGAAATGATGACGATTCATTCAGTTTTGAGTTGATAGGAAAAAGATTTTTTACATATTTGAGAATATTTCATGTAAACCGTAAAATTAATAGGGTTATTTAGCTTATCTTGCATATTTTAGAATATTTTGTAATTTGTGAGAAAAAAAATATTAGTTTTAATAATACGATACCTGAAAAAATATAATTTGAACGTTTACATTTTAATTTTTTTTTTTTTTTGTCATTATGATCAAATGTTTAGTGTGCTACCGTTTAGCTAAATAAGGTGGATAACCTACAATGCTGGCTGTTGTTTTCATACTGACAATAACATCAACCTATTTGTTTACCATTAATCATCATTAACTATTCAAATGCCCTAAAATTTTGTTTTGAACCTTTCCAATCACGTTTATCGTGAATTTTAAGTTTTTAAAAACTAAATTATCTACATTGTTATATTTATATGATATTCTTACTCTTACTTAAGTGCAATTTTATTCTATTTTAATAAGTGTCAAATTACTTATAGAATGTTGTAAAAAAAATAAATAAAAACAAATTACATAATAAAGCATATATTGATGTTCATTGATTATTTTTGCATATTTTTCAAACTTCTAAGAGAATATAATGAGAATATTTTAAGGTTTTTTAGAGAATATTAGCATCATTATGTGTTTTAAGAAAATATAAATCCAGTCATTACTTATTACTATATGTATTATACTTCCCACCCACAACAATGGCACATTCGTCCCCAGTATCAGCTCTTTTATTTTTTTTTTTTAATATCCGAACATCACTGACCAGAAATCTTACTCCAATTATCAACTACATGGTTGAACTCTGTTAGTAGTAAATTGTATTTGAAATTGGTTATGCCGATGTCGGATATTGCCATTATCCCCGGTTGTTGTTTTACTGAGTCCCTCTAGTGTTCATTTATTTATCTAAGAAATATTGATAGTTATACCGATAGATCGCGTTAGTTTGTTAGTAAATTGACATTATTTATAACGGTTATATAATTTGCCTAAATTTAATTTTACATATTATTAAACTATTTATTGATTCCTTAGATTGATTCCTAACATATTATATTATTATTAGCGACATGTGATCATCAAGCTCCCATTAATATTTCACTGTTATATATTTCGCAACAATTATTTCTACTTTTAGTAGGTTTGAATCAATTTTAAGCTATTCTTTATTTATTTACTTATTAATTAATTAATTAAAATTTTCAACGGATCATATGATCCAATTACAATAATTAATTATAGTTCAGCATTAAAATACAATAATTAATAATTTACAATAATAATACAATTACATTTGTAGTTATTAATGAAATGGTTTGAGGTTGAGAAACGAGGTTGACTCGTTAATATTTAATTTGTATAATAGATATCTATATAACTGTACTTTTAGCCTGTCGTAAGACGCGATAAATATGGTGGCATCAAGTCGACAGCCGGTGTATAATTCTGTCAAACTGTATGAGGCGTTCTAAATTTCAGTTAGGTGGATAGTCCATTTATAATATGTGCGGAGACAACAGGTGAGAGGAGTTTCCATGGTGCATGATGCTTGCAAATAATATAGCTTTGATAGGAGAAAATCCCGGAGTAGTTAGCAATAGACTTGAGGAATAGAAAATAGCACTTGAAAAAAATGGACTAAGAATGAGTAGAAGTAAAATAAAGTGTATTAAGTATAAGTTTAGAGGAACAAGACAAGACAGCTAACGACAATAAGCAGAACAGTGACATGATAAACGAGGTTGAGAGGTACATATGATTGTTTGTACAAAAGAAAGGTGGTTTTGATGAGGATGTGAAACATAGGAATAATTGTGATTGGACACAGTGGAGAGAAGCGACGGATGTTTTATGGGAAATAGAGAATATAAATGATAATTAAAAAAGTTCTACAAAAGTGTGGTAAGGCCGAATATTTTGTTTGGTTTGGTTTGGAATGTTGGATGGTAGACAAATAAAATAAAACAGTGAATGAGTGTAGCAGAGTTGAGAATGCAATTACACGACTGAGAATGATATGGGTACACTCGAGGACAGCTTGCAGTCATAGGCGTGCGCATAGGCGCAGCACATGCAGCCTAGGCTACATCTGCTTTTTTGAGAGGCCAGATTTTTCTTTAAGAACGTATATGGTTTTAGTTTTATTGACAAACAACGAAAATTTGTTTTTATTTTTCCACGCTTAAAATCATGTATTGGCAGTCATTTATATGTGCCATGTGCTTCATTCAAATCGTTTATTAAGTACCACGGTTTACGATAGTATAAATAGATAAAGATAGTTAAACAATGCAGCCAGGGGCGTATTTAGAGGGAGGGGGCGACGGGAGTCGATCACCCCTATCCATAAAAATCCAAATAAAAACTAAAACAATTCTAAAATTTCAAATGGCTTCAATTACCTAATTGCCAACATATTTCCTAAATTATAAAATGCTGATATATAAATATTTCATGAAATATTTACACTTCAAAGATCTAGAATTATTTTTTTATTAAATTACAATAAAACCGAAATTTCGTAAACCTTCCAAACATAACAATAATTGTATGAACAAAATATGGAATTAAGCGGGTAAAATACAATAAACAGATATGTTTTCACAATTGGACAAACAAAATGTGTTGTTATAAAAGCTCGAGTTTTCTTTATTTCCAAAGAAGTTTGTCGGAAATTTTCAGTTGAGATAAATTTGTTATTACAAAACATTGCATTATTGAGTATTCAGATTATGATGATTTCAATATTTTTCATTATGGTGATGGTTATCGATTTTCCAAAAACCAACGCAGGTACTTACATTCATATTATTTATGTTATAATGTATTTAAAATCAAAATTGTACTTTTGTTTTATACATATATTGTGAAACATACTTAAACGAATTATTATAATGTGTAGGATATAAATCAAACGGAGCAATAACTAATATCGGTAAGGTTTAAAAATTTCAATTAAGTACCTGCTGGTCTACACTAATTGGGCCGCCATAAGGAATGGTCAGCTAAGGAACTAAAAAAATATCTTTAAGATTCGTTTAAATACCCTTTCAATTTAAACTTAAATTAGATATTTTTACTTGTTATTTTATGTTAAAATACCTAGTAAATCACAATAATATACATAATGATGAATTATTATTTGTTTGTTTTTTTATCATTCATTTATTTATTACATAATTTATATTATTCAAGAAATACAATGGAAATGAAGCAATAGTCCCAGTTTTTATTTAAAATTTTAATCGATGTTGACTTGTGATTTTAATGATAATTTTTCAATAAACTTATAGATAATAGATATAACTTAATAACTTGTAGATATAACAAAACTCTATAAATTCAAATAATTACTATTTTTTGTAAGCTGTGTAATAAATGAAGTTTTGAAATTTTTTTTTTCTTTATCATAGGCTCTTTTAAATTAGACGAGAACACTAAAATCGAAATTCATTCAGTTGATTCACTCACTTCAGAAATAGATCAACCTGTTCAATATTTACTAACACTCATGAACCACCCGTTCTCAGACATATTAGACGATGAAGAAACATGGAATGATTACATTAAAAAAGGGAAGTTATTATTATCATCCAAATAAGTATTGGACACTAACCTAATGCCACACACTCTCCTCCTACTACTTACAATTTGTATGTTAAATATACAGCATATATTATTATGTATTCAAACTTCTCCCATATACCTCAATACCATATTAGTAAAATGTGTAAAATAACTGTGTGGCGTTTTATAAAAAATAAACGATAATAATAAGATTTTAATCACTTTAGATTTGCCATTTGAACATAATCCGGTGTTGATAATTAACGAAGAAATAAGAATAACCCAATCATTAGCTATTTGTCGTTATTTATCTTCGTTATCTAATTTAAATGGTAATAATGATTGGGAAGCTTATTTGATTGATAGCTACGTTGAAAGTATGTACGATTTAAAAAGAGGTACGTACAGCGAATGTTTAAATGTTTTGTGTGTCCATAACTACCGAATTATGATATTATTTATGACAATTTTTGATTTTTAAAGAATTTATAAAGTACGATGATGCCGCCGCGAAAGCAAAAATGGAGTTGAAAAATCAGTTCACCGATATACAGCTCCCAAATTTTTTGAAAAAATTCAATAACATTGTTGCTAAGAATAATAATAATAATCTATTTGTAAATAACAAGGTAATACATTATAAATTATGCATGATAAATATATATATATATATATACTAGCTGTCCCGTCCGACGTTACCCATGCAAATTATTAATTATTTATTTTACCCGTATTTTTTTTTTTGTTTTTCACCGTGTCGGTATTGAATGAAAACAAATAGGTGGAAAGTGAGTAGTAAACCTTCGGCGGACTAAAAGTGTTTTGTTGTGATATTTTTTTCAACTTTTTTATACCAAAAATATTTAAATTCCTATTTTTTTTTTTTTTGGGGGGGGGGGAGGGAAGAGTAGATTTCAAAGGAATTAAAGCCTAACCTAATCTATCGGAGATTGGGATCGCTAGACAGTAGGAGAGTACTTGTATAACCGACCTTCGCTCCGAACCGTTTTTCTTTAGCAATAGTTTATCGTAGGTAACAGGTATAAATTATGTATCCCATATTCCTATCTACAACAGTAGCCACATCCATCCCCAGTACAGGATCTTTTTTTTTTAATTCCACGTAATCAATTGCTCTAAATAATTTAAACAAATTTCCCTAATTATTGCAGATATGTTTATTATATTCTAAGTATCCTTGTTTGCACGTTAAATTAATAATTACATAAACAAAATTACTATTTGACACTAGTTACAAAATGCAGTTTACATATCAAATATATACTTATCGAACGTTAAAAGAAGACGTTTGCATATTATTGAAAGATCATAATTATTCCACGAACAGATATTGTATGTGTGGTTTTTTGACCACGAAGAATAAAATTAATTTTATTATTATGTTTTACATTAATCCGGTTCGTGTCATTTTAAATTTTAAAACTCACTCGGAAATTGACTGCGACTTGTGTTCTACCGAATGTCCAAGCTAATTGAGATATTGAGTGACATTCATTATATCTGCTGAAACTGTTATACTCTGATATTACAGACTTAATAAAACTCAATACTATCATATTATCATATTATAAATAAAATTTAACGTTTAACAAGGAGACGAAGGAGATACAATTTTAAAAAATTAAGGAATTTAAACAAAATTACAGATATACAACACTATACCACATTCAAGGACCACCTATAGACACATTGATTATAATCTATACAACGTTTTTTTTTACGAATAAAAAATATACAAACCTATACATATCATTTGAAAGTTAAGATATTTAGTACTTACCTATATAACTTATATCTGCATAATAAAAGGCTTTATTTCTCTCTGTACTTTTAATGTTAAAAGTATTAAAAATGTAATTGTTATAATGGACTACAGGTGTCGGCTATCTTCAGAAACCTAGCGTATTGATTATTCAACCTACAATAATCACTGTGTTAATTTGTTTGTTACAGATATATGTTTTGTTTGACATATTATCATGTCGTTATGCTTTTTGTTACGCTCGTTTTCCAAAATTTCATGGATCTGAATAAAACATGTTATATGCATAATCTTCTTTAACCACATACCCAACTTGTCTCGGCTTGTTACTTTCAATTTTATCTTTTATTTATAACGCTCAAGCTATGTGAAATTCGAAATTATAATTATATAATATTGATTAATATTTAACGAAGTTATTTCACACAGGTTTCAAAAACTTTAAAATTCGGTTCTATTTTATTTTATTTTTTTTTTACGTAATTTTCAGTATATATGTATATTAATTTAAGTATACTTCATTTCAGGTAACTTGGGCTGATATATACTTTTCCAAGATTGTTGAATCCATAACTATGATTATGAATATTGATTTATATCAATATACACACTTGCCACTCATTACGAAAAAAGTATATGCTTACGAGTTGGAAAGACTACAAAGCCATGGTAATATGTATATAATGTGACAATTTGTATAATAATATAAATTCTACGATATTGATAAAACTTTTAATACAATATTATTTTTGTTTAATGATATTATTTAAGTATCTAAAGTAGAATAACCATATAAATATATAGAGTGATTAATCTATCGTAAGACACACATTATCTCAGAAAGTATTAACTATTTTCGGAATATTGTTCAATTGTTTAGTGTCATAGGCACAACTAAGGGAAAGACTGCTAGAAGGTCTTTAGTCCTCCCAAGTTTAAAATTAACTAAAAAAATGTAATCACAAATTTTATTTGTAAAATAAAATAACTTATGCAGCAAGAAGATACTATTTCACTTTCAAATTAAAATTGAATTTAATCATTTTTTTTAAAGTCCATATGAAAAAAAATGTACATAGTTCACATGGTTGGTGGGCCACTGTAGTAGGTGAAAAATTGAGAAAGTAGAATATATATATATGGGAATTTAATTTGTATCCGTGCGCAACGATAAACCATTGTTAACAAAAAACGATAGTTGTCGATCGCCCCGGTTTCTCTCAATTTGAAAATTGCTAGGAAAATAAAAAAATAACCTCGTTAAAGTATCAATAAAATTTCCTTTCAGAAAAGAAACTACACTTGAAAATCGGAGCAAGACTTCTGGTAGAAAAGTTGTTGACGGATAAAACCAACTTGCTACGCTCCGAATTTAAAAAACTGTACTAATGTTGCCTCTATGAAAATAGGACCCGGGTCGTCCCTGGTAACTCTGTTATTACAAAACTTACATTATTAAATAGGTAGTTAAAGTATGATACATAGTGCGATGGTAAACGATACGCCAAAGTCAAACGCAACTACTACCCTATTCATATTTTATAGTTTATTTAAACCAGAGGTTCTCAAACTTTTAATTTTGCGTACCACTTAAATGTATTATGGACCACGTACCACATAAAATTAAAAATTATTTATTTCTATATATATATATATTTCTTTATATATTTATTTATTTATAATTAATTAATTATTTCAAAACGTTAAAAGTACACTATAAGACAGTAAAATACATCAATATAATATTAAAATATAGTGTGATATCCGTTAAAAAAAAATTTGAACCAATATTGATTTATTTATTTTCTGTACCATGTGGCCTTCTGCGTATCACCATGTGGCCTACCACGTACCGCAGTTTTAAAACTGCTGATTTAGACAAACACATTTGTAATCACCAATTTTACTTTTGTATTATGTATGTTGTATAACATACTTAAACGAATTATTATAATGTGTAAAGAAAACAATCGGACAGATAAATAAAATTAGTAAGTTTTTAGAATATTAATTAAGCACCTGCTTGTCATCATTATTGGTCCCGCACGTAGTTATGTTCACATATAAACAATTGAATTAACTCCTCAATGTTCAAACAAAAATTCCCTGTAAATTTAAATTTAATATGGGTGTCCGTGCCTATTTTTAAAAATGCCTAGTAAATTATTGTATTAGCATAATAGATTAATATATTTTTATTACTATGCCAATGTACGTAAGTGTTCTCTTCAATTATATAAAGGTCCCCATCATCTATTAATTTTGTATCATTCATCTATTTATTACATAATTTATATTATTCAACCGTTACCAAATTATCAATTGGCTCGGTTTTTATCTGGCACTATATTTACTTAATATTTTAGAAATAATTTTCCAATAAACCTATTATTTTATCTATAAATTCAAATAACTACTATTTATTCTACGCTGTAACAAACGACCATTACATGCGTTAGGTTTTAATTTGTTTGTTTTTTTTTTTTTTTTGTCACAGAAACTTTTGAATTAACCGATGAAACTAAATTCGAAGTTCTATCAAATGAACAAAATGAAGACGTGACTAAGCCTATTCGGTTTTTACTTAATGACATGCAACGATCTTTCAACGAGTCGTTTTATGATGATTTTGCATGGGATTTTAATTTACAAAAAAGTAAGTTATTTTCATTAGCACTATTCAAACGCGCCGTGTTGCCATACAAACGATGCTCCACTACCCAGCCGTATAAGTGGAATATCTCATCAACGGAATGATAGAAATTAAACTTGTAACTTAAAATGTATTTATACTAAAACTTCATCTATTTATGAAATCTTCAGTATAAGTTCCTATTTGCAAATCAATAGTGATTCCATATTCAAAACTAAGGGTTATCAAAATATGGACAATGTAAAATGTTTGAATAACTATTCAAAATATTCAAAAAAGTCATTTTTTTTAAAAAAAAATAAGTACCTATTTAATGGAAAATTTGAATGCATCATATTATGATATTCTGAAAAATCAATTTTATAAAATAAAATTATAAAACAATCAGTTTTTTACGGAATGTTTTTAACATTTATAAATGATAATATCGCATTTACAATATTGCACTCAACACATACACTATGTACAGCTGTGCGCGCTTACATATATATTTATATATATACATGTAGGTAAATATTACTGTAATATTTTACATCGAGTGTCTACTATTAAAGGAACGTACCTATCAACCAATTCCTAAATTAAAACATTAAACCGACGTAAAATATAATACGCTTGTTTAATGCTAACACGGTACACATTAATGATGACAGTTTATGTAGGAGCGATATGTTAACATAATAAAAATACATATATATTAATTATAAATATAACCGTTTTAGGTAGGCAGTATGCGAATACTCCGGTGTTGATAATTGACTACGAAATAAAAATAAACCAATCACCAGTGATTTGTCGGTTTTTAGCAGCACATTCTAGTTTAAAAGTCAATAATGACTGGGAAGCATATTTGATTGATAGTCACGTTGACAGCATGCTCGATTTACGGAGAGGTACGAGGAAATCCTTAAACGTTTTGCCGTTTTGTGTGCATAAAATTAGAAAATTATGACATTATTGAAAGTTTTTATTTTTAAGAAATCATTAAGATCATTAAGATCAACGATGAGAATGACGAAAAAATCGCACTCAAGTCGAAAGAACGGTTTTTACAAACACAGCTTCCAAATTTTTTGAAAAAGTTTAACAACATAGTTGCTTTTAATGGCAATTATTTCGTTAATGGAAAGGTAATACATTAAAAATGCTACATCGTTTGTGGATAGATTATATATACATAATGATTATAATTGATATTACTTTTGGGCGATGTATAAAAAATAATATACGAACCTATTATGTGGCTATATTCTATATATATATCATTTTAAAGTATATTTAGTGTTTACCCGAAATTTATGTCTACATAATTTAGCACTTTGTTTCATTAGGGGCATTAAATAAATAATACAAATCGAAATTTTGCTACGCTCGTTTTCCATATAACTACATGGACACAAACAAAGCATATTGGCCATACTCTTCTTACAGTCCTCTCACAGCATACCCGAATTGTCTCAACTTGTTATTTTTAATTTCATTGTCTATTTATAGTAATTAAGCTCTGTGGAATTCGAAATCATATAATTATATAATATTAATGTAATTCAGTTCAACGAAATTATTTCACACAGGTTTTTTAACCTATTAAGATTCATTTCTATTTCATTTTTAGTTTTTGAGCGAAGAAGTTCAAGGTTTTACAAGGTTTATTTTTTATTTTTTATTTTTCTGTGGACAACTTTTCTACCTGAAATCTTGTTACGATTTTTAAGTGTAGCACATTTCTAAAAGGAAATCGGACTGGAGAGGTACTTTAAAGAGGTAATTTTTCAATTTGCCCAAGAGTTTTCCCAATAAATGGGAAAAACCTGGGGAAAACATGGGAAAATCATAAGATAAATGGAAAAAAAAAGTACAAATACTATTAAAGAACATTATTATACAATGTCTATTTAATTATTTTACCATAATATGGCATATATAATATATATTGCTGACCAAGCTACAATATCAACTGAACTCCTCTCAAAATCGTTTTTTCGTTACCAATGGCATATCGTTGCTCACAGAATACACATTAAATTTCCCCTCTACTATCTTTCCAACTTCTCACCTACAACAGTGGCTGCTCCCACGTGTGAAGTGGCCCGACTTTTTTCCTATTAAACATTAAATTATCATACATGTTTAATTATATCGATGTTATTTGGCATATGCATGTGTGTATCTACTTACATTCGAATAAAACGAGATGGTAAATTATTTAATTTAAACATTTTAAATATAATTTGTTTGGATTGTTATTGGATACTAAAAATAAAAATTATAACCCATACTTGAATGTCGACTGAAACGAGCGTATACTTCAATACAAAGATGTTTATAACTTTAACACTGATGTGTAGTATGATTTATAACAGTTTACTTGGGCTGATGTATTCTTTGCCGGTATTATTAATTTCTTACACCATTTTACGGAATTTGACGCATCGTTAAAAGGATACGAAAACTTATCAACCCTCGTAAAAAGAGTAAGAAATATCGATTTGTCATTACAGCACAATTATGGTAAATATATGCATATGAAAATTTGTATTCTAATATCAATTCTATAATACTGACAAATGTTTGATAAAATATTATTTGTTGTTTGATTATAAAATGTAAGTGTCTAATAAAACTCCTAAAAAACAAAACAAGGTTTTAAAATAATCAGTATATTCTTGTTATTCAATAACTTTCTACGCATATATATGCAAAATATGTATACCTAAGTGTATACATATATTTTCATTTATTAAATTTGACATTGTATGTTCGGAATGAATATTTGTTTTTAAAATAAACTATAGTCTCGATTTCGATAATAGGCACTTGGTTGAAAATTGTTTACTACATTTAAATGAATAATTCTGTTCGAATTTTATTTTTGGACCAGTAAGAACGACCATTAATTATAATCAATGGAACGAATTATCTTGATCCAATTTTATATATTTTGTATGACAATAAACTACATATTATTATTAATTTTTTGATTAATTCGTGGCTTAAAAATATAATCGAAAAAATATAAAACAATTTCAAACAGTTAGAAAAAGCTCAAAAATCTTGAGATAGGAATATTATGGGAAAATATAAAACACGATTTAATTATTTAATTATTGAACATGTACAAAACAATAAACGCGTATATTTTTACAATCGGACAAACGAAATATTGAATTATGAAAACTCGTATATATCATTTATGTGATATTTCTAACTTTTTAGAGTTATTCGAGATATTTCATATCAGGTACCTCTGCTATTACAAAAAAAAAAAATATATATATTATTAAATAGTTGAAGTTTGATAATCGCAATCAGGGGCATGTCCATGATTTTATTTTGGGGTGGTTTTAATTTTTAAACGTTAAAACGTTTAAAAATTTACAACTACATTATTAAAATAGGTAGGTAAAAATCTATATAAGTTTATACATAAAAACCCGTAATCATTTTATATTGCTGTTAAATATTATAAACACATTTTATAAAGTTATAATTATAAATAATAAAATTAGCACATATATGATATGTAAATTATAATAATTAAAAAAAACATTAATTACATTATATTTTTACATAATATTTTTCATAGTTTATAATAGGTAGTATGTATGACATCTTGTTTGAAGACGAAGCAAATTTTTAATCTAAATTGTCTGGGTCTACTGACGTAAGCTTGAAAAAGACCGTTATGCTGTCGCAGTTAATACTGGAAGAGTGATTAAAATTTCAAGAATTTTTTTTTATATTTAGATAAAATGTATCGTCTAACAAGTTTATGGTTTTATAAAAAAAATAAGGTTAAAAATTAAGGAAGTGAATTTAGGGGTGATCTGAACCCCCAAAACCACCCCCTGGGCATGTCCCTGATCGTAATACAATAGTGGCGATGGTAAACGATACGCCAAATATAAGATCAACTACTCCCCTATCCATTTTTTTTATTATTTATTTACGTAAATACATTTGTAATCACAATGTTACTTCTGTTTTTATGTACATTGTGTAACATACTTAAACAAATTATTATAATGTATAGATTATAAAACAAACGGAGAAATCACTATAATAGGTAAGTTTTTAGAATATTACCTAAACAATTGAACAAACTCCTCAATGTTTAAACAAAAATTCATTTTAAATTTAAACTTTAAGTGAATGTGAATGTCTTTTAAGTTAAAATACCTAATAAATTACAGTATCAGCATAATAGAACAATATTTCTATTATGATGCTAATGTAAATGTTCTCTTCATTTATAAAAATATCCCCATTGTCTATTCATTTTTTATCAATCATCTATGTAAAACATAACTTATATTATTCAATCATTACCAAATTATGAAATGGTCCCAGTTTTTATCTGTAACTGTATACGATATTTACTTGAAATTTTTCCAATAAACCTACAATTATTTTATTTATATATTCAAATAACTACTTTTTTTTTTTCTAAGCTGTTAATAAATGAACATTGCATTTGTTAGATTTTAATTTTAAATGTTTTTGTCACAGAGGCTTTTGAATTGACCAGAACAACTAAAATTGAAATTCTTTCCATTAATGCAATCACTGCAGACATGCCTCAACCTATTAAATATTTACTCAATTCCTTGGTATTCTCGTTTGATGAAACGATATACGATAACAAAGAATTATGGAATGATAGCATAACAAAAGGTATTATTATTATTGTTATTATTGTTATTGTTATAAAATGTGGAAAATCGTTAACTATGAAATTAAAAATGACCACACCGTTAATATATCTTAAATTCAGAGTGTAGTGAAGAATGTATTGATTTACAAAGATGTTTATTTTTTTTTATGTTAAGACTTTTTCTACCAGAAAGCTTACTCCTATGTATATAATGTAGACCCTTTTTTGAAACGAAATTTTTTTCTGTGGACAACATTTCTACCAGCAATTTTGCTCCGATTTACAATAATAGCACTTTTTCTGAAAGCAAATCTAACTGGGAAGACACTTTAAGGAAATATTTGTTTTGATTTTCCCAAAAGTTTTCCCAGTGAATGTGAAAAATCAGGAAAAAACATGGGAAAACGTATAAAAAAAGGGAAATTCAGTACTATATTAAACAGATATTATCAAAAAAAATGCCTATTGAATTAATTAATTAATCATAATATGCCATATATATATATTGTTGACAAAGCATCACTATCAACTAAACTCCGCTCAGAATCGTTTTTTCCTTAGCAATGGTTTATCGATGCCTACGGATATACATTACATTCCCTTCTGTATCATAACTCCCAACTTCTTACCAACAACAATGGCTGCACATAGTATATGATCTAAAGGCTTCGACCACGTGCGAATTATATCAGTCTTTTTTATATTATATTTTTATTTTTATCATCTATTGATGGATTTTTTCTAGGATTCTAGTGTTCTATATGAAAATCAAAAGTTGATAGTAATTTACCTTCTAAAAATAAAGTATGAACAAATTAGGACAATGTAACAATATGTAGAATATAATATGGTTCTAAATAGCTTATACTTGAGTCATTTTTGAAAGAAAAAAAAATAGTATTTCTTGGATAATTTGACGGTAGCGTAATTTATGGGTATTAAACAGGTGTCCGGACTAATGGGGTCTGGATTAATGAGATTTTACTATATACATAATATATGTTTACTTATTCGCGATGCTAATAAAATTTTGAACTGTAGTAATTTATTAGATATTTTATATAATAATATTAGACAAACCTCCTAAGTGCTTTTAAAAATATTGTTTTGTTTTACCCTGTACTACTGCAACTACTTGTAAGTACATTGAATATAGTATTTTTTTAATGTAATTAATTTATAATTGAGTGAAAACTACATTTACTAAAACTAATATTTACATTTCTCCAGGCCCAAAGCCACGGGGGCAAATGGGGACATGGCCCCCTAGACCCTAGACCCGTTTGTTCCCTCCCTTCACAAGCATTTTTCTCGAAAGACGATATATTTAACATATAAAAGGTTCTCAAACTTCTTTTATACCTCACAATACACTATGTCAGTTGAAATTTATAAAACTGCTATGTGGTATTGAATAAACGATGAAACAATAATGATAATGTTATAATTTATTTTTTTAGGTATGCCATTTGGACAGACACTGGTGTTTATAATTAACAAACAAATGAGAATAACCCAACCAATAGCTATTTGTCGTTATTTAGCTTCGTTATCAACTTTAAATGGCGCTAATGATTGGGAAGCTTACTTAATTGATAGCCTTGTTGAAAGCATGAACGATTTAAAAAGAGGTAGAAATATTTTATCGTTTGGCGTAACTACCAATAACTCTACTGAATTATTATATTATTGAAAATTTTTATTTTCAAAGAGTTTATAAAGCATATTTCCAAAGACGATGATAAAACATCAATGAAGTTGGCACAAGAATTTATCGAAATACAGCTTCCGTGTTTTTTAAACAAATTTCATAACATAGTTGCTCATAATAATGAATTCTTTGTTAATGGAAAGGTAATTATGTTATAAATAATACATAATACATAAATAGATACTTATAGGTATAGATTGATTACATTCTATATAATATGTAGGTGGGTATGTATTGTACACAAAATATACGAACATATCATGTAGGTACCTACTATGGCTAGGCTATATTTATTTCATTCTAAAGTGAGAACATTTAGTAAGTAAGTATCTACCTACCTATCTAACTACCTGCAAGTTATAACTATATCATTTATAAAATTGTCTCCTTACGCTATTTTATAACAGCGTGGATTTTTTAAACCCTGAACGTTTAGAGACGACTTTAGAGTTATTTGGAGGCATGTGTAGGTTTTAATTCAGCCGTTCTTGCCATACAATGGAACGGAACCACAGACGCTAGAATTTTGCTAAAATTTGGATTTAATAACATAATTCTAAATATGACTGCATACGACGATAATAATAATAATAAATATTATCTTAAAATTCCAAATTTAAGCGATAACAGTCTTATTTTAACATATTGTCTCGGCTACGTTGAAAAAATAGAAAGATATCTTTCACTATCGAAACAGAATTATTCAACAACAGCTTCTTCAGTCGATGTAAGTTCGGAAATAGAAGCCTCTGAAAATGTAAATGGTTCAACAGCTTATTGTATTTTAATTCATGATCGTGTTGTAGAATATATACCATTAACTAGAGAAGTAACAAAACTTGTATAATAGTATTTAATAAAAACATATTTGTCCGTGTACCTTTTATTCTCGGACTTTTTGACCGATTCCCAACTCGTGTATACGTTAAAATATGCCGGGATCCAACTCGAACTGCCGAATTGTTTCTTTCAAACCGGTATGCTCCAGTGATGCTCTAGAAGGAATGTTAAACTTGGTGGCACAACCCGACAGTTGAATTGCCATAGGTGTAAATCTGTTTTATAATACCTACATATTGTAAACGTTTGTTTTATCTAGTGAGCTCGGAGTGGGTTTCGAATAGCCAATAGAGTTTTCGCAATTTTTCTTTAATCTGTACCAATTTTATTTTGAAGATGTGCACCGTGGTGTTTCAAACCTAAACGTGAGTCGAGATGCATTTTGCTAAATCTTTTTGTGGGATTAATGTTTGATTCGTCAAAATTTGGAGGTGAACGGTTTTTCGTAGCGTACAGTTAACGTGTACGTACCGATTTATCACCATTTATCATAGTTTTCCAACGTCTCGTCTAAACAAAGATGTTGTCAATTGACTTTTGTAAGTTATCAATTGCAGTTATAATCGATTCTTACCTACGTGTCGACAAAATTACCGTATAATTGGCAAACATAGCTATTGATGTTATATCAACCGCGCAGAGTAGGTACAGAATAGGTCCGAAAACACTACCTTGTGATACCTATTCCAGCTAAGATATTTTTCCATTCAGTTACCAACTTCTTCATGTATGACTCAGAATGACGGTCGGTCAAGTAGGATTCAAAAAGTGCACTCCAGGTATGTGGCATTTGTTCAAGCAGTTTTATGAGAAATCCCTTGTACGAGACTTTATTAAAAGCTTAAGTTAGGCCAATGAAGACTCCACAGCAATACTTTTTTTTCTTCAAAAGCTTTACTTATCATGTTAATGATTAGACGTCATTGATCAAATAAATCACCTTTAATATTAAAGAGATAGCGTATTCTTTAGTATATCTATCATATGTATAATTTTAATACTTTTATTAGTACCTACATTTTGTTTCAGCTAACTTGGGCTGATGTTTACTTTGCCGAGCTTGTTAATCATATAGCTCTATGTACGGGAGACGATAAATATCACACATAATAGTATATATCATTAGATAATAGCACAATATCCTTACCTATTTAAAAACTTTAAAAAAATAGTATCCAAATCCCAGAAAGATCAACTACATTAATAATAATAATAAGTTAATATCTGATTTTATGTGTCTATATTTTAATATTCAAAATTAAACTGGCAACATTAATTTTTTAATGAGTAGATATTTTAATACCATTTGAATTTTAAATTGTAATAATTAAACCAATATATTATTATGTTATAATAAATATAAATAATTTGCTGTCTAGTTATTTTATTGAGTTGAAGTATTAAGGCAGGGGATATATTTTAAAATAAAGTATCTAACGTTTATAAAGTATTATCAATGTTTTACTATATTTCTTTACCTGAAAGGATTATACAACTCAACTTATTTAACAATTAGTTTGATGAATAATTTTTAGAAAATGGTAATACTACTATCTCGTCTGTAAAAGTCCATACTACAAAAATCATTCAAGGTTTGAACAAAACCCCAATTTTTGTCAATAGAATTGACTGATAAATACTAAGTAACATCAGTATTTTTAATGTTACCTGCAATTTATTATTGTATACAATTTATTTTTATCAATTTGACATAATATTTGTATAACATGTTGTTTATTTCAATTATGTCCAAATGTTAGCTGTCGGTATTTTCACCATTATAATTTTGTCAATTTCTTGTCCTGTTCCTCTAAACTCGTACTCAATATGCTCTGTTCTCTTGTACTTATCCTTATTCCATTCACTTCATGTACTATTCTCTATTCCTCCAGCTTATTGTTAGCTTCATCCAGATTTTCTATCAAAACTATATCATCTGCAAACATCATGCACCATGGTACCTCGTATTTTCTTTGTTACTTCATTCATTACAACAGAAATAGATAAGGACTCAATACCAACCCTGATGCAAGCCTACTTTAACTTGAAAATCCTGTTATTCCACACACAACTCTTACACTCGTATTAAACCTTTATTATACAAATCCTCTATCAAACTATGTAACATACAATCTCAAAACGCCTTTTCTCACTAACGCCAACATCAGAACCTCTCCCGACACTGTCATAAATATTCTAAAATGCCATACATAGGATTTTCTTCTTAATTTTTCTTCATAGTCAAACTCCTTGGCATAATATCAAACTGGTTCATAAATGTCTAACTTTAATAACTTTTTCTAATATTTTCCGCCATATCTTCATACTATTACTCATCAATTTTAATCCTTAATAATTTCCAGATTTTTATACACATTCCTTCCATTTAAAAATAAGTATAACAAAGTTAGTTTTACGTACAAAATATATATATTTATGTGATTCAAATATTTATAAACATACAAAATTTAACAGTTTTCAACTAAACTTTACTGTAGGTAGCACTTTTATATTTTGAAACAAACATACCTTTATGATAAAGACTATTGTACGCAAAAAAAAAAAAAAAAAATTATTGATGTGTAATAATTAGTTTTAGTTAAGCAATAAGACAATTGGAATTCGCATATATATTTAATATCGAGCCTTTTCAAAAAGTTCTCAAGTATGTAACTAATATAAGTTATTATGGTTTTATAATATGTTTATTCCCTATTAGTAAAAATTAAAAATACACCACAGGCTCGATGTATCCTACTTTACACCAACAAAAGTAACACAACCATCAGCATTATCAGCTCTTGTTTTTTAAATTAGCTACAAATAAATTACTGAAGTTCACTATTTTAAAATAATTCTGTGCTAATTATCATTTCACAGTTAAAAATATAAATAAAATAAATAAATATATAAATAAAAAAAATATATATATATATATATAAATGTTTTATTTATATATTTATTTATGAGTATTGACCATTTTAATAATTTTTATATTAATAAAATTATACACACAATAGTTTTGACAAATTTAGCTTACATTATACTATATACTTACAATTAATACAAAATCCCAAAGTTTAAATACTTAATTAAAGATTTTTAATGACTTAGAAAATGTTATTTTTTACAAAATTATGATAGACTATCCCATATATCGGTTTTTTGTTGAGCATCACGGATCTTTTTCTCTAAAAAATATAAATGTATAAACATAAAAATTAATTAATATTATTAAATTTAAAATTATGGCTTGATACAAGAAGGTCCAATGTTCAAAAATTAAATTTAAAATTAGAAGTAAGGTAATTATAAATATATTATGATAAAATAATAAAGTAAAAATAAAATTATTAAAATGGTTAACACTCATAAATAAAAATAATAAATAAATATATAAATAAAAAATGTATTTATGGAAATAAAAAATAAATTAATAGGGTCACATTTAACATTTTGTGATATACCTGATGATGAATTTTTAATTCAAAACCAGTCGTATAATACACATATCATAATACTCCCGGTGACACATTCATTAATTTATTAATTTTTTATTTTTATGCATACATTTTTTAATTTATATATTTACTTATTATATTTATAAATGTATTACCAAAAATCTAACGTAAGGTCCATAATTATGTAATACATTTTCTGTTTTATTTTTTTTGACATTACTCTTCTTGCACCATAGAAATAATTTATCAATTTAATTTACCTTTAGCATCTGCTAACAGTGTACGTTCAGCATTTAAACGATGATGTGGTACATTCACTTTTAATCCTAAAGCACTGCCAACTAGACGTCTCGCCATTGCAGTACAAGTCTTAGGTCTAGTTGCTGGAAGAGGAGAGACAGTCTCCGCTCTTATTTTGGATTCTCTAATAGCTCTTTTAAGAGGTCTGGTCTTTACAAGTGCAAATGGTGTGTTCAGTGCCCTGTCAGCTATAAAATTATTATAATATATTATCTTTATTAAATATAATAAGACATAAACCTTAAAATACACTTTTAAATAAATTTCAACCTAAATTTGGATTCTCAAACACTGCTAATGCATGTGTGTCGTTTATCCAAATAATTTCAAAATGATTTTTACGGAATGCTGCAAATTGATTCATTAAATCAACCGTTTTAAGGTCGGAAGAAAAATCATAAACCTCAATTATACATTCTCCATCGCCAGAGCGTTCCTCAGCTGTTTGATGACTTCGATAATCTTCTTTTGTACATTGCACCTGTACTTTCCCAATCGCAGAAGACAACTAAAATAAAATAAAATATATACACTATAAAATATAAATATCTTAAATTACACATTATTAAAAAATAATAATAATAATAAATAATTCAAATGTAAAATGAAAAAAAAATGCACTACAAAACTATTGGTTTATTATTAAACCAACTATTGGTTAGCTGAAATTAATTTCTTTATATTTATTTATTAATCATTGTAAATCATAAAACAAATGTATATCAACCATTTACTTTATTATAAATTAATAATGCGCCAATGACAATTTTGAACATACGTTTTAAAACTACAATATTTGTGAAAAAAAAAAAAGAAGAATTTCAGTGATACCCAGAAAATATATGTTTTATATGTTTGGACAAATATTTGTAAACAAAAATTATAATATACAGTTTACAATAAATTATTCATATTTCTATCACAATAATTGAGATTCATTAAATATAAACTTGAATGTTTAATTACCTATCATAATTTCATTATTAATGAAGTAGAAAATATTTATTTTAATAATTCTTATTATTATTTGATTTGTAACTATTTTTAACCAGTCACTAGTCTCACAGGGTAAATAATCTCTTAGTGTGAAATATGTATTTTTCCGTCATTATCTGTAAGACGGGTTTATAACTCTGACTAAACAAAATTATACCATTATTCGATTATGATATTTATATTAATTTATCGAAAACTATTATGATGTGTACTGCACTCGTGTGTCAAGAACACATTTATATAAGATTAATAAAATAATAATTATTCATGAATATTTTATAAATTACAAAATTGCAATTTAAAGAAATAATTTTAAAATATTTTGTGTAGTGGCAATTTTTACCCTGTGCGACCATACATAAAAAAAAATCTTGAGACTAGTAATAGATTAATTAAAATAACCTAAAAAATCAAATGTATTAAAACTTACTTCTTTCACAAGTATTGGATGAATATAATCATCTTCTTTATCATACAAATCTTCCCAGCTACACTCATCTATATCTAAAACTTTTTTCTTTTTGTTTTCCTGTTGCACATTTTGTTTAAAACTAGTTAAAGGCTTATTTACTAACCCTGAATTGTCCTGTACAGTTAATTTCTCATCTACACTTTTAATACTTTTTTCTTCTATTTCTGATAATGGTCCACTACCGAAACTATCATCTAAGCAAAAATTTGGGCAATTGGAATCATATTCTATTTCTAATTTTTGTGAATCAGACATTAACTCATTTCCTAAACATATTTCATTATTCTGTGTTTCAGACTTGTCTATGTTTTCTACAACAGTTTCTTCAGTATTATCAATCACATTTAACATCATTGATTGTCTGATTGACCGAGGTTTAAGTACATTAGGTTTAACTGTATTGTCAATATTTGATATTTTAGAATCTGGTGATTTATCAAGATTAGAATTTTTACTACAAGTATCATTGAGATTGTCAGACGAGCATGGAAGATTTAAGGATATTGATACATTATCACAGTTCTTCATTGGCTTTTCTTTAATATATGAATCTAATACATGTTTCTTCAACACGGGACTATTTGGTTTAATTATTTCGTTTGGAACAAATGAATTAGGATTACATTCATTTGTATTTAAACAATTTGAAAGATCACTAGAGGATGATGATAATGAATTTCGAGGTGAAATATTATTAAATGAATTTTGAACTTTGTTACTTTCACAACAATCAACTAACATTTCATTGGAGGATTCCAAAGATAAAAGTAAATCTAATTTACAATTATTTTGTGTATTATTTAAATTAAATTGTGGAAATGAACCTTTTCTTTCTTTTGAAGGTGGTGTACTACTAGATTCATCTTGAATTTTACAATCAGTATCGCGTTTAGTTATTAAAGTTGAATTTAAACTATTAGCAGTATTGCTGATATTAGGAGCTATATTATTAGCTAATACCCGCATTGCACGAGGAATATAAATAGGTATATCTGGTCTTTTAGATTTTGTACGGACAGCAGCTCTGAAAAAAAATCACGATTGAACTTCAGTACATAAACTAAAAGGTAACATTAATATATATACATGTATATAAATATGATATACCTTGATATTTGTTTGCCTTTTTTTTCAGGCATGAGTGATTTAAATAATTGTTCTTGTGCTTTCCTTTCAATAGGTGTTCTATATGCTTGATGCATATCATTATTTTTTTGATCAACAATTTCATTTGGTTGTTCTGATTCTGTTTCACGAAGCCTACAAAACAAATTATTTTTTAAAAATTTAAAAATGTTTTAAATATAACAATCTATACAAATTTGCACTTTATTTTAAATATATGTTTAACACAAAATATAATATAGTTATTTTTTAATAATAATTTGGAGACTACCAATAACTTGTTAATAAAATGTGTACAATAATATAGTTTATTTACTTTAAACAACAATAAACCATTTAAAAATAATTTAGAAAATAGTGTGGTTGGATAAAGTGGAGAAGATCTACAAAAGTGTAGTAAAGCCAACTATGTTGAATGGTTTGGAGCAAGCATATATTCAGAAAAAATTTTCGGGAGGGGGTTGAACCCCTAAAACCCCCTAGGAGCCTAGTTTGGAGTATTAGGTGGTAGATGGAAAAATAGAACAGAGAATTAGTGTATCATGAGATGAGATGAGAATACTTAGGTGGATGAGTGAAGTGATCTGTGAAAATAGGATAAAAAACAAGGTACAAAAGGTAACATAAGCATGACTTTGATAATAGCAAAATTAGAGAAAATAGAGATGGTTTGGCTATGTTATGAGGAAAGAGAAATCAGAAACAAAACAGAGGCTTATGAAAATAAACGTAGAAAGAAAAATAGGAAGATCAAAAAAGAGGTGGTTGGATGCGTTTAAGAATGACTAGAAGACACTCAAGGACAGCCAGTGTATGCGAATGGAAGATTGGGTCAAGTGGAAGTTTAGGACAAGAGTGATAGATCTCAAATAGCTGGGATAAAGGGAAAGGAGAAGAAGATATTAAATGATTGCAAACAAAAAATGATTTGATTAAAAACGTTTTGGTAAATTGAAATTAAATATTTTATTTATTTGTGTAAAAATGTTATCAAAGATTTATTCTAAAAACACATTTAAAAATAAATCATGGTAATACATTCAAAATATTATTGTACAAACAAATTATGTCTGCAAATAAATACATGTGGATTATTGACACATGCCTTTAGAATTCTTAAATAAAAAAACTTTATAAATATATGTTATTCGGTTTGATAGGTAGGTATTCTTTACTTTGTAAATCATTATTCAAATTAAATCTAAAGAACATAGCTAATCAAGAGATCGTCACAGTAGCATTTGCGACCACTTTCTTTCTAATGGCCAGTGGACAATATCGCAAAAATGTGATTTTAGAATTCCACCAGTAAACAATAACCATTTCACATTTTCAACAATTATTTAAAGACTACATTACTAATTACTATGTTTTCACATAGGGATTTTTTTAATATTTACCTGGCCTTGTTTGTTTTGTCTAAATATAAAATTGTACAATTAAAACTTCATCTTTAATTTGGTGAAGTAATTGTTGTTTTGAGTCTATTAAGGCTAGATTTAAAAACTCTGAATATGTATACATGAACTATATTGCCCATTAGAAAGAAATGGATGGCAAATTCTCAAGTATTGTATAATAATGTATCTAAATACATTAAAAAATTTAAAATACAAAGGTATACAGAGTCCAAAATTAATAATTCATCAAGTCTAAAAGTGAAATTGCACAATACATTCTACTGTAGCACTTGATATTCATATCTACTGTTATAATTTCATTAGTGAATTAATATAAAAATAGGTATTCGTTATTGTCTAGAACTACTTGTGTAAATTAAATAATGTGATTAAAGAATTACATTAAAAAAATTAAAAAGATAAAAACGTGTTTAAAAATAATTCTTAAATTGTTTCAACTTACATTGGTTTAAGTGAAGAATGATAAACGACTGTACGTCTTCCGTAGCTACTACCAATAGATATGGTATTCAATTCATTAAAAAAATTCTGTACTAAATTGTGAATCAAAAAACGATTGCGTGCACTTAGCGGAGGAAATACAAGGACGTGTCTAAAACAACAAATAATGTAAATGTATCGATTCAAATTAAATAAATGTACGCAGCAATTACCAACTTTTTGTTTTCAGAATCGAAAATTTTGATGAAACGTCTAACGTCAATCAGGACAGTTTCTAAAAACGAACATTCACCAACTCGTAAATTTAATGAGTTGAACGATTCCATATGTCTTCAACTGCAAAACGAGCAGCAATTACAATAGGTAAATTAAGAATCGGTAAAACCGGCATGGGTTTGTCTGCGACGAATAGAAAAACTAAAAATAATGAAAAACTGAACACGAAAAATGAAAAACACTCGGGTACTGAATAAATGGCTACTAACAATGTTTTGATTTTTCAATATTATGATAGCAGCTGTATTATCAAACATATGGGGACGGGAACGCGGTCTACGACGTCCTGTCCGCGAATGTCATTTGTGCGCAACTCGTTCGGGTCAACAGAAATTGTTGACGATGTTAATATTTTCCGAAACAAAATATGAATGCGTAGGCGTTATGGGTGAACGAAAACAAAATAATGTTCACCTTGAATGAAATACCTATGCGTGTATACATGTTTACGTCGACTGTACCATCGACACGGAGAACGGCCGTTGGACTTGGCTTGGATTATTTTTCCCGACGCGAAACTGGATCGATTCGCCGTCAAAACCTAATCCTACCCCCCGCGTACGCGTCGCGTTTTTCCCCCGACTCTTTTACTGCTCTCGTCCCGCGAGTAGAGCTGACGCCGGCGAAAAAGACACGACCCGAACCGAGGTGCCTACGGCCTCCCTCGTTCGCGCTCTGGACACTAGGCCGCCGATAATCAACGGCTTTACATCTGGCTGTTATTGTAGCACGCGACCCGTAACGGCAATCGCCGTGTAAATCGCATATTTCAATGTTTGTTGTACAATACGTTAAACAGCTTCTCAGACATCAGTGGCGCCGGGGCGGTTTAGAAATACGGTCGGGTAAACGCGCCGACACCGTAACTACGTCCGGTCATCCCTTACGAGCGCCATCGCTGGCGAGGTACCATTTTTTTTTCAACGATATTTTCCACGAACGCCACTCACGCTGCGTGCACATTTCCGGTCACCAGTGCTACCCGCCCACCCGCCGCCGAAAAATTCGGTCGGGTTCGATCTGTACCCCATATCCGGCGCCACTGTAAACTGCGATTGCCGTTAGCCGCGCGGTCTTGTTTTCCCGAATTCGTATTCCGTTCTCATCGCTTCTAACCGCCCTTGGCCACTCGAGTGTTACTCTCGACCCGTCGTTGACGTTTTCTAGACGTTCTCCTGTCAAAGCTACGGCACACTTATCGAACTGCGAACGTCGTGCGCCACGTACTCACCCGACTGTCCGCCCGAGCCGGATTCAGAACGCCCAATATCGGCGGTCCGACGGGATTTCGCACCGGGCTACCGACGACGGACCGGACGCGATCCCGTTTGCATCGCCCCTCGCGCGGCGGCGTTACGATCGGCTACCGGCATGGGCGATCGTGTCGTCCGCGAACCGTAAGACGAACGAGACGCGATTCGTTGGCCGGGGTGAGAGCGGGTTTAACGTGCGCCGCACCGGCAGTACGGTTGCGATCGGTTAATTGCGTAAAGCGGTCGGACCTTTCGTAATCGCGCGAGAATACGCTAATGTAGACGCGCTAAACATAATGGACGCGTTGCACAACTGAATCATCGTACTGCCGGACGGGCGACGCGCGAGCGTAAACAAATGGCGAATACCGTCAACGCGTCCGAACGGTTCAGCGGTCGAGTTATCGTTTGTTCCATTGGGTGAAAAATAAAACAACAACGCTCCCGGCTGGGTTTTTCCGGCGGTTCGCTGCCTGTATTTGCGTCGCGCGGTAATAACGCGCGATAACGTCTCTTACCTTTACGGCGAATTCACCGGCGGGCGGCCGTCAACACGGCGAGCAAAAACCGTTTCCGTTGTTTGTTAACGCGGTCAAAAACGGACACGCGTTTTAAACGCACAACCGTTGCACATTCGTTACGACGTTACGAGCAGACGGGTACGCGGTACTTTTAACGGCTCTCTTTGAACCGAATGAACAGACACTCGGAAATCAACTTCATTTTTATACGCGAATTAAAGTAATACAGTTTTGATTGACTTCAATTACGATCTCAGTGTCGGCCCGGTCATCGAAGACACTAGACAGGATTTTATTTTTAGGGGCCCGACTTACCTGACTACCCGTGCGTTATTGTATTCATTATTCATATTTGTGGTAAGTAGATAAATTGAGTCATCGGATATAGTTCATTTAACTTTTATTTTGTAACAGTTAATACAAATTGTAATTTATTACAAATTAAAATAAATGTAACCTTTGTATGTATTAACTTTAGTATAAAAAGACATCCTAGGATAATGGGGACGAGTGCAGCCAGTGTTATATAATGTGTATCTAAGCAACGATAAACCGCTGCTAACGAAAAATCGATTCTGAGCGGAGTTCTGTTGGTAGTGATACTTGGTCAGCATATGCTCATGACACATTTGTCATATTATGGTAAAATAATTAAATAGGCATTATATATTTTCTTTAATAATAATTGTTTAACGTTGTATCGATTTTCCTACGTTTTTCACATTTGCTGGGAAAATCGAAAAATGACCTCTTTAAAGTACCACCCCAGTCGAATTACACTAAACAAGTGTTAATATTACGACAATTATCATAAATCATAAATGGAAAGAAACGAATAGTGCATGGAATCTACGTGACTAAATTATGAGAACGGGCAGTTTATTTCCGAACATTTCTGATTATTGTCGAAACACATTATACTCGCATGCCGCCGGACGGTTGGTATTTGGTGGGAGGAGTTTCAGGTTATTATATAGGTACCTATATTTTACCAAACCCCGAAATTCTATCTTATCGACTATTACTTGTTTATTTGAAAAAAATCCGATTGTTTATTGGTATGTAAATTATTTATAAATTATAATGTACTCAGTGTATCGATTGTAGAAAAAAAATGGCTAGGGGCCCAGGCAGCGATCGCTGAATAGCTGCCCTGACCAGACCAATACTGTATGAACTTCATCATACTTTTGAGGAATAGGGATGTTTGGTTAAACTCCTCTTGACTTTTGGAAAGAATCCCGATATTTTTTTTTTTGGCTTTAAAGCACTCCTACGGATAAAACAAGGGGGGGTAAAATTGTGTGTACGCATAGTTAAGTATCTCAAGGATGTGTCTTTTACAGGTTTCAACTTGCATCCCCTACTCAACCGTTTTTATACTGTTTAATACAGATATATTATAAATTAAATTAAAACAATATGGTTTTAGTTTAATAAAAAGTATTTTGCATTTTGTATATTATTTTATGTTTCAATCATGTGAACAATGAAAACATAAACATTTTTTTTTTTCGTTTACCTGGTTATATTTGATCATTATTTCTTAAGTGAAGGTGGTACAGCAATAATTGCTTAAATTGTTAATAATATCTCAGTACAATATATCGTAGTATTTTTTTTTTTTGCTAAGCTGGTTGTAAAAATTTGCATTTATCTATTGAATAGAAGACTTTTGAATAAATATTTACAATACGCTAATATAAGCAGATCTGATACACAACTAAAAAATTGCATTATTGTTATGAACTTTGAAAAATCTCAATTCAACTAACATTACAACACAATTACATACAAAGGTTAATATTGTCTCATAAAAGTTGAAGTTAAAGTTTAAATGCAGCCATACAGGTATCAAAAGTTACAGGTGAGAATATTTTTTAGATCACTAGGCATTGTTTTTTTTCTAAAAAATTGTCAAATTAAAGAGTTACAGCTACGTTGGTTTTTGATTAATTTTTTTACCACATTAAAATTAAATACAATTATCAAATATTTATAAAAAGCTAAAAAAAATTGCATTTATATAAAATCAAACAAAACTTAAAAATTTTAAATAGCTACAATTAATTCAAATAATATCAGAGTATTTAAACAATTATATTAAGGATATAAATTAATAATATTCTGATGGTTTTTTGAGTTAGTTGTAGGTATTTAACATTTTTGAATTTCGTGTGATTTTATGTAGGTACAATGTTTTTTAGCTTTATATAAATACTCAAAAATTGTATTTAATCTTCCGCATAATTAGTACTTAGTGGTACAATTATTGCATAAATAGTACTGTTTTTTTCTTTCTATTATTAAGAAAATTAATAGTAAAATTAATAACTTGACATTAACGACAAAATTTGTTACCAGAAAAATTCTTCACAAACAAAAAAGTTTTTAACACAATTAATTTTTTTAAAAAAAAGCTAAAATATTATTTTTATCATATAATATAGTATAGCATATGTTTCATACACATTACTGAGAAAAAAAATTCAATATTTTATATATTTCATGGGTAGATAAATGAAAAAAATTATTCAATTACTTATAGTTAACAATACTTATGTCCAAAATAAAATACTGAAGGCCATTGCAATACAAAATAATGACACATATGGACTTTTACGTTCACCAATTCTCGCTAATTTCCAAAACGTTCCTAAAGGCCTAAAAAAAAAAAGAAAAATATAATATACTCCTCCAAATTAAATTATATTAGTAATATATATATATTTGAGATGTATTAACATATAATGATTATTATTATTATTATTATTATTTATCAGTCAATATTTGTTTGTAATACTTTATTATTAATAACTTTTAATAACTAGTAAAATAAGTTTTGTAGATAATTATCCCCAAAATCTTATATTGATTTAATAACTATAGTAATTTTAAATTAAGATTGGATAAGTAGAAAGTAGCAAGTAGCTCTAATTAGAGCTATATACCTTTTTTTATTCATATTAACACTAGATTTGAAGTTAGTAAAAACCTTAGATATTATAGTAGGTAGGTTAGGTTAGTGTAGACACATGGTACATGTACCTACAATTATATTAGATTAATGCAAAGTATATAAGTTGATATAACTGAACTTATGTACCCAATATTCTAATTGGTATAAGTATCAAATTTGCATTATGCTTACCCGGTTTTATTTCTATCGATAATACTTGGCAACAACTGTCGCAGATAAGTACATGTACAAATAGATAACAATAAAATAGTCAAAAGACTTTGTAAATTGAATATCGCCAACTAAATACAAATATAAAATTGATTAATAACTAATAAACAAATTATAATATATGCATTTTTTTCTTTCTGGATTAATTTTTATTGAACGTTTTATTTTACCATGATTACAGCTTGAAGTCAAGTAATTTTCTTTTAGATTTAATGACAACAGCACTGAAAGAAACGATTATTAACAATTTACATTAAAATTTAGATGAAAATAAGTTTTACATGTATTTCTAGTAAATAGCCTGTTAGGTTTTATTGAAGATTTAAATACAAAAAGTAAATATTAAATTAAAATCTTAACTGATAAGAAAAGTACGCATACAACTGTTTATTGACTGATAATATAATCACAGTTACCGCGACACGTCATTTTTTAAAGGAAACGTTCGTCGAAGATACCACATTTTTCGGACATAAAATCCGTATACAAAATTGCCTATTTTAGCTCCTTTAATTCCTTTAATTTTAAAATAATTTTTGTATTATTAATGTTATTATCGACTACACGGATTTCGTGTACTTACGCGCTACACGTGTTTACGTGAACGACAAATGATTCGTATTCCCGTATACTTAATACACGTGAATTTAATATCCGTGTTTTAGTGTTATTCAAGTATTCACGGATATTAAGCGATCCTTGTGTAGTAGTGCAGTACTTACTACCTATGTAGGCTAGGTTAGGTTAAAGAACCTGGCTGCGAATGATATGACGGGCTTCAGACGACGGCTCGGAAGACCGGGCCGATTATTTAACCGACATTAAAAGACGGCCATACTTCGCACTACGGAAAGGCCATCGTTGTAGATGAGAAGTTGGAAATTTAGAGGGAAATTCAACTTATAATTCGACACGCCCTTTCCTAAGCCTCACATATTGACGTCCACGGTACTAAACAACTAAATACGCCTATTAAAGACGTGAACTACTCATACAATTATCTTTTTTACTTTAGATATAAATGTGGTCGTAGGCTGTCCATAGATAATAAAAGAATGGGTAGGACCGTGAAGGCAGTATCATTTGTGTGGTCGTACGGTGCGCAGCGTGTTAATAATGCACCACTACTCTCTCACCCAACTCGATCTTAAAAGTGGAATATATCGTCAACGGATTGGCGGAAACCTAAAATGTCAAAGCAAACGTTTATTTATGGAATCTGAAATATAGGTTGCTATTTGAAAATAAAAAGTAGATAAGTAGTCGTTTTGCCCCCAAAAATAAGGGTGACAAAAAAATACCATAAATATAAAATTTTAGAGCTGCTTGTTTCTTAAATGTTATAGAAAACAAATTTCGTAAAAGTTGATAGTTTCCGAGACAATGAGTGTACGCACTTAAATGGATCGTCTGATATAATATTACGCCTGAGTGGTAGTTGACGAATAATCCATCGATTCAGTTCTGTTACATTTGAAATTTGGACTTTTTGCAAACAATATTCAAATTTGTATCGGTACTTACAACATATTTTCGTGTATAGGTATCGGTTCTATACACTGTATCTTCATCGTCGATTAGTGCCCCACTGTTGTAGGTGGGGAGTTGAAAAGATAGTACCTATGTTGAGACGAATTTAATGTATATCTGTGTGCAACGATTAATTATTGTAAACGAAAAATGATTCTGAGCGGAGTTCGGTTATATATGTTTAAAAAGGGCATAATATTTACGATTTTTATCAAAAATTGATTTTAAAACGATAATAAAAAAAAAAAAAAACATTATATGCTCTTCTGTCGGTACAATACACAACTGGAAAATTTATAGCTATTTCATGATACTTGCAATACTAATAATACTACAATCGAGCAGGTAGTTACAGTCGTCGCAGAACATATTTTAAGGGGAGTTACCCGTTTCCGCCAAAAATGTACCTTTCCCTTTTTCGCCAAATGAACAAATTTAGTATAATACTTGAATATTAATGAACGATTGTGTCATAAATTATTATTATTGTATTATAAAACGAATTTTAAAACGTTCACAAAAAATATTAAAAATTGTTGTACAGGGGTGATTAAATTTAAAAAAAAATGTCATATTATTTATTCTTACTTACAGTAATTATAAGATATTCTTTTTGCGAAATCGTACCTGAACATTTTAGAGAATAAAAGTAAATATAAATATGTATTACAATTATCCATTAATATTCAAATAATTAGACTAATTTTTTTCATTTAGCAGAAAAGTGAATTGTCGGAAAAATTAAAGATATGATTTTCGCGAAAAAGAGAATCGACCAATTTTATGATTTGGCAGAAACGAGAATCGACGGAAAAGGGAAAGGTACGTTTTTGGCGGGAACCAACCATGCCCATTTTAAGACATTTGCTTGTATGCACCCCCCTCCACCATAAGATATAATATGAAAACCGGTATTGATGTAATAGGGGCCTTTATCTATGAACGTCTAGTTCAAATTTGTTCCCAAGTCCACTCCTGGGTATGGATTAAATATTTACAAACAGATAATTTATGATGTTTAGGTCAGTCTTTAAATTGGCCATGTCATCTGACGTAACCTAACCGAACCTAAGCTGATAATTTCTAAACATAGATTACTGATGATTAGAATTTAGTCGATGCTAAAACAATGCACGAAATGAATGACACAATATGGTGCCATCCATTTCCATTGATACATTGATTGGCCACTCTCCGGATTATAGACTTTCTAGTTACTACTTTATTTAACTATGACATTTTTTGGTAAAGGGACCTTCGATCACTTCTCACCGGTTTTACGAGCACATGTCGGAATTTTCATTTAAAATAAATCCCAATATTTTATACAAAATCACGTCGCGTAGGCTTTTATTTCGTGTGCAGTTTGTTAATGTGATAATAGATAATAATCGTCTAATAATAATTATCAATTTCATTCGAGGTGTACAAAGGTACACATAGGTATACATGTTTACATGTATAAAGCAGTACACAAATGTTTTAGAAATAAAACTTTAAAGGCGAAGACCAAAAATCGTTGATGAAGTGTGCAAGGGAATGCGGGTGTATATCTTATCCCTCCCCCTTCATATGGCACCACTGTTCAAAACATTAAAATGCAATGTATTTAAGCATAAATACAGTCAAAATGGTCAATTACATTTGAGCAGACATTTTTGATAGAGGGTGTCAATTTTATATAACAATAAAATAATAAAATAAAAACGAAATTATTAAATTGTTAATAATCGTAAATAAATGTATAAATAAATAAATTAACGTGTCGCCTGAAGTATTAATATATGTGTATTGTACGGCCGGTTTCGAATTAAAAATTCATCATTTGTGACTGAATGTGAACAAATAAATGAAGGAATACATAGAAAAAAATTATACATATTGGTTATTTTACATAGAAATAATTGATGCATGGTTTTAATAATATTTTAAATGTACAAATCAATTTTAAAAATAATATCTTATATCAATACATTTTAGATAATAAATAATAACCAAATAATTTATATTTCTTAACATATCTATGTCTAATAACTAATTTCAAATAATCTCTCCTATTAAAATAAATTATTTCTATGTAAAATGATCAATTTGTATAATTTCTTCTCTGTATATTCCTTCATATATATTTATATTCAGTCACATTTTACTTTTTGACTGTGTGATTTATTTGATGACGAATTTTTAATTCGAAACCGGTCGTACAATACACATACCTTAATACTTTAGGTGACGCATTTATTTTTTTATACAAGTGATTTATTTATACATTTAATTGTATAATGATAACTTTTTTTCTTTTCGTACGATCACATTTAATTTTTAATGTGCCTATTTATTTTTTAACTATTTGACTGTTTAACTGTTGAAATGTTTGGCATTCGTATTGCTTATCCATTCAACTTGACTCAGAATCGAAAACAAATGATTTATTAAATATCTCGTACATAATAATATAAGGTGGATATAATCGTATATAATCGGATAATCGATATAATCAGAATCGTTTTTTCGTAAGCAATGGTTTATTGTCGCTTGCATGTATACATTAAATTATCTATAACAGTGGTTGCACCCGTCCCCATTATCTTAAGACGTATTTTTTCCATTTATATTATAAACTTGCGTACAATACACAGACTATTTTGGATCGATTAATTTTGTATAGGTACTTGCCAGTGACGGGTTTACGGAGGGCAGGGGTCCAGAGGACCTGGACCCTCCCTAGACACTGATATAATTTCAATAAATGTCGTTAAAAAAAGAGGCATCTATTAATAGAGATACCTTTTAAATAGATATTTTACAGATTGATTTTTCAGAACCCCTCCCAGAAAAATGTTGAAAATCCGCTACTGATATTTGCCAATTGTTTTTTAGATGATCATTTGACATTTTAAAAACGTGCCTGTATCGTACTATTTACTATACCGGTGGCGTGCCCGGTAATTTTCAAAGGGAGGGGATGTAGCAAACAAGAATCGTAAAATCGTAATCTCTACCCCACTCGTTTATGACAATTGGTAATTTAAAAACCCGGATCCTATAAAAGAGAGAGGAAAAAAAAAAAAACCCCAATGTTTAATAAATACTATTTTTTTTTCTATTTCTAAACCGATAGGGATGGGGAAGGGGGTATAACCTCTAACATCTCCGCCCAACCGAGCGTACGCCACTCACTACTACACGTATCTCGTGTATGTTAATCGGCACCCGCGGCTAAAATGCGTGCATTTCGAATTCAACGATATTACCGTTTCGAATACGAATAATAATAACGATTCTAATACGCGTGGGTAGCCCCGTACTTGTACGATAGCTATAGTGCAGTCACCTAATCCGACCGAACAACAGGGAGTCATGTATGTATGTATACGAATGACCAATATACGCCGCTACAGTGTTTTGTATATTTTTTTTTTTTTTCCTCTCCTCGTAAACGATGTTGTTACAAAGTGACGATTTACATATCATCATGTTATTATCCCCTCCTGCGCGAAACGTTCCCGTAAACAATAACGACGCCGTCGTATCGGTCCCGACGGTCGACACACGACACGGCCCGCTGCCGTTCAGCCGCCTGTCCGACGGACTTGACTGCTTCAGTGGTTATAACAGCAGTCGTGCGGGTCGCAGTGCGGTACAGTAATTGCGCGGCGGTGGATCTGCCCACGTGGTGCGAACGGCGATACTGTCCGGTCTTTGTCAACGGCCCTTTGCGTCCGTTCGATATTTTCCCGCGTTAACGTTTAAAAGACAAATTATATACGATAAAAAAAAAAAATAGAAAAACCGACGCCCGAGTGAAACGTTACTGTAAATAAATCCGTCCGCCGTCGTCGTTGTTGTCGGACGAACGCGCTGCCGCTCGGTTCGGTTTTCGAGCGCGAACGCGCGTCGCATGCAATCTCTACGGGCCGCGTCATCGTAACGATATTGCGCACGCCGTCGGCCGTGCCACCGACTGGTGGCCTTTACCGGGACCTTTGTCGGATCGCGCGCGCGATGCCCGGTTTTCGCGGGCCGCCGCCGCCTGTGCTCCGTCCGCGGCCGAGAAACCCGACCCGCGCGCGTGATCGGTGTTTCGCGTCGTTCGGTGTTCGGTGCGTTTTTCTCCCCGTCGCCGTTTTCACGAACGTTGCGTTACCCGTCCGGAGGAGAAACGAAACGCGATAGTAACACCCACCTGTCGTATTTACGTTTATGATAATACGCCGTCGCGCGCGCGCCTCCTCCGCCCGTAACCCGGAGGTGTACGGTAATTATTGCGGCGCGCTCGTTAATAAAATATAGGAAAAAAAAAAAAATAAATAAATAATTGTACGATAAAAATACGGTTCTTCCCCGCCGTCTCTCCCGCTCCCGCTGGGCGGATTGAACAGTCGAATCGTTTTATCGGACGTCCGAACGCTAAAAGAAAACGTTGAACGCGTAATTAATTATTGCCCGCTGCACACCGCGCACACCTGACTGTAACAAACACTTGCCTACGGTCCAAGTACATGTTTTTGTTTTTCTCTTCTGTCTAAATGGCCGCGAACACGGACTCTGCGAAAGGTAAACGGACCGTCAACAACGTTGCGTACCGGGGGCCGGGAATAAAAAAAATATATCATCGTAATAACGGTGGAAAAAATAAAATAAAATAATAATCATTATTGTTATTCGTTTGTTCGGTTTAGAAGCGGTCGACCCGGCGAGCGGTCTGCTGGACCGACCCGTGCATTTGGACAAGGCGATCGAAATGGTCGGTGAGTTATTCCGAATTGAATATTTAAAATAACACGCGCCTGCGTAGCAGATGGTAACAACAAACAATAGTTATAATAATATCCGAACCGTATACAGCAGTATATGCGTGTAAGTCCTAACCAGAGTTGACGTTTTCGGTACGACATTTATTGGCGACGAGCATCACGACTGAAACTATCGAGTTATTGGTTCATCGAACCTTTGACCATATTTATGCCAACAATTAAAACGTTTACTAAATTATGCAGTTATGCATCAGATTTCTATGCGAGATGTGTTGTGTTACGCGTAGATAATTATCAAATATGCGTGCCAAGTGTTTTATATGCCATATTCGCGCAATAAAGTCCTAAAGTTACATTTCAACGAGAAATAAAAACACCCCCTTTTCCCCCGAAGAGAAATCCTCGACCACGTCACTGAGCGGTTTATCCGTGATAGTAAAATCAGGAATGTTAGTCTACGTAAAATTCAGCCGGAGAAAGGCCAAGACAAGACGAGCAACAGAAAAAAAAAAAAAAAAGGCCATCGTAATAGTTCTCGCCATAGTTGTAAAAAAAACCGTCGACCACACACTTTTGACGGTCGAAATTATTCAGTTGTGCCCATCGTTATACGGATGTATTTATTGTGCTTTGTCTAAAATCGCGTAATCACGCGAGCGTGTTTGTCGTCTCGGGCTGTTGTAAATGTTATTGTAACCATACACACAGCAGCCTGCCCACAATATTCGCAATGTCATTCGCGTGGCGTAACGTTTTATCCGTCGGAATTTCTTATTTCCCCACCGATATTAAACCGCGACAGAAATACTTTTAACGTTACGATATGTTTTAGTGTTTCGTTTGTCCGAAAAGTTACTATGATGAATGTTCACGCGAAAAAACGGGGGATAAAGATAAAAGAAAAAGCAATACCGCGGTATTTGCGTAACGGAACGAAAATCGAGTGCGTCTCCAGTCTTCCTCGGCTATGGGGGAAAGAGGGAAACAATTAAATTTACTACTAATGACTGATGAGGAAAAAAATTATGTCAAATAACAATTCTGGACCAACGACTATGCCAAATGCCAATGCAAGTTCATTTCACTTTTATCGTCCTCCCCCCATAAGGACGCTATTGCAGCGGCCGAAAACAGTTTTCTTTTTCTTATAGATACATTTAGCGAAGTGACTTGCACGTAAACTTTTTTCTAGATTTGTACCAACAAATTTAGAAATACCTATAGTTAGGAGGGGTATTTCAATGTGTTCGACGAAAATTTCACGAATGGAAGTCATTTGATTAGACAGGTATCTTGTATAGTCAGTGATCGAAGTGGCTCGAAAATAGTAGAGGGATACGTAAAGTTGTATACTATTCTTATATTATGACTTATACACGTGGATGTAATTAGAGGTGGTGATGAGCTGAACTCCTATGGCCCTATACCTTATTTTTATAATGTATACATTTTTATTTTTCGGTTTGATGTTTGATTTGTTGATATATTTAAATTTGTATGTATGTATAATTATATTTTTATTTAAATATTTATATTTATTTAAAACGTAAAACATATTTACCTAAATATATAATTTATGCGCATACGGTTTATCAATAGGTTCTAATAGTATGCATTTTATCGTTATACAGTCGTCGGTACAAAAACAAATTAAAAAACCAAACTATTTATCAATTAGGTAGTCATTACTATAGTTTATAGACCGTAATGACATAATATTATACACGAACACCAATACAATGCGATAATCATAAGGGGGATGTATTGTTTTGGACAAAATAAATGGAGGGATGAAAAACGTGGATTGTAATAAGTGATGTGATGTCATTCCGCCCGTATTCCCCTCCCCACTCCTCTCACTTCGACCACTGACTATAGTAAATAATAGACGTTAAATCGTCAGATGATTATTTTGCAGTCGTCATCGCTTGCCAATAAATTTATGCGAATAAAATAACGATACGGCTTATCATACGAGCGTCTGTGCGCACTTCAAACGGCCAATGTCAAAAGTTGTAGGCATGTGTTGAGCGTCTGCCCATTGATATTGCAATTGCGCGGTATGATTTTATGCGCGCGCTGTTTATAACATTATCATTTAATACTTTTCTTATCGTTTTCGATTAATTTTATATTTACATTACCCATCCGTAACATGAAACGTAGCTACAGCACGTTTCACGAAACTAGCGACTCCGCAGTGGCGCTTCCGGTAGTAAAATTTCGGTATTTGGTTTTTCAAACTTGCACACAATACGCGGCAATTTGAAATACTGCACGGTTTTTGAAAAAATATGAATAAAAATAATTATTTTATTATAATATACCAAAATATACATTTTCTTTTGATATTTTAACATTAATATTTACAATAATTATAACACATTTAATATTTTAACATTTATATTTACAATTGAAGTGATTCATCGTCGTCATCCTCGCTTTCGCTGCTGTCTTCCGGGTTAATTGTTAAAACTATTGGCACTAAAATCTGGTCCCTGAATCCTTCTTTAATAAAGTCTTCATCATGAAGACGTTCGCAATGATTAATACAACGTTTCACAACATTTTTAAATTACCGCGCTTTTCGAGTCACACGTTTAGAAAACCCTCATGAAAATCTGCCACCGGAAGCGCCACTGCGGAGTCGCTAATTTCGTGAAACGTATTGTAAATGCTATTGATGCTGATAATTGGTTTGATTTATAACATGTTGCGTGCGCAAGGAGAGGGGAAAGGTTAGAGGTTATATCCCCACCATTGGCTTTAAAATACAACAAAATATGAGCGATCCAATATCGAAATATTAATTTCAGTCGATTTCCGAGGAAAAACTTGATGTATTGATTGGAATTTGGCTTTTTTTTTAGGATTTGGCTTTTAAATTATCAATTCCCATACCTAGTCGAGCTGGGTAGAGAAGACGATTTTACTCTTTGTTCACGATTTGTATTTGTTACATCCCCTCCTATTGAAAATTCCTGGGCACGCCACTGGTTGTGTGGTAGCTTGGTGTTTAATAATATTACATACATAAATATTTAATTGGTTCAAACTTTTGATGCAGTAAAATATCCAATCATCGATAACGATTGAAACTTTGAAGAGTATATTCGTACAATTATTTTAGATTCTGAACGGAGTGTGCCAATATTGGTTTTACAATGATAATTTATTTTTATGAACAAATTTTCTATTAAAAATTGATAATTGGAAGGAAATAAGAAAATGCGCTCCGGTTTTTAAGTGTAGTACTTTTTCTGAAAGAAAATTTTACTGGGATGGTACTTTTTTTGATTTTTCCATGGGTTTTCGTAATAAATAGGAAAAAACGAGAAAATGTACGAAACGTACCTATTCTATTCTAATCGTAAATATTACGGTTTTTTAAAACATGTAAAACCGGATTTCGCTCAGAATAGTTTTTTCTTAGCAATTGATTAGTTCGTATCTTATTATTTTTCTTTCCTCATTTTAAACGAAACGCTTTGTTTACCGTTGACATTTATAATTGTCATCGCCCGAAGGTCGACAAAAACAATAAATAACTTTGTTAGTAAAGTTGGTAAAAATCGATGGGGGATGTGAAATTTGCCGAATCCTAATACCGAAATTTACCGACTTCCACAAAGGTTTCCTTGCAGTTTACACCTCCTATATCACCGCGGAATCTGTACATGTGGTAACCGATTTATCATATGATTAATTTCGCGGTAAATAAAGGAACAGACCCACGGTCGTTTATAAGACTGCGAACAGGACATAAACTTGTGATAGTAGAGATAAGATAAGACAAGTTATTATTTTGAAGAAATAACAAAAATAATAATTGTCGTTTAATATTATATACGTTTTAATTTTTACTAGGTACCTACTGAATAATTATGAACTTCAATGAATATTGTAATATAAAAATTATAATACCAAAGTAGTTTGTGTTTTCCTGGTTTCACTAACATGACGTGTTGCATTCTTAATTTTAATATCCGAAATGTAGTAGGCGAGATAAATGTTACCAGTTTTCTAAGTGACAGTAAATAATATAAATTATGTAACAACTTTCTTACTGGCATTTACTTTATAGCCGTAGATTTAAAACCAACAAAATACCATATTATGTCGTCAAATTATTGGAAAATGCACGAGTAGTTAATAATTTAATCATTTTTATTTCTAACGAAGTGAAATATTGTCTGTAATGACGATGATTGTGGCACAGAATATAATATGGTGTAAAACTGCTATTCTTAATCATTTCCCATTGGTGATTTTTCGGATTTTATAATCTCGATAGTAAATTCATAAATGGATTCGTCCAATTTATACAAGTAAATTATTTTGTAATCAAATTAAGTCTTAAGTTTAGTTTAGTATCCATGTTCATTTTAAAAAGTGTGCCTAAAAGATAATGAATCTGAAAGTTTTTGAAAAATGTTCGCAATTTTTTGTTTTGGATGCTAGATAATCACCCTGTTAAATATAATCAAAGATTTGATTTTTTGAGGTAAAAGTATAAATTAGTGATTGTTGGAAAGTTTGTGCGAATAATTACAATTCAAAGCAGTTTCAAGACTTATTCAGTTTGTTGGTAAAAATTTGGAGGTACTGAATAATTCTTAAACCGGTTTTAAAGGTGATTTTGTTGCATATTTCAACCGGTGTTTTTGTTTTATTTTTAAATTAAATAAGACAATTATTATTATTATTATTTTATACACTAAAATTCATCGCCTCAAATACACTGAAAAAATGTTTAAAAAATAGGCATGGGTATTAAACTGCACTTTTACCCATAATAATTATTATATAATATGTTACTAACAATATAATAAAGTTTAAAATAATAATTAGCTGCTTTAGTCATATAAAAACACACTTACCTATATTAAATGAATTATTAACATGTATAATTTTTTTTCACAATCAGGATTTGGAAAATTTCATTACTACTTGTTATTCATTTGTGGATCAATGTATACAGCAATTGCTTTTAGTGTAACATCAGTGTCTTTTATTATACCTTCAGCTCAATGTGATTTTCAAATGAATTCTACCCGTAAAGGCTTATTGAATGGAATTATGATGATTGGTAAACTATTAATTTTCAATTACATAAATAGGTTATTTCATACATTTATTTTTATTTTTAGGAATGTTAGTTGGATCTCTTATTTGGGGTTATGTGGCAGATTCCAAGGGACGAAGATTTACATTGATTATCAGTATGCTGATGGACGGTTTCTTTAACCTATTATCGAGTGTGTCTCAGGTTTATCCAGTGTTTTTAGTTTGCCGGCTTATAAGTGGATTTGGGTAAAACATTAAATATTCCTATACAAATTGTCATCTTTTATACGAACAAATTGTTTGATTGTTTACAGAGTGTCCAGTACATCAATACTCTTCTCGTACCTCGTGGAGTTCCTTAATCTTAAATATCGCGAAAAATTTCTGGCTTGGATGGAAATGTTTTGGACAAGTGGCTTAATATTACTTCCAGGTAAGCATTATGGTTATTTATTTTTTTTATTTAAGTCTTCAATGTAAGTTTAAAATATATTACATACCTAATTAACAGTTTTTATTTGATCATTTTTGATTTGATTAAATTATTTATGTGTATTAACAATTATTATCTATATTTTAAATAATCAATCATAGCAAATTTAAAAAATAATGCATTTTTTATTTCAGGTGTTGCATGGGTAGTTATACCACATACATTTCAGATTAAAAATGATTATTTTTTATTTAAATCATGGAATCTTTTTATAATTATGTGCTCACTACCAAGTATAATATTGGCATGTTTGGTGATGATGTTACCAGAAAGTCCGAAATTTTTAATTGCTCAGGGTAAACATGATGAGACTCTTGATTGTCTAAAATTTGTGTATAGATGGAATAACAAAAAAGATACTGAATTCCCTGTAAGTTTTCCATGGTAAAAACTTTTGTACAGAATTGAATGCAATTTATTTGGATTTTATTGAATCTCACTCTTTTGTTTGTTTTAGGTTACTTCTGTAATTATACCAGATTTTATTGACAAACAAAATAATAATTTTTTTATTGGACTTTTTAATAGTGCAATTGAGTTGTTCACATCGAAATTCAAAAATATAGCTATTATTACTTCCATTATACACTTTTGTGCTACTACCAGGTAACAGTTGGACAAGTGATTATGGGTAATTATTATTAACATCTTCTGAATTGTATTAATTTTTTATTATATATTTATAAATACATATTTATAGTTACTACATGCTAATACTGTGGTTCCCAGAATTGATGAATAGATTTCGGTGGTATGAAACTCTTCACTCAGAAAACCAAAATAGTACAACTATGTGTGAAATTGTATCTATGTTTAAAATCGAACCTGAAGTAAAAGATGCTAAGTGTGATGATCATATTGATGAGTCTGTATACATGAATATCATCATTATCGGTTTCGCTTGCATACCTACAAGTCTCATTGTGCCGTTGTTTGTTAATAAACTTGGACTCAGATTTTTTACAGGTTCATTTTTCACATATTATGCAGTTTTAATACTTTATAAGTGTTCTTAGATTTGATTAATATAATAATATATATATAATGCCTGTCCTATACAGCAAAAATGAATAAATCAATAAATTAAAACATTGTAATATAATATTTTGTTGAATTCATCAACAAGTAAAATCATGTTATATATTCTGCAATATGTAATTTAAAAACTATTTTAAATAACTACTTTTACTATAATTGTAAATTCCTATTCTATTTTTTTTTTTTTAGTATTCAGTTTCTTGGGATCTGGTATATCTGCTGCTTGGCTGTATTTCATTACTTCTTCAATAGAAAATCTTGTATTATCTTCTATATTTGAAGCTTTTTCCAGTATTGGTATTAGTCTATTGTATTGTATTACTGTTGAGTTATTCCCAACAGAATACAGGTAAAATACTTAAGTAATTATATTTAATATAACATCGGTATCTTTAATATTTTTTTATTTTTAGAGGAATGGCTGCATCTATTGGTACTATGTTTGGTAAAGTTGGTGCACTTATGGGCAATATCCTTATAGGAGTTTTTATTGATGTCCACTGTATAGTTCCCATTATTGTTTCGTGTTCATTTTTAATAAGTGAGTATTTATTATATTTGTATAACATTAATAATAATCAGGCCTGGATTAAGACCCATGATACCCATTAGCTGTAATCAGTTTTATGCTCCTACTATTTTATTAGCCTTTTGTAAATATGTTTTGGTAATACTATTAAATATATTGCACCTAATTTTTTTAAATTTCCAATCAATACCCCTAATAACACAACCTAAATTTACAATAACATTATATTTTGGACTTATTATGTTAGCCATATTATGAGTATACAAATAAGAAAAAACAAAAATGAAAAAAGTTAGATGGAATGTATTTTAAATTATGTAACAAAATAATTATTGACCATTATTTACACTTAACTTTTAAATAAAGTAAATAAATATAAAATTAAAACAAATAAATGAATCAGTGTTGCCTGGAGTATTATGATAATTGTATTATACTACTGGTTTCAAATTAAATATTCATCATCAAGTATATCACAGTCAAAATTTAAAAGGCAACTGAATATAAAAAATTAATTGAAGGAATACTTAGAAAAAAAAAATTTATAAATTGGTCATTTTACATAGAATATAGAAATAATTTATTTTAATACGAGAGATTATTTAAAATTAGTCATTATTAAACATAGATATGTTAAAAAATATAAATTATTTGATTATTATTTATTATCTAAAATGTATTGATATAAGATATTATTTTTAAAATCGGTTTAAATATTTAAAATATTATTAAAATTATTTTTCTTTATTTCATTGTGTATGTGTAATTTTTTTTAAACTCAATTAATGTAAATGTTATTGTCAGTATTTAATATTTCTAAGTTTGTATTAATATCAAAACGTATATTATGGTTATTTTCTAAAACATGTTTAGCGAAATTTTAATTAGGGGTAGTCTTTTTTAATTTTATTTCTGAAATGTGTTCTTTATATCTTATTTTAAAATTTCTATTTGTCTTACCTATATATAATTTATTACAGTTACATTTAAGTTTATATATTCCAGTATTTTCAAAAGAAGGGGGATTTTTTATGAAGTTTTTTGTTTTATTGTTTATATGTTTGATTAAATTATTATTAGTCTTAAAATCAATTTTTACATTATTTGTATTATTGTTCAGAATTTCAGCGAATTCGTTAGACATATTATTTTGATAATCCATACTTTAATGGTTAACAACATTATTTGGTGAATTGGATTTTTTTTTTTTTTTTAAATGTTTATGCATTTTTTCTAATAGTAGTTAAATTGAAATTATTTCTATAGGCTATATTATAGTATATAGTTATATTGTATGTATCATGTAATGTATTTTTCTTTTGCTTGCCTTTTTATGGGCAAATGTGTTGAATATAGATACTTGACAGTATTATTAAAATTGAATTGTTTGACTAATTCTGCTTCAATACTAAATATTGCTAATGCATTCATTCTTTCCTCCTTTGTGGTTAACCTCAAAGAAAATTTTACTCTTTTAATAACAGAAAAGCCTTCTTGCCTAGCAGTTTGAAACTCTTATACTTAATACTAATATACATTACATATGCATAATTATTAATACATCTGAAAACATATTATACCTGCTCTAGTTCTAAATTCTTTGACTTTTATCCATAAAAAACATAATTAATAAAATATGTTGGCTTTATTAGTATTTCTCACAATAACAGAACTTGGTGTTTTATACAATTTTAATACAAATACCCTATTATATCGATTATTTTTTTCGATAACTTGTCTTGCCAAGTTGATATTCAAGAGAATCAATAATCACATATTAAAATACATTTATTAATATGATCAATTTTCATTGTGATTTCTTGTTGAAGCTGAGCACTTAAAATGGTGATGTGCTTTCCATATATAATATTTAAACCTAAAGCAGCTGTGCCACATCATAGCGCATAGGTTTACATGAATAAACTGTTAACTGAATTTCAAATTATACAGCAGTATAATTATTTCACTTTTTTTCACAAGTTAAAATTCTATCTACTAAAGTTTTATGTACGAATTTAATCTATTAATACCATAAACTCTTACTTGTACTCTTGTATTTCCTTAAAAAAAAAAATAAAAATGTATATTTAATTACTTAATAAAAATAACATTGTAGATGAAACTTTTAATTCCGTGGTTATGTAAGTTATAGCCTACACTGCTTACATATTAATCCGGGCCTGATAGCAATACTCAATGTTTTGTTTGAACTTTTATAAAAATCAATATTGTTTTATTTATTTTGTTGTTTAATTTATAATTTAGTTTCAGCATTGTTAGTATTGGTATTACCAAAAACACGAAAAACAAATATAATACGTGATGGAGTACGTTAAATTTCTATACCAGAATCAATTATTGTATTTTTCACCTAAGTATAATTAAATTTTGAATTTTGTGAAAATGTATGCATTTAAATCTATTTTATTATGTAATTATGTATTTCCCATAGCTCATTTGTTCATTTAGGTTGGTTATTTATTTTTATTATGACCAAAATGAAAATATATCTTGAATTTTTTGATAAATACATTTTGTATACATATAATAATAGGGTTCTGAAACAATATTTTTTTTTATTAAATTAAAAAACTTTAGAATGTATCTGGATATCAAAAGTTACTTTCAAAACTGCGACATATTCAGAATTTTAACCGGCCCTAGAGAATTTCATTTTACGGCACAATTATTTATTTTATATATCTGTGAACAGGACACATTTAACCACCTTATTATAGACAATCATATAATCTGATTTTAAATTGTTTTTTCTCCTCATTATTAAAGACATATGCACAATAATCATGTAGGGAATAAAAAATATTCTTATCAAAAACTAATATTTTTAAAAATAAAAAAGAACAATTTTAAGTATAAAATTAATTTTATGATGTTGGGGCCAGTTAGTCATGACCGGGCCCACTGGGAAACTTTCCGCCCTCCTGGTGGCACAATCCGCCACTGCTTGAAAATTGCTGATATCAATATATTGATAATGTTGCAGACCCTCAATGAATATTATATGTAACTATCAAATAATTTAATAAATAATTATTGTAAACATTTATTTCCATATTAGTAGAAATTTATTATAATTAACTTATCTATTAAGTATATAATATATTTATTAAATTAGTATTGTATTAAAATTTAATCAGTAACGTGAGGTGTGTTATATATTCATATTGACCAAAGTAGCAGTCTGTAATTGCCACTTTGAAGTCATCTGTGAAAATTACTGCTACTGTTATTTCATATCATTACTAATAATTGTACTGAATGGATCAATATTTCCTTATGAACATTACCTTTGAAATTTAGGTTGTATGACATACTATACATTACTATTTATGTTAAGTACTTAATCTATATTATCAGCTCTGGGTAAAATAAAAAATAAGTTTTACAGTTTACGTATAGCCCACATTCACATTATTTTTGAATTTAAATTTGATTACTATAATTTTTAGTAAATTTATATTTGTTTGTTTACTTATTAAATTTTTCTTATCAATCATCAATTTTATAAGGATATTAATTTTAATTGTTTTTATATACAGTGTTTTTTTTTAAAATCTAATATCTTTTTTATTTTTATTATAAGTGTTATAAAATAATGTATCCAAAATGACCTATTCTTCACATTTGTTAAATACTCACTATTATAAATGAATTATTTAATATATGTTAGAAAAAAAAAAAATGAAATATTATATTAATACATAATTAAAAATAGTCAATCAAAAGCATAATAATAATTTTTTATAAGAGTCAAATTATGTATTGCTATTTATTTTAAATGCGGCCTGGAACATATCCATAAGTATTTTAAGTAATATTTAATTTTGAAGCATGTTATAAATAATTGTATAAATTATTGTTATACTATATTCCTTGACCAATATTGATAAAATATACTAATAATAATATTATATTGTCTTTTATTTAAACAAGACAATTAATAGTTAATGCTTCGGTAAAATTATAGGCATCAATAACAAACAAATTATACAATTTATAATAATAAATAAACACTTCTTGGCTTTAAGCCATTTTGTTCAGTATGTATTCTGTGGATTGTAGATCTATCGGTACATTACTATAAACTGTAAACTCACCCATCAATTCTAATGAACAAAATGTTTAGTTATTAGGTAGGTATGTAATGTTTGTATAATAGCTATATTAATTTTCATACATTATTTTCAGATATTAATATACTTTTGATATTCTGCAAGAATGTTATGATCATCTTAAAGTAGAGAATATGCGATCAGAAATACCTAAAAGTCGACATTGCCAATCTATATATTTTAATAAAAAAAAAATAGGCCAATGGAAAATTTGATACCAGGTCCAACACTTCCCTTGTGATTATGTCATTGACAATGAATACCATGTAATGTGGGTTTTTTCCAACACTGATGTTGTGAATTTATACATTTAATACTATACATACTTAATCGTACAAAATTATACCTACCTATATCAAATAATTTTAATAATTTACTAACCAAAGTATGGCTTATAATCAATTACTATTTGTGCATTGTAAGAAATAAGATGTTTAGTCGCTGAAAACAATTTTTTTTTTTTTTAAACAAATTGTTTTCAGATGGGTAACAAATTTAATACAATGACAATTACCTATATAATGTACAAATGTACATCATGTCCTTGGTTCATGCACAGAATTATGATTGATAAACCAAACTGAGGGTCAATTCTACTATGATCAATCGTCAATCTCAAAGTTTCGTCTTCTGGACTAGGAGTTTGTGGAAAATTGTATAATAAAACTTATCTGCCTAACCTTATTTACCAACAAAATATAAAGGAGAAAACAAATTTAAATTCTGATAACATAAGCCGAAATTGTCAATTTATGATTTGACCTTTATACCATGTACTTACTAAAAATTTATTTGGTGAGTGTCTGAAGAACGGTTAATATGATATTTAAAAACAACGAAAAGTATGGTTGTAATAAGAAAAAAAAAAAATACGATAAAAGACAAAAATACATGGGCACTTTGGAATACCGTGTAATAATTGTAACGTGCAAAAACGACCATTTTCCGTGTTCAAAGGACAAGCGTGGCTACAATCGATACGGTCGACCGGTCAATAGATTACGCCCGCGTCGTCGACGGACATGTTATGTCATCGTGAACAATAATTCCCCGCGCAAAGGTTTTGTGCGATCGCAATCTTTTGCGATTCACAATAATATTATATTCTTGACTGCGGGTTAACGGCCAATCAGATCACTTATCGCCAAAAACGTCGGCCCGCGGCGACGTGTGCCACGAACGTCTCCGCGCTCCGCCACTCGGTTTTATTCGTTCTGTTCGTTACTTTCCTTCTTCGTGTCTGCACGTCGTCTCGAGACTTTGTCACCGGACGGTCTTTTCGGTACAGTTCTCTCGGTACAACACTCCCGTGTGTTGCGCGGATTCGCATATTTTGCCGTCCAGAAAAGGTCGTGTACGACCTTGGCACGTTTCATGACGGTGCCTCAAACGAACCCGATGGAGTGAGTCCCGATCTGGTCCGCCGGGCGGACATCTTCGGGCGCGACGAATGGTAATGTACATGTGATTTAATAATCGGCCGATACCCCGTTAGTTGGTTAGTTTTTTAAGGTAGTTCAGTTAGGGTCCCCCGTGTGAATATTTTTATCTAAAATTTTTTTTTTTTCCTCGTATGTAAAATTCTTCCCATATACTCACGGGTGGGGGGCAGGAGGGGGGTCAACCGGCGTCTAATAGATTTGCGTGTCCGCGTCATTGTGCTAATCCCCGCGTTCCACATCCCATGTGCGATGCCCCCCCGCATTTTTTTATTTTTTTTTATTTTCCATTCCCTTTAAGTACCGAGTTTCGCGACCTCGCGCGTGTGTATGTGCATCTGAAAAAGAATATACGTGTATATATTGGTCGATCTTCGCCGCTTCGCGATCCATTTTCGGACGCGCCCCGCGGGCCACCGAAACCGCGGACCGGTCAACACGGTACAAAAAAAACGTTCCGCCACCCTTGCCGGTGGCGATTTGCGGGCCCCGGCGACCGCACGTTCCTGCCGGGATCTCCCCCGGGCTGCGTCCGCGAAAGTTCCGCGTGGTGGAGGTCCGTCACGGTTTGTACACGCGTCGGTCAGCACGCGCACGCCGATGTGGTTTCGCCAATTTTGTCAATGGATATTAACGAGTCCCGGCCCGCGCGCTCCACGTTGCGTCGCCGCCGGACAACAATTTTAAGACCGGTTGACGCCCCCCCCCCAGTTGGTGTATATGTATGTGTTTAAAATATAAGTTGTACGGAGATATTCGTCCGCAATACTGTGTATACGTATATGTACATCTGTGTCAGAATCGTGCCTACCATTACCGTTTTCTCTCGGGTGACAGTTTTTTTTTTTGCATTCACTTAATAATACTTTTTGATTGATGAGTCAATGAAATAATTCTATAGTTTCCCCGAAAGAAAACGCGTGTTTATTATTCATTCGGATCCCCCCTTTTCCCTCCTCTCCTCACAAAAATCCCAGGACTACGGTGCTCGCCCCTAGGTTGGCGACCTTGTTGCTACGCGGGTAGTCGGCTGGACGCTCGGGTCGGTGCTCACAAACATGGCCGACCGAACCGGGACGTCTGAAAATGTCTCAATAATTTTGTATTTATGGCGTAGTGAGCAAATTTTTTTTTGTCATAAAATATCATTTAAAAAGTGCGTGTACCCAAAAAATGTTTTTAAAAAGCAGGGGCGGACTGTGCCTGGAGGAGATGCAGAGCAGTTCGCCCGGGCGTTGGACGTTGCTAAAAGCAAATAAAAGTTTAATTTATCACCAGTGTCGGACGCAATTGATTTTTTAAAACAAGAGTTGTATATTTACAAGATTTGGTACCAGAAGCGATTGATTAAAATTATGTTAACCGTACCAGTTTCATCAGTTGAGCGTTCTTTTTCTACTCTTCGACGTTTAAAACCATTCTTAAGATTAACAATGACACAAATACGACTTAACGATTTAGCGATATTATTACATACACATAAAGAGGAAAAAATAAACATTGACGAGATTGCTAACAAATTTATTAATACGACCAAAGTGAGAGAAAATACGTTCGAGATTTTTTGAAAAATTAAGAAATATATATCTATTGTACAATTTTTTAATTTTGACTATTACTACCTAAATCCGTATAAACAAAATGAATGCTGTTTCTTATTTTTTTAAAAATATAATTCGTTATTAGTGCTTGGTAATTTAACAGGAGATTCATTATAAGTTTCACCTAATAGGAAAAAAAAAAAAAAAAAGAGTAGTTAAATGTAATAATTTTTTTTTGTTCACAAAGGTTTTAAGAACAAATTTTGATAAAGATCGTAAATATTACGGCTTTTCAAATCATATATAAACGAACTACGCTAAGAATCGTTCTTAGTTTGCAATGGTTTATCATTGCTTGTAGATGTAAATTAAATAACTTCATGTAGGTATCTTACCTCTGAAACTTCCTACCTACAACAGTAGCGTACTCATCAGCAGTAACGGCTCTTTTATTATTTTGGTGCTAATTGGATAGTAATAACTACGGGATGAATTCACTGCGATTCTTATAATAACAGATTCAAACAATTTAAAATATCCCAGCATGATTATTCATTATAGAAAAATCGTTTCCTTCAAGTGCCAAGTGCCTATCGTGTTACCGCATATAGAATGCGAGTAGTGATTATACGAAACACTAGATCGCGCCAGCATTATGTTCTGCCCACGGACTAAGAAGAAATATGTAATTGGATGGCGGAGTGGTTGTACTGATTCATAGAGTATTACTCTGTGTACTGATCACTAAATATTTCTTCTCCCCGTTACTCTGCACAGCCCTTCAATAGTAAATTGCAATTAATGTGCAAATTAAAAATGGTAATCGGTGGTAGGTACTACTGAAATCCGTGTAACTTGTAAATGTTTGCTTTTTCATTTATCCATAGAGGACGTTGATTGTGTCGTATTACTCATGGGAAAACATATTTTCGTTTTCATTGATTAGACATTCGTTACCTTTGCCCTCCCTCATAAGGCCCCCTAAATAATACGCCAGTGTTCATAAATTTCGACTGAGCTAGTGGTTGTGGTCGAGGAGAAACAAAATATTTTAAATAATATAAAGACATAGTAATAATCAAACAAAAATATATCTGAGATCTTATAATAAATACATAACTTTATTATAATATCTTTATGTCTCTTCATAAAATTTTAAACAATTACTATATTATATTATAGAAAATTGTTTAAATGTTTGCGATTGAAAACTATGAAAATGATAATGATACTGATAACAGATAAAGCAATGCACTTTTACGGTGCAGTAGGTAAATGCGAATAATCTGATAATATATTTATAAAGGTACATTATCGAACTTTTTCTTTGTACTCAAATATTAGATTCTGAGTGGAGCGAAGAATATATTGGTTTTACAAAAATGTTTCTTTTGTTTTATGTGAACACTTTCTACCAGAAAGCTTACTCCGATGTATATAATGTGAACCTTTTTCTGAAAGGAAATTATCTTGAGGTGTGGTACATTAGAGAGGTAATTTTTCGATTTTCCCAACAAATGCGAAAAACATGGGAAAACCGGGACAAACGTAAGAAAAACGGGAAAATCAGATAAATATTAAACAAATATGTTTAAAGAAAATATATTATTATACCTATTTAATTATTTTACCATAATATGACACACATATATTTTTGACAAAGCATCACTATCAACTGAACTCCGCTCAGAATCGATTTTTCGTTAACAATGATTTATCGTTGCTCATAGATTTACATTCTGTATCCTACCTTTCCAAATTATCACCTCCAATAGTGGCTGCATCCAATTCTGTTTTTTTTTAAAGAGTAACTACTATTGATCTAATAACTAATAAAATCAAGAAGCTATTAGTTTTTACTAATTAAATGCGGATTATAACATTACATTGATATCACGAAACCGGGATGAAAGTGGAACATTTAAAGAAAATCCGTATATTTTGTCGTCCTGACTTGGCTAATCATTTAACGGGACTACACTTATTGAAACATCGATATTGTCCCGTCTAAATCGTGACATCTGCACTCATGTTTGTTGTAACGACATTAGATTATGTATTATAGTTTCAAAATAACATTTGATATCAATTTAATTTATTGTTATACAAATAATATTGGGTTTTCTTTCTTATTTTTATTTTCTACCATAAAATTTGGTAATATTGACCTGAATTCCACTTATTTTTTTAAACAATGAGCGAAACGTTGATAATACTTGAAACACACTTTGATTGTTACCTACAAATTCTTCTATTTGGGCATAAACCTAAGCAACAAGTTTAAACACTTATAGCAATATTTAAACAAGCGACTATTTTTGAGGGTTGTACGTAAAAAAAAAATGTACAGACTTGTTAGTTTTTGTGTATTTTTTAAAATATTGTTAATTATGTGCGTTTTAATATTTTTGTGAACTCCACTTTCAATCTATACGTCACAATTTATGTTGCAAATTTGCTACATCGTGTGTTATTGCCCAAGTCGGATATAAGACATGAGGGTATGACTCTGACATTCTCTTAACCAACGAATTATTGATGTTCCCTCGTCCCACATAAGTATTTATAATTAATTCGTTATAAAAATTGCGACTGTAATACAACTTTATGTTATAGTGCACCCTGCAGTTTCCTAAATTGTAAATGCACATCGAAAGTGTATATTTATTGGTTGTATCAGCCAACTGTTATCGGACGAGAGTAATTAGTGAGATATTTACAGAATCATGTGTGTGTATCCGTTCCCATGATTATTTTTTTTTATTTCTTATTTTTTATTTGACCATAATGTAGAGGTATCAATAGCGTAATCAGTAGGTAGGTGTTATAATTCCCCCATTGCTTTTTTTTTTACCCCCATTGATAAAACCCGATAATTGATAGTTTTGAATATTATCAGAAGAAAAAAAATACTTCCGTGGTTTTATAATTGATGTTAATAGTGTAAAAATTATTTTATTAAACGATAACCGTGTCTTATCAGTTAAAATTAATATCATCAACCACGGTCCACGATGTGACCGTGGCGGTACGACCATAGATAATACAAATATGAATAGGCCATACCCAAGGTTTATAGATAATTTCTAAAAATCTTGAAATTTATTAGGTATATAGGAACCTTGGGCCTCACCTACGTCCGGTAGCCACAGTCCAGAACGTGGCTTTCATATTCTATACTTACCTATCAGCGGCGTAGCCGAGGGATGCTAAGCAAGGAGGTAATTTAGGGGAACGATCACCTCCCCCGTAGGTACATAATTTATAATTTCTTATACATATCTACAATAATGATTAAAAACCTGGTGTTGGACGTCATATCACATTGTGAATTTAAACTATTATCTGTCGGTTACAGAGGCCTGCGATTTTACCTCATGAACCCCCACTCTTCGATCTCGCCCTTTGTGCAGATTAGGTGTATTTGTGGATCCAATGCAATGGGAATTTCGGGGCCCTCTCGTAAATAATTATAAGTTTTACCAATTAATAATTTACTATTTAAACTATAATATTTCAATTTCAATTTTTAAGGATACTATAGTCTCAAAAAAAAAAAAAAACAAACTTACTAAGTTTTAAAAAACTTAGTAATTTTAATAAAAATCTAAACGTGGATGCGCAAATTTTAAAATTATTGATTTCGATGGGGTTACGGCCGAATTAAAAGTTTTTGTCTATCAATGCACCGATAAGAAATTGGATAGTTTGATTTAAATATTGAAATTGTTTGAATATTATAAAACCAGCTTGCCAGCTGCCAACAAACTATGCACGCTGGTATTCACAGCACCAACAAGTACCGTTTCTAACGAACGCGCTTTCAGCAAATTGAAAATCATTAAAAATTATTTACGATTAATTATGGGATTAGAGCAGATCATGTTCAAAACTTATAATGATATTTTTTAGCAACAAATACAGTTTAGACAATTTGGATTTAGAAAATTCAGTAAAATTATGATCACGGCTGAAGGAAAGACAGATCCTAATGTAATATATTGACTATTTTTATTAATTGAATTCAGTTATTGCTTATTTTCATAATTTTTTAAACTTTTAAATGGAGTTTTTGTAGTATTATTTATATGTACACAAAGAGTATTTGTTTTAATGTATATTTATTCAACTAATCAACTATTTATGTATCTAAAATTTTTTATGATATTGGTTTAGATACAATTTTAAATTTAATAATAACTCCTATTTTCTTCATTCAAGAATTGCTAGCGCTTGCCCTAGTTATCACGATGATATTATTTAAAACTAAAATATGTTTTGGACAGTTTAGATTTTAAATTTCACATATATTAGCCTCCATGGGTTTGTAAACTAAAATTTGCATCACCCACCTGCTAGAAAAAATCTTAAATCATCACTAAGTGCGATTGACGTACAATAAATTATTACATGTTGATCTTTAATTTAACATCATGTATACTATTTCAGTTTATCTATTAATCAGTACTCAGTTACTATACGTAATAATGATTGTTTCAATACTACAACAATGAAATAAAACTTTGGTTTCATTAAAAGGTCATTTTACATTATTATATTATGAGTTAATGATGATATCAGGTGACATTCGTACACCGTACCTATTGAAATGGTTTTATTTTACTTTCCTTACTTGCAACTTCCAGCAAATATTAACTTTCAAACTTCTTTAAAAGTTCTTTTGGATGTTTTTCGCCATTCGTCTACTTATATGTATATGTGTGTGCTTGTATCGTGATGTATGTCAGTGTGGGCACTACAACTTTTTGTCCAGGTGGACTAGCCTGAGGCCAATGATTTTTAGGTTGGGCAAAATTAAATTTTATCTTTATACATGAGTGGGCTTCTTCACCCAAATAATAATAAATTACGTTAAGTAGCTCTCGTAATTCGACTGTAAAAACGGTTTTGCGCGGAACGAATTTACTCTTCGTATTTATAGTTGAAAAACACATTATAGTGCCCGGTTTTTCAATCACATTTATCCATCAGATAACACAAGTTATTCGACATATAAGAAAAAATAGATAGGATAAGTAAATAAATAGGTTTTTCAATGTCGGAATCATAGGTAATAAATAATGGATGGCGGGCGGCGTGTTCCAAAACGCTACGATGATTTCTGTTCTATTATCCAATACTATATATTACTAACAGGATACTAACGATTGAATCAAGAAAAATGTAGATACTTGTTAAAATTGGCGATTTTAACAATTTATCACCCCCTCCCCCTCTCAATGAATATTTTAATTAAAAAAAATAACCGATTTTCTAATAACGGTTAATTTTTTTCTACTGTCCAATCTAACGGGATACTAACGATTGGGCCAAGAAAATTGTTAAAATATATAATGGTGGGGGAGGAATTTACTTATAAGGATGGCTTTTATTCATTCTTTATTATCTAAAGTCAGAATAATTTTATTTGTCGAATATACTTATGGATAAGTTATCTATTACTTTTTATATGAAATCACTCTTATTCAACAGATAACTTACAACCGATGACGTACATATGCATTATTTCACCTTATTATCGTCATATTTTAATTGCAAATATATCGCATTGTATGGATCTCGTTTACTCAATTTTACGAAAATTAATTCACTATTATATTAGGTACCTGTATATATTACGAGTATATTGTACGTAATTGTATTATGGAATAGAATAGAAATAGAAATGAGCCGAACATTGTAGAATTGGCAAGAGGGCGTGGCGAAAATGCGGAAGTAGGTGTAATGTTATGTCCTCCCGTCACAACGACAGTTAAACAATATAATACAATACTGACGTTTAAAACAGGAGCAGTACCATTTAGTATTTGATTATTTTTGCACGTGAATAATATTGTTGTTCCTTATTATAGTCCTCAATAAATGCTTATGATCAGGGGTGGAGTGGCCTACCGGGCAAATGCCCGGTGGACTGGCTTATGGGGTGGCCCGAAGTGTTCAAAATTAAAAGTTATTTTTTGTTATTTAAAATTAAATGTTTGATAATTAAATTATTTTAAAAGGATATACGTATCTAGATTCTTTATAGAATTGCATAGAAGGAATTCCTATAGGTACTGGTAAATATTTGTAATCGAATCTGATTTGATTGTAATAATTTCTATTTATAAAAATATTGCTTCATCAATCATAGAATTTTAAAAGACTAGGTATTTAATGTTTCGTTATAATATTATTTTAGTTAGGTGTTTTGGCTCGTGTTAACTTTATGGTGCCAAAAGTGACGAAAACCGAAGGAAAGCCCAAGCGACTACCGAGGTGCGGTACATTAGGCATTTTTTGATTTGTGTATATTAAAACGTAAAATAGTGAAAAATAGTTATATCATTGATAATGACGTACCTAAGGGGTGGGGGCGGCTAAATAACGATCTATCTCGCGATCCATTGACTATGTTTAATACAAAAAAAAAGATAGTAAAAACTATTCAGCATTGACAAATTATGTATACATAAAATTAAGTTCGATAAATGTTTGCTTTTAATATAAATCTATAATTTTATTCCAATCTGGATGAAACCTATCCTTGATATTTAATATAAGAGGACGATCACGGTATATTTTTATCTAGAAATTCAACCCCTACAGAGTAGCTGACACAGAGTTGTTAAAGATATTCTTTGTTTGGCTGAAATGTTATCCCATAAAAAAATAAATAAATATGTATGGTGGATACTATGGGAGGGATATTAATGCTGTTAATTGGGCGATAAAAGTCTCGTTACGGACTCCGTCATTCACGTGTAAAGTTTGTTAATTATAAATTAAGAATTCCACGCGACAAGATATGAAATCGGTCGTCGCATTAAGTGTACGCACGTTAGGGCCATTAATACGGATGTGGTAAACCGACGACGTTCCCATGCGACAACGGACGATACGTGTTCATGGGCCAATGGGAAAACGTGCCCGGGTACGGACGACGTGCCACCAGTAGACGACGGCGGTGTCGTTCACCACCACCTAGGCCCCGATCGAGGCGACGACCATATATGAGATGACCGGGAATCATCACCAAAGGAGTACTTGGACTCGGTCAAGGAGTCGAGACAGCTACACCTGCACCGACGCGCGAGAAGGAGTAGCACCGTTACCGCGACACCAACCCGTTCAGTCATTTATTTCTTTAGTGTACTTACACCTGATAATTACAACCGAGTCTTGACCCGGGTCTGGTGTCGCAGGGTTTTCACTTGTAGATATAACCGTGTTTTGTTTAAATTCGAATAAAAAACCACGTGTAGACCTAACGCACGTGTTAGCCTTCCCATCAATAGGCTGTGTCCGAACGGCCCGGAAAAGTCTCTACGAATGTATGGTCCCGAAATGTGTTCATACATTAAACAAAAATTTTAATCAGGTGTACAACTCTTAATATGGTAAAAATTGAAGTTTGATTGTGATCGGATAAATTCCAGGCTAAATCTCTCGGAAGGGATTTTATAGTATTAAATTATGGAGAGGACTTGTGTGAGGTGCCAAGTCAAATTATTTGGCGTTGAAATCATTCTCTTATCACTAAATCCCGACGATATATACATAATCCGAAAATCAGAAGTGGGGGGGGGTGGGTATTTTTAATACGAAGTGCACCCAACGTACCCGTATAATATATATAGTGATATATTAGATTCCGCGTGGGTACGTTGAAAAACTACTGAGTTACTGAGGTGCTTGAATGCTCGAGGAATTTCATACCTCCCCGGAAGGTATGGTAAATTGGGGCGGGGGGTATATAAATACTAGAATTATGGTACCGATGAGGTTATGCTCGGATAATTATACCCGGACAAACGAATTCAGGGGTATATTTATCCTGGCAGCATTGTGCTACCGGCGGGTTATGATAATCTTAGAACAATCGTATCGGGGTGGAGGGGGGAGCATGATGTTCTTCGGTACGAAATGCCCTCGTGACACCGGCCGTCGAGCCGGGAATGGGTGTGATGCACCGCCACACAACGTTCGCGGGCAAACGGCGCTCGCTATACACAGCGGTTTCGGTATAGGTTGTACCCGTTGTACCTGTGTACAATATGATATTGTATAATAACGAAATAATAATAATAATATAATACGGCCGAGGGTGTGCGTGCGACGTAAGCAACGCGGCGGAAAATCGTTTCGCTAAAACCGTTTTGCGCGAATCGCGAGCCGTCGGCGGCGGCGGCGGCGGCGGCGTACACTACGCCGTTATTAAATCGTCTGCGGCCTGCGCCGCGCGCCGCCGCCGCCGCCGACGCTCGCCTCTCGGGCAAACGCACCCGCGCGTTTTATATTGTAATGTGTATAGCGTTTCGGGCGGCGGCGGGCGATATTAAACTACCCCGCCGCCGGTCGCCCTTTCGCTCCGCGCCGCGCCTCAGTCACCCCCCCCCTCACCACGTCCACGGGTCCTTTGAAACGCGCGTTTCGATTACGCGCGCCGCCGTCGTCGTCGCTGCCGCCGCCGCCGCCACCGACCGCAGGCGTTTACGCGCGAGTCTCGCGTTATAAAACACCGTCCCCGCAATAATATCGCTCGGTCACGTAGGTATATTAAAATCCCGCGGGGCGAACGCGCGCGCCAAGCGCGGGAATACCGCGTAAAACCTACACGTTAAAATGGGCACGTTTACAATACACCTACGGCATACCCGTACGGTGATGTTTCGCGAGAAAAAAAAATCGAGTTTACGGTTGTAGTTCCAAAAAAAAAGAGCTGATACCGTGGGGGCGGGGGTGGACACTGTTGTAAGTGAGGAGTCGAGAAGATAGGACACATACGGTTGTTTCGTTTGTATCCGTAAGCAACGATAAACCATTGCTTGACGAAAGACGATCCAGGAGCGCAGTTCGGTAATACATAATTTGAAGCGCCGTAATTTTTTTTTGCGATTTTCTTTCAAATTTGTTTTCAAAACGCTTATTGAAAAAAAAATAAAAGTTGTCCGATGATTTTGGAAATTTTACCACGTCTTGGCAAGTTCAATAAAAGTATATCATTAACAAGTTTCAAGTCTCTACGTTTATTTATAACCGAATTACAGGAAAATAAACTCCTAAAAATTAAAATTCTTTAAAAGATCAAAAGTGGCTCAAAAGTTTTGGCGATGATACCGTAAGAAAGTAAACCAAAAAGACAACAATAAAGGGATATTGTAATTTTTCGATTGAATCATTTTTTCTGGTAGAAAACGTTGTCCGTGTTTTTATAAAATTAATCCCACTTAAGTGCTTTTATTTAAAAAATAACGTAGAAAATCAAAAAAATGTCTTCTTCAAAGTATAATATAGACAACTTGAGCTTTCAGAAAAGTTGCTACACGTAAAAATCGAAGCAAGTTTACTAGGAAAAAATGTGTCCATAGATTAGAAAAAAAAGAAATAAACATCTTAGTAAAACCAACAAGTCCTTCGTTTCGCTCGGAATCTAAAAATTATAATACATTTCTATAGTCTCGTTGAGAAAAAATATTTCGGGAGTGGGGTTTAGGTTGTACACTGTTGTACTCTTATTATAACAAAGAAGTAGTTTACATACTTTCAATTATTATTGTATGATTATTTATTTTTTGTTAAAAATGTCAATATTTTAAAACATTCGTTTTTAGCCTTTTAGATACCTATATTTACTACAGCCTAAATGATAACGTAATTCATATTATTGTGATGATAATGCGGACTATACGCAATATCGCCATATTATTGATAATTTTCTAAACACTAAAAAATCACAAAAAATTCGAAATGACAATAACAATATATACCTATATACCCAATATATACCCAATTACCTATACTATCTAGTCTAGTAATAAAATTAAAATAAAACTAAAATTGTATTGTATTTACCTTTCTCATTGACAGAAACCTTTTTTGAAACTATTCAAAATCTTCTTTTATTATTATTTTCATGAAATTTCGGTGGGGGAGGGGTTAACTCCTAAAACTTTTTCTTGTACACGAGCCTGCATTGGCCTTTTTTTTAAAATTGTAGTATAAAAACTAACCTAGTAATAGAATATATTGAGTTATTTTGTGAAATTTTCCAAATTACAAACTTAGTCAGAAGTTAGTTTAGCAAAAATAGTAACATGAGTAAAAGTTAAAAGTTAGTTTTTCGTTTTTTCTTTTTTTTTAGTTTAGAATATAAATTTAAAAACCTGTTTACTCAAACGTAAAGTATTCCACAAATTAATTATTTAGTAGGTAGGTAACTTAAATTAATGATTACGGTTAAAAAATTGAATTGAACAAATGATAATCTGATCAAATGTTTCAAGCAGGTAATTAATTTCTTTCTTAATTTCGCTTCGCTCAGTCCTCGATTTTTTTTTAACGTAATATTCATCTATAATAATAATTATTGTAATAACACATTTATTGTAAATTTGTAAATGGACAATAATCCATTGCATTATCACAGATAACAACAGATTTTTTTTTTTTTAACAGAAATACAAAAAAGATAAACAAATTATTATTATTATTATATTGCATTATTATTAATTATCATTACAAAAATAAACGAAAATAATGAATTTGTGATTTTAAATTTTTTGTTTACGAGTGTACTCTGTATTAAAAATAATTGCCATGTGGCTGGCGATGGAATTATTGTAGCCAGTTTAGTTGTAAATCATAAATCGTAATGTATTGTAAATCGTAAATTATTATCAAAATTAAAATAATTGACAACTTTGAGAATTGTATTTCACATGATCTGACTGTGCCGAGCAATTGTTTTAGCAACATCATTCGCTCATATAGGTGCGACAGTGTACACATATGGAAAACATAGGTGTGCGCAGACTTTGTTCGCAGAGTATACGGCTAATAAAATGTGTCCCCCATGATATAAATGCCCCTAAAATGAATTTGCATGGCATTGCATTATAAACATACATATTATGGTTACTACTTCTTTTTAGAAAATAATAGGTTTTCATAGAGACGTGTTTATTAAAATTAAATTATAATCATCATTTTTACAATTCAAGCCTTCTTATTCCTCATATAATTAATAAATGCCATTTTATGTCTATGCTTAGTCTAATCAATACTCGTAGAAAAAAGAAATTAAACGTAAGAAAAATTAACTTAATAACATCCCTACGGTTGTATTTTGGTTGTATAATGACTGGTTAGATTGTGTAAACTTATATTAATAAAACATGTGACTCCCTAAGAAAATTGTCAGTTCAAAAGTATCGTATAGTCTGAAATGTACCGAAAGGTAATTGTTTCCAAACCACCTAAAAAAAAAAAAAATACAGCTCATTCATCGATACCATCAATCGTATTTTTCTGTTGTATTTCTATAAGTCTAAGATAATACGACTTTTTATTACTGTGTTTTTATTCAAGTAGCCATAATAATGCCTTTAGATTTTGCTTAATAAAACGTAATTTAAAAATTAAATGTTATTATAAGTTCTGAAACATTATCACAAAATATATCATATTATTATTTATTAATGAACCGCATTAATAGTTGAAGATATCATAATCTAAGTTTTATCTAGAATAGACATAAATATACAAAAATATCATGTATGTTGACCTTAACTATATAGTGTATTATAGTATATACTATTGTAATAATAATAATAGGTAATAACAATAAAAACACTGGGTCCTTGTTTGGCCTTGAATATCGTACGATTACGACGATATCTTCGTATAATACCTATAAATTAATACGGCAAATAATATTATACAAATAGTTAAACTTAACAATACAATTTTTACTATTAAAGCAATTTACTCTAATAAGTAAATAAATAATTAAGGTTTTATGTTGACATTATAAAATTAGTTAAATTTATAGTTTAAATAATAAATTATAGGTAGAACGGTTTTAAATTAATACCTGTTAATTTTTTTTTTATATATATTTACTTAAATTTATCTATAGAAATAATTATTTACTTCTTCATTTTCTTGACGTTATCATTTTTCCATCTATCCATCTAGAATAGTGGTTTATCTAGCCCGATCCCGTCATCACATATTCGATCCTATTTATCAGCTATCCTCTTAATTTCCAGTTTATAACCCTTTATTTAGAGATTCCACAATGTCTCTCTCCAGTTCCTTTCCACATTTTCCCATTTCAAACGGTGTTTTCCAAAAGGTATATTTTCTTCTTGAGTTCTTTCTCATTGTTACACGTAAAAGTAGATTCTGATTCTTGGTATTTTTTTTTTTATCTTTTTGATGCATTAAGAACGTTATATTTTGATTTTCCTTCTAGTTTTTATTATTAATTGGAAAAACTGTTAATTTTGATTATAATCTGTGGATTCCTGGGCTACCTTGGCAAAAAAATATGACTTATTATACTTTCCTCAGAATCGTTTTGTGATAGCAATAGTTTATTGTTTCGTGCATTTATAAAATAAATTACTCTATATAATTCTTCCTTATGACTTTTCTTCTAAAACAGTGGCATAGCCATTAGCAGTTTTTTTTTTTTATAGAATAATTGTATTTTATTCTTTCAATCTTTGTGATATCTGTTGCTTGGTAAAAGAAAGGGGTGAAGGATAGTATCAAAATGGTAGATTTTACGTTCAATTTTTGGAAACAATATTTTATTTTTACATTTTTTTAAAATGTTATATTTTGACATTGCAATATGTAGAATATTTAAAATATTAAAGTAAAACTATTATTTTGGATGACTATTCGGTGTTTTGATTGATTATCTAACAATATATTCCCATATAGATACATAATTACTTAATTTTATTAAAATTGATGAATAAAATAAAATAAAAAGAATTCGCCAATAAATATAAAATAAAAATGTTTGTAAACCTGTATGTACTCGCGATTCAAATCACGCACGAGTTTTTCAAATGGCACTAGCAATGACCTTGACATAAAATCACACTGTTGAGTTAAATAATTGTTCGACAGACTGCGATCACGTCGTTAATATTATTACAGGTGCCGTTTGCCAATGATATAAATATTAAAAAAAATATAAGAAATTATAATATTAATTTATATCGTGACACGTGCTGAGAAAAATATGTAAAATCAAATTATTTACTCGTAATAAATTATAAAACAAATTTTAATTAATCAATTAGTTTTAACAAATTTAAATTATAACTTATATAATAAATCATTTGCATAATCATTAGTGTTAATGTAAATTGTTTTGACATAATATGCAGTATATTTTACTAAACCGAATGTTTTACACAAAATAAGTTACATAATTTTAAATATACTCCAAAATCTACACAATGTAAGTAACTAGTAAAATATAATAATGTAAACATGTCTTAATATAAAACTCATTTATCTAATTTATATGAGATAAAAACAGATTGATTATTACCCATCTATAGTTCTAACTTGACTTTTTTGTTTTTTTTTTTATTGAATTATTTGTCTCAAACTTAAAGAATAGTACAATAATTATTATAAAATAATGTTATAATAATATATAATATGCCTATTGATTAAATGTCACCGAAATATAAATAAGTTTTAATATAGACTATATTGTTTAAATGTTTGAATAAGATACTTGTATGTTGTAATAAATAAGATGTTTAAAAAAAAAATTCTAGAAATACCTTTTGCACCGGTGGTGGGTCACTAAATCTAAAACGATGGGTAGTCGGGAAGGTATGTTTATTAGTTAGAGTTATATTATATAATGATAAACAGGGTAATTTAGTTTATATTTTAACTTAAGGATTATATAAATCATTATTCATGAAAAACGATTCTGAGCGAAGTTTGGTTATATTATGTATGTTGATTGAAATTGAAATTGAAAGTTGTTATGGTTTGTAGCTACGAAATAACGAAGTTCCAAAATATTTGGGCGTGACCTTAACAGGTCATTTACGTTTAGGAAACATTGTGAAAAAACAAAGCTCAAAGTAAACGCAAGGAACGGTCTACTATACAGAGTGATAAATCTATTGTAATATACTCGTTATCTCGGAAAGTATTAACTTTTTCCTTTTTACCTCAAAAAATAAGGGTGACAAAAAATAACATAAATTTAAAATTGTAAAGCAGCTTGTTTTTTTAAATATTCTAGAAAACAAATTCCCAAACAGTTAATACTTTCCGAGATAATATATGTCTTATAAAAGATTGATCATTCCGCATAAGGAAGCTCGTTGGATCGCAGAGAAACTGCGCCATCTTTATGATTTTCCGCGGGAGAATATGCGAATGCAATATGGTTTCACTTCAGCTCATGCCAAAAATCTGGACACTGCCCCAAACGAAAAGTGTAGAATAATTACGGGAAACTTAAAAAACAGATCATTAGAATGCTGTACATACTAGCTGGTGTAGCTCCACCTCATATTTGTCGATCAGTACAAAAATGCAAAAATAGGAAAGAACAAAAATGTAAACATAGATATAATCGAAACCTAATCTAACGCTACGCATAGATTTATAATCTCTATAAAATCTGGCTTAAGTCATATAATTGTTTTTAAAAGAAGGTATTAAGATAAATAAAACACCTAGTGTGTTTAGACTTGACAAATGGAAAGCGGAAATTAATTCTGAAACCAAAGGAAATCCAACCACGTGACTATGAAAACAAATGACAGATTTGCAAGTCTCTGAGTAGATTTAGAACTATTGTAGGATGCTGTAAAGTTGATACGAAGGAATGGGGACTACTGGATGAAGAAAACATGGCATGCTCAATGCTCATAAAATGATAACCAAGAGCAAAGCATGGTTCACTTACTCGTGCCCATATATACACGTGTACCGAAAAGGACCTTATACAAGCGAATCAAAAAGCCATTGATGTAATACAGTACCGTGTGATTGGTTATATAATCATATATGATTATATAACCAATTGACCATGACATTACCAGAATATACAGTGATTTATATCATATTTGTATTACGTTATTTAACAAATTTTAGTATTCATTGTTATTTATAGTTTATGTTGTTTTTAAATAGTTGTCCGACAATGAAAAAAAAAAATTCAAATATCTATCATTTTCGCTTTTCTTTATCTAGAAGTTACTAATATATTTTTACTTATTCGGTAAAAGATTCAGGTCTCTAATTTTATTTTAACAGAATAAAAAAAAAACGAAAACCGTCATTCCATATAAATATTTTTATTTTTCCGGCGGGTTTTCATGGTTTCTCCCTATTATATTTAATCAAATACAAGGAATATAAATGATATAACTTTCCCGTTGTACCAATTAAACAAAATTTGCTACCAGAAACCACCCCTTATATTGATTAAAAAGTCATCTGTAGACAGATAAACACATATAATAATACTAATACATTTTTCGATATGCTCAGAATCTATAAGAAATGTTTACAATTTTATCGCATATGATATATCATGAATTTATAATAATTATAATGTGTTTTATTTTTTGCAAATTTTTCAATTTGTAGATTTATCTTGAAACGTAAGAATATAGTTTAAAAAAAAATAGTGGTTAGTTTAGTCCAGTGAATACATTTAAATGCATATTTTAAATTGATTGATAATAATACAAAGATAAATGTGATAGACGTTTTCTGTAACTTCCCCTCTCCTACCCCTGTAAAATGCTAATAAAATTATATTAATATTCTAAATTTAATTGAAATTTGTTTTATTTTATCGTGTCAAACTGTGATTTCATTGTCAAGTTAATATATAATTTATATACAAAACCCTTTATTTTAAAAACAATGCAATGGATAATTATATTTTAAAGTATGGTTCTTATAATCAATTAATTTATATTAAAGTAATTATGTTCAAGTTGTGATATAGCGAACCCGCGTTCATTTGACGTGACCGCAGTGGACATATAACACATTATAATATAATTGTTTAAGCAAAATAAATATTTTTCCAATCAAATTCGTATACTTTTCAAATTAAAACGAGTCTTATTTTAATTTTATTTTTCCTACCTTATACTCATCATTATATATTTTAAACTGTAATAATTCATATTATATGTTTTGTTTTGTTATATTGTTTTTTTATTCTAAAAACGCTGTTCTTATATTATTCGAACTTTTCACCAAGCCTAATAAAATTTCATATTCTTTGTTGTCGGAAAAAATAAAATAAAAATAAAATATTCTATAATACGGCTGTTGTGGTAGGTAAGTGGTTGGATGGTAAATACACTGTTATACCGTATACGGTATAATATGTATAGCCATGTGTGTATTACCTCTTTTCACTCTCTTCAAAACATCCGTATTCCTTTATAAGGTCTTGAGTCCGCGCGGTACACGTGTTAAATTTCATAGTCAGCATATATATATATATTGTATGTATGTGATTTAAGTATATATATGTATATATTACATTTTGTAAGGTATTATTGGTTTATTATAGATTTATAATAACAGATATGATATACCAAACAACAGATAGGTATAAGTACAATATTTAGTGAGAATTCCAATTCTATTAAAATATTAAATAGACAGGTACAGCGTGACGTGCCCAGTAATTTTCAACGAGTGTTGATGTAATAGTGAATAATAATCGTGAATATATCGTGAGTATATTCTTCTGTTAAAATGTACCTATACTTAACAATTTGTATTCAATCAATCTATAGTTTCTTTGTTTTGTAACTATTCGATGAAATATATAATTTCAAGATAAAATTACTAAATAAATACTCATATATTATATCTGTTGTATTTTCAGGCCAATCTGGGGAGATATCGCATATAAGTCTGCACACCACTGTATAGATATAGACAATAATAGCAATAATTATGTATTGTAATAGAAATTCTTTTTGTGGAATTTTTCTCAAAAATTAAGACTATTGTGTTAGGTTAGGTTATACATATTATATATCTTTCTCTCGTTACTTTTGAGCATTTCTGTATAGCGATTCTGTCTGGACCAAATTATCTCAAATTTGGGTATTAACGTTGTTTTGTATGTATGTTACTCACAATGTGCCTTTGTCCACGGATGCAGCTCTAAGTATCAATATAAATTGTATTCTTTTTCTCTTCTTTTCGCCTTCAACCGTTTGATTGGATTGTTACAGTTCTCAATGCTTCCCTTTCGTAATTCAATATTCTTTTAATTCCTTATAACTGTATATTGATACAGTTACATATTCATGTCCGTCGTTATTTGTTTCATGTACTCTTGGTTTTTTTTTTTGATATGACCTACGTTACCTCCTATATGACGCATTTCGTCAAACTATCATGATGCGTAGTAAAAGTCCATCGGACTTTTGTACTATACCAAAGTTCTCGGGTTTTTTCTTGATTCCGTTCCATACTCTTTCTTTCGTTATTCTTTCTGTCTTAAGCACCACCGTCTATAATACCACACTTAAAACCCCTCTATATAGTTCTCTTCTGTGTAGCGATCATCCGAGTTTCGCAGCCATTTCGAAAATATTATATTATAATATATTTTACAGATATTCGCAGGTATCTAGGGCGTGAAATCTCCCGGGCAGTCGACTTCGCGGCAATCGCAAAACCGCTCGCACGAATATCGTCGCGACCCCGGGAACGTGCAAAAATATACGACACGGGAAATTTGTACGATCTCGAGTCGCATGCGTTTTAATCGTTTACGTGCGCCGCGAACGCCAGGAGAGGTCAACAACCGGCCCGTTTTTCGTTTGTCCCGGCGAAAATAATGTTATTATTTTTAGAAACAACCTTATGGCTTGAATACTCGTGTATATACACGAACTACGCTATACTGGCGCCGCCGGCACAGTTATACAATATAGCGAGAATCTAGAAGATATTGGTTTCGTATTATCGTTATTGTTATAATTTTTTTTCCACGTTTTATCGTAAAATAGGTTGACAGGTATAATTAATAATGTTATGTAACATAGATTTTTTTTTCTTATATTTTGTCACTTACGTCTATAGGGTCTATTACAAGGGTGTCCACAAGGGGGGCAAGGGGGACAACCCACCTTATATTTACAGCAAGTTAAAATAATTATATCCAAATTCAATATCTCAAAATGACAAAATGCATTATTGGTGTATTTATCATTGATTAATATCTAGTCGATATAGGTATACTTCGTGTTAATAGAATTCCGCTAATTCATTTTCGCAATATACAACGATTTGAAGTTGGTATACCAACCGCTATAGTCGAACATTTGTGAATATTTTTCTGAACTGCTGACTTACGGTTATTTATTATGTGAGAATCGTTTATCCGCATTATGTATGTTAAGTTTAAATAGGAAAAAAGTCAAAGAACTTAATTTAGCAGAAAAAGTTATTGGTGGAATTCGGGGGAAAAAAAATTTCAATTTGCGTTCAATTAGTTACTAATAAGTGTAAAAATTAATATAACATTATAATACCTTTAAAATTGTTTGAAAATACAAATAATACATTAACAAAAACGTTTGATTATTAATAAAAAAATTACTGCTGTCCTTCCTCCTGATTTTTTACCTCCAAAAAACAAAATCAATCATAATTTATTTTATAATTCGGTACAAATTAGTACAATTTTCAGTCCATTAAGTCTATCAAAACATAATTAACCAAATTTTTGAATTAACCGAATATCAAAATCGTTTTTTGTATATATCTTATTTTTCCAACTTTCCATCTACAATTGTCACTTATCCCTAAGCAGTATACTATTATGTTACATTGTTCTGAAATAATTATAATACAATTCTATTGATAATTCATTTTTATTATTATATTATGATATTTACAGACTAATTAAAAATTTGTCTAAACAAAAGACACGTTTAAAACAAACAAAAAGTTGTTATTTTTACAGTTTTTTTCGTCAACTATACTCAAGGTGCTAATAATGTCCGGCTTTTTAATTTTCATTGTTTATAGTACAAGAAATATTTACATAGGTAATAGTTTTATAATTTAGAAGTTCATTAGAGTTTACATAGAAACAATAATTGAATTATATTTTATTATTATATATTTGGGAATGTTTTACAATGAACATTAATTATTATTTGTATCGTATAATCTTGTTATAACGTAACGTTATCGAATTTATTATTAAGAACACTCCAATTATGCCCAAAAGTTTTGTTTCGTGCAATAACGTTAGTAAATATGTACTATACATATAGTTAGGACATCTGTTCGATAAATTATTTATATTCATTTATTACAGAAATCAGATACCTAATAATATAAAACACGATATGATAATTTGGTATTTATTATAAATTGTTCTATAATTTATTTATTTAGCTATTACAAAATAATAATTTATACAGTGTTTTTGATTATGTGATATGGTTTTTAAAGAATGGAAACTTAAGGTACTATATCATGTTATAAATTTAACAGTTGTAAATAAACAACTATTTATCAAACTTAACACCATGTGACATTTAACATTGTACGGTCGTCTTCTTCTTTTTCTTTAAGCTATATAGGCCATTTAGGCTTAATGCTGCATCACGCGCTTCTTTCTATTTGTTTCTTACCGATGTTAACACCTTGTAGTTTCTTTCCAAATCTTTCCTAGCTTATTGTCTAGTCATCACTATTATTTGGGTCTCCCTAGGCGTCTCTTTCCTTGAGGTTTCTGAATTAGAGTATTTTTTGCTATTGAGTTTGATCTCTTTACATTGTCTAACAAATTTAATTATTTAAATTTGCTTATCACAATTATATTTGATATCCAAATACATTGTACAATACTATAATAAAAAAACCGGAAACATTTCGAACCACGTGTAAACCACCGTCGTAGGTAGGAATTTCGGTAGGTATATAACTTATATATATATATAATCTTATATAATATAAGATAATATATTGTATGGAATAATTTTGTTTACATATACTGAAAGCAACGGTAATATCATATGGCATTACAGAAAAAAAAAACGACTTAGCGGAGCTCTGTAAACTGTTAGGGTTATTACTTGTATTAGTCACGGTTTTTTTTCCGTGTGGCCAAGGTAACTCAGAACTCGGCAAAAATACAATTTATGTTTCGTCATTTGTTGTCAGGTTTTTTTTTTTTTTATTATTTTTCAGAAAAACTGTAGGGAATCTAGAAAAAAATTCAAATAAAGTACCGTCTAGAGAAAATACCGTATCTTACGAGGTACATATAGCATGATGGAACAAATTGGAAAATTTGTATTTTATATGCTAACCGAAAGTGTTATACGAGAAAGAAGAAACACACACATTGATACACATTTAGTAAAAATAATAGCTTTTTCGTTATACTCAGATTATTCAGATTCTAAAATTTCGATGATGTAATATTATTGCAGAAATTAATGTATTTTTGACGCGTCGCATACCTATACTTTGAATAATTTGTCATGTATTTTGTAATTTTCAATTGAGTATTCTTACAATAATAATAATTGTTTATACTGATAATGTTTCGTAAAGGCCATAGTCAAGGATATATATTTCTTTTAGTTTATTCTTTTTTTTTTTTTTAACGGAGAAACGGAATATATTCATATACTCAAATATAAAAAACTGCAGTAAAACCGAAAAAAAGGATCGGGTTTTTCTATTTAAATGTATTTTATGAAATATACGTATTTTCAAATGAAAATATGTAGATAGTATGGAAATGTAGGCGATTTACGAAGTTAACGTGAAAATATAAAGCGGTGACAAAACTCGGCACTCGTAATTATATTATATATAATAAATAAATTGACGGGCCTTTGAAGCTTATCACCCGGGGAGTTTTAAGATTGTTTATAGGGTAATACAGTGTCTACAGATGATGACTACTTGATTTAATATAGATTTTATATCGCAGTTGTTTTTATTTTCTAAAAGTCTAAAGGGAAGATGTAATTTTTTTTTTGATGACGTTAACAATTTGTTTTGTCATGCTCCACCGAAACGCAGTGATTATAGCGCACGCGATAATGACATTTAGGTTTATAATAATTAGACGACCAATGTTCTTTTTTTTTTATTGGCAACGGGTGTCGTAATCCTTATTTGACGATTAAAACGATCCTGTTGTAATAAACCATTCAAGCCGCAGGGTTTTCTTCGTTATTACATTAATGTGATTGTGACGATTACTTTGGTGATGCAGTTTTCGGTAAACGGTTTGCTGCATTGTTTGCAATGTCGCCAATCCACTCTTTGTTTACTATACCTACAATATGATTTTCTAATGTGGCGACGATGACACGATGATGGTGTGATGCGATTTAATACACATTTTGTATACATGATACAAATACCTATACAATTTATTGTTTTCGTTTTAAACAATTTGTATTTTATTTAATCGGCATTTTAAATTTAAATAATGGAAATGAATTAGTACTTGTAATTTTAAATTTTATTGGGCCAGTCTTAATCCACTGTTCTAAAATTAAGGTAGTTAAGTTTGAGTGTTTTAGAAAATACAAAAGAATAAACCTATTAAAATACCTATTGACGTTTACTGAAGTTTAATTTTACAAAGAATTAAATGTTTATTTTCATCGTGAATTATTATATTCTCGTAATATTCATCTTTACAGACATTAATAATAAAAATAAAGCTATTGTACTAATATACTTGCGTTTATTAAGAGTAAGACAAAATAATATTAGAAATTAAGAAAATAAGAATGGATATATGGGGGCATCCATTATGGGAGGGGGCATGTCCACTCTGACTTTTCCGAACCTATTGGAAAAAATAAATTACAGTATGTATAGCAAAAAAAAAAAATCAATAAAGCAACATCCGGTACCAACTTCGGTAGTGAAGATTGTCATAATTTTGAATTAATTAGTTACCTATTAATTATTTCTAAATTATACTTTAAAATTCAATATCACATTTATCACTTATGAGTCGTCAGGACTTAGATGTTGTCTACCGTGACTCATGAACTTACTGGTAATTGATTTGGTATCGGTCGTGGTAATAAGTTCATCTTTATTATTACGACGTGGTTCATATAATTTGATAATATTGTCAATTATTATGATCAAACAATAATAAAACGAATGTAGGTATTTTAAGATTATACGGAAATGAAATTCAAGACTTCAATTTTACCGATAGTGTTGTAAAATTTTTTAAAAATAAAAGAAACATAACATTTTTGTTTAAAGATTAATAAAATACGACGGGTATGTACCTATTGGCTATTTCCGCGGTTCTTAACCTGTGGTCCACAGCCCCCTGGAGGTCCACGATACTCATATCGGGGGTCCGCGGCAGTCTTAACACAAAACATGTGTCAGTACATGACATGAGTGTATTATTACAATATTGTTGAAATATTTTTTTTTTCATATATAATATACAGGGTGATCAGAATTTTATGTTACAGCAATTTTCTCCTATAAATATTCAAAATAGAGCAAAGTTTGTAATACAAAAGTTTCTTTATTTATAAACACCTAAAATAATTTGTAATTTTTTTCTTATTTTACTGAAATTTGTTTGGGAGGGGGGTTTCGGGTTTTAACTTTTGAAATTCAAATGGGAACTTATAATAAAAATTCCATAAATAAATGGAGTAATATTTTAAATAAATATTGGTGTAGTCATATTTGATTTCCGTCAATTCGTTGACAAGATATTTTACTTTTTAATTTAGGCAGGGGAAGAGTGGTTGCTTGTGTAGTGGTATAGTACGACGCGCGGCGATTGAATATTATGATTTTGGTTATGATAACATAAAATGTTTTGTAAAAAACAAGGTATTCGAAAAAATATTGGTAAGGGGTTCGCGATTTCTAAAAATCTTTCATCGGAGGTCCGTGTTCTACAAAAGGTTAAGAACCGCTGGGCTATTTGATTTTTAGAGGATAATATTTGAATAATAATAATTAATTAACAATCAATAATTAATAATAATTGAATAATAGTGAAAAATATAAAAATCGGGACTCTAATAATTATATAGGTTCAAATAGCTTTTTATAGAGGTGGAGTCTATGCTCTATTCATCGTAAGTTGACTCACTCACTCGACGAAAACTCCTCGACCCCCCTCCCCCCCCGAGAAAAAAAACCCCTATGTATGCACGGTTGCAGCGGCAGCCTGCTGCCTACTACGACAGCAACGACGATCACCGCCGACCAATCGCACACCACGGTGGCTCAGAATACATGTGTGGAAGTGGGTCAACTTACGGCGAATAAAGTATAGTATTTAAAATGTCTTATTGTCTCCTTCTCTCTCCTAAATTTTTATATATGGACGCCCTTGATTGGATATTAAACGATATAATTAGAATCCTTATCGTCGTGGACAACCGGTAAACGTAGTATTTATTAATAATAATTGTTTGCTAAAAAGTGCCATTCGGTTCCTAAGTTCGTAAGGTGAGGTATATAAGTGTGTTTTGGCGATTAACCTGATGGTTGCATTCATTATCAGTTATTTTTATATGATTTCGATTAATAGTTATAGATTAGCTAAAACGACACGTTTATGATTATTACAAATAATATTAATTGATAATCAAAAAAAGAACCTGCTAGATATTGAATCGTGACTTTATCAATAATAAAACACGATAACCGCTCGGTTCGTTTGGTTAAGATTTTTCAGTAATGTGCTACCATAAACATATTAATAAACGGACTGCGCTTAGAGAAGGAAACGCGGAACTTATATCGAGTAACAGAGATAATGCTAGTTAGGGGCATTCACGGAAAGAATGATTGAACATTTTAATTTCTACCATGAAATTATTTATCAGTTTACCACGTCAATTTAATCTATTACAGCGGAAATAATAACAATAATTTCCATGGCGAAGTAAAAATTTAAAAGTATTTCATCCAGATTTGTCCCTAACTATCGGTATCCTTCCCATTCAATATTGTTCACGAAAACCATAGATAGACGGGAGGTAAGGAAAGCGCAGTCTATTCATTAATTCGTCTATGCCAGCACACAAATTTTTTAACCAAAGTATCGACCAAAATCGCCAAAACGACTTGTTTATAAAATGCGGTAACCGGGTTACATTTAATTGTTCGCCAAAACACGCCTAATATCGCCGAAACAGTTTGTTCGTTAAATGTTACGCTGGGCAATTTACAACTACCGGCCGCAAGAAACTGCGACGCCGAAACGCGCTTAAACGCGAATATCGCAATAATTGCTACGGAAACGTGATTGTTATTATTGTGATAACGTGCGAGTACCCGAACGCGCTCGCGTGTGTGTGTAATGTGTATGTGTGTAAGCGACGCGCACACCGACTATCGGCGGCTTCCGCAATCGTTTCATTGTTGTTCGCTTTCTTTTCGTACGTCGACCAAACCGCCGCCGTCGCCGCCGCCGCCGCCGCGGACGTACACCGCACCGCCGCGCCGCAGCCCACTCGCCGTCGACGCTGCTCGGCCACGGCCGCCCGATCAGTGGCCGCCGCCGTCGTTACAATCAGTCGAGTGGAGTGAATCGTATCGTGCGGACCGACGTCGTCGTTCGCGTGCCATACACGCACCACAACACGCGCACACACATACATACATACACACACACAGACACGCACGCGTATAGTACGCCGTCGTACGCGAAAAAACCTTACCGCCCGTCGCACGCTGTCCCGTCCCGGTGTCCGCCGCCCGTCGTGTGAGTAAAGTGACGCGGGTCGGTGTTTTTTTTTTTTTCTTTACGCGCGCGAGTGTCGTCCACACGTTCCTCTCCTCCGCTACCCAACCATCCTCCGTGCCCCGTCGTATCACCCCTCGACCGTTCTCCCGTCCTTTGGTGCGCGCGTGGAAAATCGTCTCGCGAGTGTCGTTATCGTTATCGTCATCTCTGTGCCCACGTAATTTGGGCTAACGAGCGCGCGCGCGGGCGCGTGTGGTTTGTGTGTGTGGTGTATTTGCGTTCGGCCGTGCGGATTCGCGGGAGATTACACTGCTCGACACTGTTGTTATTGTCATCCGAATAAAAAACGGCCGAGTGATAAGCGTGTTTTCGTCTCCGTTGTATTGTTATTGTTATTATTTTCGTCCCCGGCCGGTCGTTGGAGCATTTCGGACGGGGTAAAATAATATTTGGCCGTAAACATCGCGAGTCCAGCGAGTGGTTTTTTAGTGGTTTTTTTTTTTTTTTTGTATTCGTACGAGCCGCACGAAACCGCGAAAAACCGCCGACGACGTGTTTGCAGAGCTCCGAGGCCGTCGGTGAGTTTTCAAGACGATACCTAATTGATAATTATTGATTATATTATTATGCCGTGCGTGTTTTACGCGAATTGTTTTTTTTTTCTTTACGTACAAACAATTGTGTCGGGAAAACACTGTCGTTTTGTTGAGGAAAAAAAACTGTAAGGGAAATTAAAAACAAAAAGATTGCCTCCACCCCAGCACCGATTCGATCGAAAGTGCCGCCCGAACGTGTCCTTACGAAGTTTTCGATCAGAACGTGGAACTTGTCGAGTTGTTTACAGACAACAGACACGAGACGAACAGACGAACAAAAAAAAAAAAAAAAAAAAAAAACAAACCCGACTTCCTGGGTTTTTCCCGAAGTATAGCCGACGGGGATGATTAACATTCGCGAATAAATCGTCAAAACTACCGCGTCCGACAACGACGGGAATTTAAAAGTCGGTTCCGATAAATCGCGAGGTTTTGTCCTCGCGACTCTGGCCGAAATATTACGTGCGCATTGCGCGATTTAAATCGCCGAACAAACATTCGTATTTTTAAGCCGACAGAAAGGAACAATATAACGCCTCGAATTCCTCACCCCCGCAACTCACGTCACTGATAATCTTCGACGTTTTTTTCTCTCCGATTTTCGGGAATTACGACGTGTTTCGCTCGTATTGAAATCGCGTACAATGCCTATGTTATACGAGTGACGGCGGTTTTTTTTTTTATCGTTTCGTCGTCTCCCGGAACAAGTAGAGCGTACAAAACAAAAATTATGCCGCCGTCTTGTAGGCGCTGAAATTATTATAAATTCGTCACCGTGTTCGTCCAGAGAAATTATAATAGTAACGTTACATTTATTAACTTTACCGTTTGTTTTTTTTTTTTTTTGTCGAAACGAATTTTTCCGTTCGTTGTTCGGGCCGTGTCGTAAACATTTTCGATTTTCAAAATCGATCCGGTTCAACGGCATATAAATCCATAAGCGTATTTTGGCGAGTAATATAATGTAACCTGGTTACTGTATTAGCGATTTTGGGTATTTGTTTGGTTTTAACTTTTGTTACTGAAATATCAAATACCAATCGAAATGAACGGTTATGATGTTTGGTTACTGATAAAGTAATGATATTATAGGTATCTAGTCGGTACTTTTTTTTATTATCAATCATATTATTTGTAATAACCATATACGTGTTGTTTTAGTGGCGCATTTCTTTCTCAACTGAGAAATTTCTGGTGTAGCCCGCCGTCGCATCCGCTGTGTCAATAATGTAACTAAAATCATATTTATAATATGAATAAATAATAAATATCTGTTATGGTTCAGTTTCGTATTTCATAACCGCGATTTTACATAATGTTATAGGACATCGTTGTTTGGTTTTATTCGCATATCGATTTTTGTCGATCAATCGTTTTGTCGAGAACAATCCCCTACCACTCATCAGTTGACCGACAAACGAGTCATAGCCACATTAGTAGTTTTTTTTTTTTAATAGCAGTAATTCGTTTGTATAACAATTTTCTAAGGAAAACGCTACCCCGGAAATATTTTCGTCTATAAATTTGTGTTTAAAATTTAAACCCGGACGCCACAATGTTTAGAGTAACGTAATTTTTCCGTGGTTTGCTCGTCAGTTAGAGATACACTGTAAAATGCGGGTGTACCGTCCTCTTAACATCAATCGAAATTCTAATCAATTGAATCTAACCGATTTTACTCGTACATTTTTATTTTTCTCTTCCCGGCCATTGTGGCCTTTGGCCGTTTCCATCAATATTCACTCCGACGTTTCCCCCGAACATTCGCATTTTCAATTATCGCCGTACAAATCTTTGTTCACTCTATCGAACCATCGCTAACATCGGGACTTTTCGCTGGGCTTATTGATCATGTATTAACGTACCATACACGATTCTAGCCCAGTTTTTAGTTTCCAAACATTTTTGTACGTTCGGTTTTTTGAAAATGTCTCCGATTTCTTCGTTTTTCTAATAAAACTTTTATAGTAATTGCTAAAATAAAACTTTGTTTTACCAGAAACTTCTTGCCATCCGCCCTCTTCCCCCGCTGGCCCGTGAAGAGAAATCACGGACCCCAGGGACAAACTAATCCCACCTAATGTCAAATATTAAACTTACCACTAACATCCAGCATCGTCTTTTAAAATGTGTACAACAAAAAGAAGGTTGAAGGTTGAGGTATAAGGTATTCAAAAGTTTAGAGAAGTGTTGTGAAAAAATAGCCTTCACTGCTGTCCGTGCAATTAAAAAAAAAAAGTATTCAAAAGCACAAATCATATTGTTACCAATACATATAATATGGTACAAAGTAATTAATATATAATTAACACTTAATTGTTAATATAATATATATATATATATATATATGTATATTGATTTTTTAAAGTATTATAAATTTAAACTACAAATAATTTTTATATTAATGTAAAAATGAGTTAAAATATAGGACTCGGTCGCTTTGGTTGGGCCCTGGCCCTCTTCGAGATCCGGGCCATAAGGCTAAATCCCCAGGTGCCTCCCCTCCATCCCTCGCTCTCATCGGGTCTAACCCCAGGAGCGAGATAATCTGTAGTTCGTAAATTGGTTTATTATCATTCCATAGTAATAGGTAATCATAATGATAATATTATTATTATTCAATCCTCGTGCTAATAATATAATATCAGTATAGTTCCGTTTGTTTGCGGTTCACAGCAATAATATTATTACCGTAAAATAATATTAACCTATAAATATATTTACGTATTTATTTTTAAAACACGCGACGGGCCTGAAATACAAAGTACCAAGACGTACTATTTTCATTATTATTATTATTATATTGTATGCGGACGTCATAATATTGTGTTCAATGTCCATTCTTTATTGTTATTTAAGTGGGTATTTCTGAAAACATTTTTCGCGGTTTATATTAAATTCAATTAGTTATCCAGTCGGTCGAATTATCCGACTTGTGATGATAACATGTCACGTATCCGATTTTGTCATCGGGACCTTTGTCGGAACACGCATTCTGTGTAAACGAACAGTTTTGATTTATCTGGTTTGCCGAACGATCGACCGGCGACCGCATATTATTTTTTAAGTAATAATCAATGTTGTAGGTGTTTCGAATGTTTGTATCGATAACAATAATATTATGTTTTTCGATATAAGAGAGAAAAAAGAAAACGAATGGTCAGAAAATGTAGGGACATATTTTTGCATAAAAAAAAACAAAACAAAACGTTGTTCCGAGGATACGTCGCACGTGAAATTAATAATTTAAGTTTTTTTTTCTTTATTAAACTATGCGTAGGACGTGTGGGTTTTGTTAACAAAAAAAAAACCAAAAGAATCTCGCTGAGAAAGTTTTTCCTTGGTTTTTTCTCTCTCTATATATGTGTTAAACTTCGAGTTTAAATATTAAACGTATTTAAACTTGGGTACTTAAATTCGAATTCGTAATAGAATAAATTTCGCGAAACAAATAAAATAAATAGTTATACGGTATCAATATTTTGGAACATAAATCATGACGTTTAAGTTGAAATATTAGATAATAACCTCGACAAACAAAATTTAAAGAGGAAAAAATTATACTTTTTTCTCAAAAAAAAAAAAAAATTGTCATCCAAAAAACCTACAACCATGTAAGTTTTGATGTATTTTTTTTTTAAAGTTGTAATTTTTTTGGTGACAAATGTAGCATAGCAAGGAATCTATTGGTTTTACTTTAATGTGTGTGTTTTTTTTCACTTACTGTGAACAACTTTTCTACCAGAAATCTTGTTCCGAAGTATCAAGTGTAGCATCTTTTTTGAAAAGAAATTTTTTTTAATAAATAGCGGAAGAGTAGAGGGTAGACAGTAGACACGGTTAATTATGTGTTGAATTTATATTAAGTAGATTTATATTATAATATTATTAACACTTGTAAGTAACTCTAGCAACTGTTTTGGATAAAAAATAAAAATAGGTGTTTTAACGGAAATAAACCGGATTGGGAAAAATTCGACTCTGGTGACTGAACTCTTCTGCTCATTTTTAATTTATAAGCTATAGGTATTGTAGTAGGTATACCCATCTAATAATCAATCCAATGAGAAATGTTTAAAATCAAACAAAATAAAATACCTAATAGCAATAATGTTGTAATTGTTTATTATTTTTTTTTGTTATATTCAATGGCAACAAAATATTTGAATGTTAAATACTATACTATGTATTTATTTAACAACCCAGCGAAATGCGCAGTGCGTAAAAAGTGTCGAAACTAAATCGTATAGTTTAAGATCTTGATTTAATGAAACATCGTGCTTATTGATGCTTAAAACTAATCGGTAATATACCTGTCTACTTAACCCGGTAGTTTTTATTATTATTTTTTTCCCGAGTAACGCGGCATTTTATTACGACTCGTTTGTGCGAAAAAATAGGTATTCTCTTTGTAATGTGCGTTTCGAGTCTATATGAGTTTATATTGATATATATTATTATACAAGTACATTTTAAATTTATCGCAGAGTGAGGACGAAACCAAATAAAATATAATAATATAATTTCACGTCCTCGCGAACGAGTATAACGAATTCAATAGGCTCACACCTGTTGCCCAGCTTTTTTTTTCTGGCTCTCAGACTCGACGCTACCGCCGCTAAATAAAAATAATAACAAAAATATTAAAACCCATTAATTCTTATCGGTACGTCAGGAAATCGTGCGGTTATTTCGGGCAAATTTTATTGCTTACCATGTGTTTGTGCCGGCGCACAAGACGGTATAAAATATTCGACTACATTCTGTAGGTCAAAGATCGGTAATTAATTTCTGAGGAGGGCCGGATTATTTGAAAAACAATTTTCGAGGGTCATATATTTTTGGAGTTGAGTGAAAACAGATCAACCTCCATCTTAAACATTTCCAGAAAAAGCATCATCCATTTATAAGTTGTTCAATTTATTTATTTTTGTATTAAAAACACGATTATTGTATCGATGGTGATACGGCAAAAGAGTCTGAGCGACAAGGTTTCATTATTGGATGGAGAAGTACGCGTTTCGTCCTTTACGTAATCAATAAAAAGATTCCCTATTCCAACCGAAAAATAGGTAGTAACGACCAAAAATAAAAAAAAAATCTAAATCTAAAATAAATGTTTTTGATCCTCCTGAAAACTATGAATTGTGTCGCTTAGAGGCTTAAACCCCTTTTCCATGTCATAATCGATATAATATTATTTAATTAATTTACAGAATAAAATATATGTATACAATTTTACAATATAACACCAAATATACCAAATACACCATACATTTTATGATAGATTACGTTCGGACGCTCGGATATTCTGGATCTACTCAGAGACAAATAATGAAAACAAAAACTAGCGTTAAATTAAAACAATTTTGGCGGTTCGTTAATTCCTCTCCGCGGACGGTTTATTGCCCACCCTTGCTTTACGCAAATTAATTATGGATATTATATTGCATGAAACTTGTCAAACTTTTCAATACCGTTTTTCGCCAACTATTTGCACCGCGGGTACGTTTTTCCAGAACCGTGTAAACAACAATAATTATTTCTATGGCCCCGCGGTTCATAGGCAATATTTATCTGGTGTACCGTGCCTATTTATAGTTGTATAGATCCTTATAGAACTGCACTGTCGATGTCCCGTTTATTTATAGACAATATGTTACATATGTATACAAAAATTAAGTTACAGCGTTTAGTTACTATATTATGTAAGTATGTGAAATAATACTTAAATTACCGTCGGGCCAATTCCCGTTCGTCCGAACCCCAAAATGGCAACCGTTCAAGAGAACCGTTAAACCGTTTTCGTCGCAAAAATCCTAATTCCAAAACGGCAGTGTTTTATAATATGGCCTTCCAATCTTTTCTTTAACATTATTTCGTTGTATTTATATCACGGAAGAATAATGTTTTTTTTTTTTTTTTTGAATTGCCCGAGTCGGCATTTTTTTAACGAGACGTTATCATTTATTTTAATTGGATATGCTATTATGATAAACACGAAGTCATATTTTTAGATTTACGACAAGTTTATACTCGGTAATTGGAAAATATGTTCCATAACTTCGTTCAAACTTGCTATACTAGAGGTAAACTATAGGCACTATTCGAAAGTGCCCATCGCTATTATTGTTTAATTATAAGTTCCGAGTATGTACCGCACTGTAAATAAAACATTACACAAACCACGACCTCCATCGTCGCGTGTCTACCTAACATAGCAATTTTGTTCTCAAAAATAAATCCCCATAACCATAACGTCAGGCATGGTATGAAAACGTGTGTTTACGTTGTGTTTGATTATAAAAACCCGTGTTGTTCTACAGAGCTATCAATGTTTCTCTGGTTTTCATCCCTGTGTATATTAAAAAATTCCCGAAAAGAAAAAACCAGACATTACGTCCATAAAACGAAAACCCGAAACTGTAAAATAAAAACTAGTTTTATAATCAGTTATAATAATAATAATAATAACAATAAAAATGGGAATTTATATATTATTATTGAGATTATTATATTCGTATAAAATGTCGATTTTTAATAATAATAATTTTTTGTAAGTCTGTATTATTATTATTCAATTTTTAATTTCGGTATTGTTTACGCTGTAACATTCGTAATCATAATACTATATTTGCGTACATCTGTATTTATTCTATCGCTGAAATTTCATTGATAAAAATATACACGTCAAATATTATTATAACAATCATCTTCATTTCCTTTATCTTCATACCAACTATTTGAGGTCAGCCATTCTCGTTATGAATTTCCACTTCTCTCATCTCGAATACAACGACTGTCCTTATATCGTACCCAATCGCATCCAACCATCTCTTTTTCAGTTTTCCCCTCTACCTCTTTCCTCCTACGTTTATTTTCATTTCAATTCGTACTGCTTCAGATTCCTCACTCCCCGTGACATGCCCAAACCATCTCTCATTTTGTCTATTATGAAAGCCACGACTAAGCTACCTCTTAAAATATACTCTTCCCTTATCCGATATTCTCTCGTTATTCCACTCATCCCCTAAAGCATTCTCATCTCTCTTACACTCATTATCTGTTCTATTTTCTGTCTGCCGCCCAAAATGCCGAACCATACAACATAGTCGGTCTTGCTACATTTTTGTAGAACTTAACTTTAAATCTCATTTGTATTCTCTTGTCACATAAAACTCCTGACGCATTTCTCCACTATATCATACTTAATCCTATGTTTTACATCCTCATAAAAGCCATCGTTCTTTTATACAAAAAATCCTAGGTACTCGTAACTCTCAACCTCGCCTATAACTGGTTAGGTTAGGTTGTTATTAGTTGTCTTGCACTGTTTCTCCAAACTCATTCTCTGTTTTACTTCTACTTATTCTTAGTCCCTTTCCTTCAAGTGTTACTCTCTATTCCTGAAATCTATTGTTAACTTTTTTCTTATCAAAGCTATATCATATACAAACACTATGCACTATGGTACTACCTCTCACCTGTTGTCCCCCGCAAACATTCGAAATAAGAACATTCACCAAATTTTTATTTAAAACTCCAATGATAGCCTTTGCTTTTATTGTTTTATTTATTAAGCTGATAATTTTATAAGTACTGTTCTACAATATTATTTATAAGTTTATCATGGTAAAATCAGTCAATTTTAATTTTATAAATTTAACTGTAACATTTTTTACCGATATCCGGTATTCCAAAATATGTTACCGATATAAAACTGATACCCGGTATTCGATTTTCAAAATTAAAAAATACGTGTTGATATTGAAATTAGTATAGTTGATCAGTGCGTCGAATTCAAATTTCATTTTTATATTTTTTAAACAGGTAAATAGATTCTAGAGTTCTAAATTAACAATTCGACATAAAAGAATGGAACTTAATCTTTAACATGATACCTCATTTATTTATTTTGGTCGAGTACAAAGAGAAAAAAGGGATTGTCACAAAAGTACACTTTTTAGAAATAATATATAAGATCGGTTGCAAACTCGATTTTTTTAAATGTTTTATTCGTATTCCGGAGACATTGTACGACATTTTTCTCTGAAAATATCGTATCAAATATCGGTTTTAGAAAAATAAAACTAATTCCGCCGATATCGAATATCGGTTTTTGTACCGGGTCATCCTTAATTATAATATCATTGTGTCGATGCGTCGGCGATTTTGTTTTTTCTGTACAAAGATAATGTCGGCTACATATACACATTACGTACACCTAGCTATTTCCTGTTGAAGTGTTTTGGCCGTTATAGTTATGTGCACTATGCGCGTGCGATTCGTTTATTCTATACCTATAGAATATTACGTACACATACTGCAGCGGCCGTTGTGAAAGATTCTCCGGTATATTTTACATATTTTTATTATTATTGTTTTCAAATCATCACAAACGCACGTGTTTGTGTCCGAACGAAATTCGGTAAAAGAAAATCCAATACGACCAACGAGAACTGACGACGAGGAAACGGTTAAAAAATAAAAATAAAAATATTTTCACTTCGTACACACAATACAATACGGGTCAACGGCCTCCACCCTCTTTGTGCGGTGTGCTGCACTGTTTCCTCTTCGTATCGAGTCCGGTCCTCGTCGCGTACACATATTATTATATTCGTATATAATAATAATAATAATTTATAATAACAGTATATCGTCGATATATTATGTTTCACAACGTTTAGTGTATTATACATTTATCCACCCTGTATAATGTTACATAAATGCGTTACAGATAATTTCATTTTATGCCTATAGTGTGACCCTAATAGTTTCTTCGTCTAAAAGCGTGACATTCGCCGATAGATGTCTAATTTTTTTTTTAAAACATTTTTAGTCGTTTAAAATTATATACCTACCTATCTGTAATTGAACGCAATTTTTAATTTAATATAATCGTATATATATATTTAAAGGCTTTTATTTTTTGTCGTGCCAATTACTCCGCCTTGTAGGGGGGGGAAATATCCATTGAAATATATTTATTTATGATATTAACCGCTGTTAACATCGTTTTCGCTGTTATAAGTAAATACAATAAACTCATTAGTCATATAATAATATGTGTATTTTGCAACAATTCATATTAGAAGTAATTAGCCGACTGACTAACCTGACCTAACAACATATTGTATTTTTTTAAATTACCATCGCATGTAATAATACTTAATTATGACAAAAACAATATAATACAATATTAAAGATTTTCGTGAAACTGGAACAACTAAAAAATCTCGTCGCAAATCTCATAACCGGGACATTCCTCCCTGATGCGGGACGTCTGGCCACACTACATGTACCCCCCCCACTACCTCGGCTCCACACCGCATCATAAGACAAAGACTACGGTCATAATCTGGATTAAAATAAAAATATTAATATTATGTGTGTTGTTTTTATTGTATTTTTTCCGGTGTTTTAATCCATTTAAATTGATTTTTATCGCGCGGTTTGATCAAAACGCGAATAGTAACAATAAATCGGATATAATTGTGTTATTATTGTAGTTAAAATCTCGTGTTATTAAACTGTTCGACGAAACGGCTAATCGTTATCGTGAACGCTATAATGCTGACCCAGTTATTATTATTATTTTTTTTTCTAATCCATAGACATGTCGTACGAGATAAAATATCAACCTTATTATTAAGCGTAATGCACACGGTCCTGAAATACATACGTCGATAGAAACGGAACATCAATCCCAAATACGGGGATGGGGAGAGGGGCGTGCCAAACCGATCAAGAGACACCGCCTGCGTTTCTTATCGTTAACAAAAATTGTTGTCGCCTATTGTTTTCAACCGGATTGGAAAAACCGCACTGATTGTATATCGATAACAAACCTTATCGGTTCCATCGCCTCGTGTCCCAGCCATGCTTGTCGGTCGCCGTATGCGTTAGTAGGTGACAATTATTAGCGATTAGTTAGTGTGGACGTTATAATATTATGTGTAAATAATCCTTATCAAGCACGATTGCCGGATCCGAGCAATTCAAAAATGTGCACGTGATTATTACTTTGAAATTCCTCAGTTTTTCATGTTGACGTATTTTCGCGTTAAACTTTGATTTTCATGATTACGTGTATTAGACGCAGGTATTGATTTTCGTCAATATCGCTGATGGCGTTGAAAAATAAATTGACATGGAAACTCGAACACCGGCAATCACATAGCGAAGTTTTTTCTCTCCATAATCCCTGCTGCGGTATCTGTGACAAAGATATCCCCTTCCGTATACGAAAACACCAACAATGACGTATTGCGCGTAATATAATACAACAATAATACGAACCTTAGAAGAAAAAAATACTCGAATCAGTTTTAGAAATATCAAGATCATAATAATTTAGTGTTGTGAATTCAACGATGCGCTATAAAAGTTCTAAAATTCCAAAACAAAGCGTTTCGAATTTGAGGGAGGAGGGAACTGCGATTTTGTAATGTTTCCGAAATATAATAACCTAACTTCGTGTAATGTGCGCGTCTTGTTGAAATATTTCGTATCTTCGTCTCGGTTTATATTGAAAAATGCACGATTTCAAATTACTTCTCCCGCGTAATAATCAAGTACACGCGTTACAGTTTACATCAAAGGCGGGGAGTTCATCAGTGGCGTGTCATAGATAATAATCACCGATAAAAAGTTTTATTTTTTCTTCTCAGAACATTTTTAAATCGAATTTTCACTCCGTGTCTTTTGCCCGACGATATTTACGCCGATAGAGTACGACCCGCGAAACGCGTACTTTTAAATATATTATAATGTATTCAAATTGTCTATAAAAAATAAATAAGCTGCGTATAAATTAACTATAGGCTATATATATATATATATATGTATATATTATTCGGTCTTCGCGGATTCCGGAATCCTGGAACATACTGGGAAACCTTGTACGATATTCCAGAATTTGCATTTCAATCTGTATTTCCGTGAAATTCGTAAACCGTCCGAAATCCGAAAAATATCGCGGAAAACGTTCGTATTCGTGTGTAAACTGTTAAGCGTCCACGGAAAAGAAAATTGTAAAAAAAAAAAAAATCGAAAAACTTACGATTAAGTCTCCGCTCGAAACCGTGCGCGTTCGTTTAATTTTTTTTTTTTGTTTTTTGTTTTTTTGTTATTACGCGCGTTCGCGTCGTCGGGCGGAGCCAGCGCAATATTCCCGATTACAATATTGTTGTTCAAATATTATCGTATACGCATAATACGATTATACATACATACATACACACACACACACACACACACAGAGTTATTACAATAATATATTATATAGACGATGATAATCTCTCACGACTAATGTTCAAGGACACGCGTGCAGTGCACTCGTGTGCGCGCGCGCATCAGGACGGGCCATATCATCTGTGGCCTACATGAAGTCGACTGCATTGTAAATATCCGTTTTAGGCTCTGCGCGACGGTATTCACGACGGCGCGACTGCAACGCTGGACGACGACGAAATAATAATATTATTATATTTTATCGTTTACGTATTTTATTTTTTTTTTTTTCTAACCCGCGATTTTCCCCGGCGTAATTATTAATTTACGCTACCCGGCGACGACCCCGTGCAACACTATATTGTCTATCGTAAGACACTCTCGTTATGTCGGAAAGTATTTCATTTTTTCCGGAATTCGGCCTCTAGAATATTTAAGAAACAAGCTGCTCTACAATTTTATATTTATGTTATTTTTTGTCACCCCTTGTTTTCAGGGGTAAAACCGCTTTCTACTTATGATTTTCTAATAGCAACCTGTATTAAAAATATCATAAATAGACGGAGTATTAGTTAAAATAATTTTTGGTTGGGTTGATGGACTGACGGAAATCAAAAATGTCAACACTAAAATTTATTTTAAATAATATTCCATCTATTTATGGAATTTTTAATACAGGGTTTTCCATTTGAAAATCAAAAGTAGGTAGTGGTTGTATCCCTAAAAAAATTAATTTTACAAAAAATAATATAAATATAAAATTGTAGAGCAGCTTGTTTTTAAAATATTTTAAAAGATAAATTCCAGAAAAAGTTAATACTTTCCGAGATAATGAGCATTTTGATAGATTGATCATCACCCAGTATTATATTATCGTTTTCAATAATATTTTATTGTTACCTGGCTCCGCGCCACCGCGTTCTTTGCGGTGACTCGACCGTAGAATTTTTTTTACGGATTCCGAGTCGTACCTAGGAATGTATCGGTTTTGCTTTAAGGTTTGTGTGTGAAAATTACTTCTGCCAAAAATTATTCGGTCTGATCATCGACGTTAAAACGAAACCACTTATAACACCTATAATACCTTTACTCATCGTGTTGCAATGTTTTCGATTTTTCGATATTGGTACACGCGTATATTATTAACACTTTCCAGACGTGGTAAAACATTCTTACGGTTTTTGAGATATTTTCCTTCATTCAACATTTTTCGGTTATTATTGATAGTAATATATTGTTTCGGCCCGCCGAAAATACTTGATAATTTTACACAAAGTTCGTCGTAAATATCGTATTCGGTGATCAAAAAAAAAATTTAAAAAAAAATCCATTTATTATTATTATTTGTGTTTTGGATTGTGTGTTTTACTTTGTTGCATATGTTATTATGTTGCTCAGCTGTTCAATATGAATTGTCTCGTTTCGTATTATAAATACATCAAACGCGTCGAATAAAGTGACAATTGTTTGTAAAAGAAGAAAAAAAAAAGTGGCACGGTATGCATAATACCATTTAGTGAGAAATAACTATATAATCGACCGCGTTTTACCTTTGCGAGCGTGCGCTCGAACGACAAAGAACCGAGATTTTGGTCCTTAAAAAGAGCACGACTGAGCGTCAGAGTGGAGTCGACGTTGCCAAATTTATTACCTATTTATACAATGCTATTTTATCGGTCTTTGCCACCCGAAAAGCTGTTTTCTCCTGCGATTTTCTTCGTACAAACATCGTCCGCCGATGTTTTCTGTATTGAACCTAAACGGTGAATATTATACTCAATTTTCATAGCGAACGGATGACTAAATAACATCGCTTGTCGGGGATTTCGATATCTGCTTGTTTTACATAAACGTAACATTTTAGATCAATATTTTGTCCGATCGATAAAGAAGCCACGGGAGTTCTGAAAAATACATTTGATTTCGGCGTGGAGTGTACACGAGATCATTAAGGTCGCTTTTTCGAATTTCGGTCGTTAATTTCCAAACATTTTATTTGGAAATTCATAAAAAAGAAATTTGATTTGAAAAAAGTAGCCTAGCCGATCTCGTGTACACTTCAAATCTGAATTTTCAGAATTATTATCGTTTCAATAAACCAATCTGATGGACAGCAATTGGTCTAGATTGCTAAATTGCGTATGTGTTGCGGATAAAGAAAAATAGTTAGAGAATCTCAGTTCCGTTTTGAATGTATTTTGTAGCTGCGCATTGGTTTTATTTTGAGCACTTGTATCTATAAGATGTCGTCCATTAGCCCGCTGTCTAGTTATTATGTTTCGAATTTTATTCCCCATTCCATGCTGAAACAGACGAGATTAAAACTGAAAACGTTAAATTAAAATAATGATTTTATATAATGATTAGGGGGGGAGGGAAACATAAATCGAATTCACTTAAACTTGCTGGTTTATAATACATGGATTCACTATTCACTGTATACGAGTGAAAATTATAATATATATATTATAATAATGATAATATTAGGTATTAGGTATTAGGTATTTTTATATTTTTATTATACTCAATTTAATATTTACTGCTCGTGACGTGATGGTCTGTTCGCATTATATATTTTAATACATTATATTATTATTATTGTTAGGTTAGGACAATTTCCGCAGTACCTATACTTATTTATGATTAATTAATAATAATAAAACAAAATTCGCGCACGCTCCATCAGACTCGGTTTAACTTGAAAACGATTTTTCTTTGTGATTTTCGAATACGCACAATATTCGCAGTCCGAAAAATTAAATGCATTCATTTTTAAAATTTTATATTGCGACTAACTATAGCGATGCTTTGCCATTCATTTCTCCCGTAAGGCAAAGAGTAAATATTATTATTATTACTATTATATTTATATGAGATCCACTAACTGTTGAAAGAAAAAAAAAATATTGAGTCCCGTATTTTTCTTTTTAACATTTACTACTTAATTACGTTTGAGCTGTGACCTCAAATCACTATACTGATAATTATTTATTTACAATAAGTACAATATTATTTTTTCCCAAAAAAACGTTACTGTTTTTTATTCGGAGAGTAGCAATTTTTCAACCTGCTAATAAATCGTTTGAACTATTCTTAGACATTTTAATTTTGTGAGTTATCCTTGTGGATAAAATTGTTAAAACTAAACAGTAATATTTGAAAATTTAACATGAGGTCGTATACTTAGTGGTCAAAAAAAAAAAAAAAATTAAATGTTAATATAGGAATTTTTTTTTTATAAACGTTTTAACTTTTAATATCAAATTTTGACAGCCTTTCAAACCATATATAACCGAACTTCGCTCCGAATCGTTTATCGTTGCTTATAGGTATAAATTAAATAATTTTATGTATTCTACTAACCGACTTTCTTCCTATAACAGTGGCACACTTTTATCCAGAATCAGCTGCTTTTTTTTCTTTTAAATAATCCAATGTTTTATTAAAGTAAATTCGTTTTCGCGAGTGTGTGCATCGGTAGCGTGCTCACGGTTTTCTTCGGCAGAGGAGGAAGTGATGACAACAAAAATTCAGAGGTGTCTACATCGCTGAATGTTTGAGTTATCCATTCATCCGCCTTCCCCGCTCCCATTTGTTTTCTTACATTTCTTACGTTTGGTCCTTTGAGTAAATGCAAAAAATAGTGCTACGGTGCGTTACTTACCTTGTGCAGAAATACGTGATCGGTGTGTGAGTGAGTCAATTTATGCTACCCTGTGGAGATCTGATATTTTAACATATAAATATATAAATAATATAGCGAAGACATATTTTAAAATAATAAAATTAAACTAAAAGATAATATAACAGTGATTTTTAACCGGAGTTTCGGACCCCATGGTAGGGGTTGGCATTAAATCCTCGGGAAAAAAATGTATAAATACGAGAATTTTTATTTTATTTCGAATAAAATCGTGTTAATTCGATACCACCAGGGTCAAATTTTGCATTCATATTTTGGCTTTTTCACAATTTATTATTATTTTTCAGAATTGATGTCTTATGTTCAATTTGTAAAAATGTAAAATATATATATATTCAATCCTACAATTCAAATAAATTGCGCATTCCTTAATTTTCTGTGTACTCTATACGAGTGTAAATTATACATTTCTTTAATAAATAAAAGTCGCTCGTAGTTTTCTTCGAGAATCCATAGTTTAAAACTCAGAATTTCAATGCATTATGCATATTTTGATGCGCTAGGGTGACGCTATGTTACGGGATTATTTTGGATAAACGGGCAACACGAATCAAACAAAACCGAGGGCCACTGATCTGACACTAATAGTATCTATATACCTATATTCAAAAACCATATACTATAATCATGTAATTTTGAATTAGATTTCGTATATATATATATGTATATGTATTATTATAAAAACGACGACGTGGACGTAGGAACAAATTAAAACATCGCAAATTGCATCTACCTATTTAATGTTTAAACACTTTTCACTTCAGCTTTTTAGACGTAACCTATTATGAAAATTGGCATGCGTGTTTTAATAACTATACTATACAGGTTGTACCTGTTATAATACTACACTATATAAACTGCCGTTAAAAACGTATTACGCCGAAACATCAGACATAATAATATTATGTAGTTTGTACAGCAAATTATGTATTAAAATTTATATTATTAACCCTAGAGGCAGGTAAACCGATTTGTTTTTGTGAACTTGGCACACGAATGGAAAATCAAAAATATCTAATCGTATTTGATTCATTGGTGTTGTAGCCTCATCACTCGAGTAATTCAATAATCAAATTTGGCATTTGAAAAATATAAATACCGTTTTAAAAAATCAACTAATTAATTATATACTGAGTCTATGTAAGTATACTAGTATATTCGGTGTTGAATTCGGGTATACTCTAGGGGGAGGATGGGTGAATGACCTCCCAGAATTGCATTCGTCCCCCCTGAAAAATATAACTGTCAACAAAATGTATTTATTAAATGTACAATTTATACTAGTTTCATTTTATATAGCACCCTCTAGAAAAATTGTTTGGATTCAATAACATTGGGTGCAATGTATTAATAGTTTTAATACGGTCTTAAGTCATATTATATACTTTAAAAAAAAAAAATAATTTTTAACACCTGCAGTTTTTAACAATTTTGATAAAAAATAATCGAAAACTGTGATACTGCATAGTAACCAATACGCTTTGCTGTCACAAAAATCAGTTATTCGGTTATTGTGCATAATAATTAAAACTAAATTCACATTATGTAGTATTTCAATATTTCTAGTCCAATAAATATTGTTAAAATGTAGGATACTACGAATTTTTTTAGTTTTTAAATAACTACCGTGCTATAATTTAGACGCAAACATCACAGTATTATACTCGTATTATAATATAATTTGTAATAAGTACCTATTATAAGACCCAATGATGAATAGGTATCACTTTAACGAAAATTAAACACGAAAAACACGATATTCAAACCATATTATTTTAATTTCTGATTTTTTTCTGTCCCTTTACACGCGAAAAAATTTTTACCGATTCCGTGTGTATTTATACATTGAACGGGATTTAATTTTACCGAAAATTCGATTCCTGATAATATTATTATTTTTCGGAAAAGGGGGCATTTCCTTCGATTGATTTCTTTTCTTTTTTCTTCCCCCCCCCCGGAGAAAAAAAAATCGTATTATATAACTATATTTGTTGTACAAAAGGGAGGAACGAGAAATCGAGATAAAGAATGCGTAAACGCGAAAAAGTAACGAAATAATTGCACGGTCGGAGGAATATTATCAAACGATTCGAAGGTTTTTCGTAATAACATTAATATATTTTAGGCTGGAGCAAAAAAAATTTAAAAACTGTATTCACAATAAGCATTAATAGCGGGCGCTCACATTAATACCGCAATAATGTAAATATTATAATCCTCGCACGGTTATGTATACCACTTCAGATATCTACTATCTGTGTACAGAATGTTGGTAGGTATCTATATATTTTATTGCACTTGAAACATACGTAAATATAATATTGTTATAATTTATAACAATCGCAATACATATTTGTATGTATTATACATATTCGATAACATATTAATATTGCATTCGTTATATTAATAGCGTTTTGTAATCGTAATATTGTTTTTTTTTAAATTATTATTTTTTTTTTTTAATTGTATTTACCGCGTTATAGTAATTATATTACGTGCAGTGGTCGGGAATTTTCAATACGAGAGGATGACGTATAATATGAGGATAATCGCGATACGCGTAAAGATCGTATATTATAGAATCTTCTTCTGTTATTTACGCGCAGAACCCAACCATGAGAATTTCAAAACCGGATAAAAGAAAAAAAAAAAAAACCGACATTTGTATTCATTAAATCGATGTTTTCCTTTCCTTGTAACTTGTTGTACGCGACCGTATACATTATTAAAATAAGAAATACATAATTAAAAAATTACGATTTATTTTTAAACACGGAGTACTTAAACCAATTCTAGTATAGAAGAGATTGTAAAACACGCGATGAGATGACATAGATTTAAGAAGTTTTGTCTTAATGATATTGGTAGAGGAGATATTGTTATTTTAAAAATTTGCCTACGATGTTAATTCAAAATGTATTTAAATATGTTATTTTCCTTAACCTCATCATAAATGTGCTAATTTTCCGGTGCGGAAAGTTGTCTTGCGGCTATTTATTAAAAATCTCTGGAGTAATTTCCTTCTAATATAAAATAGTTTACTCCATGTGTAAAAAAGAAAATAATGATAATAATTTTTTCTACATAATTCTCATTTTGATTCTACATGTTCAGTCGCGTTTTGTTTCTTCACAGTATCGTTCTATCACCAGATGATGATTTTTTAAATTTAAACCGGGCTTTGTTTTATTCGTTTTTCGAGTGTTGATTTATTTATTTTACTTTATTCATAATTTTTATATTAAAAATAATATTAATATACAACAGACATTAAAAGTATCTTTATAATATGATCTATTATTCTTAGAGTTACATAAAGTCTGGTAAACCGATTACTCGATTGTCGACACTATAATATCAGATTCATGAATTATTTAAACCTTTCTGTTAAACAAAATAAGTTACATGAAATTAGCTGTATTTAATGTCAACAACGAAATTTAGAAACTACTTGATTCGTCGCTATACAATGTATAAGCATAGGTACTTGTAGGATTTCTATATACATTTGACTAGTTGACTCCATTTTATGAAATTATCGTATTTATTTTATATTTGACTTTTCCCGCCAACACCGTAATCGTTAAATTCAAATTTTAATCATAAGAAAAAAAAAATAATATTTACAATCATAATTATGTCAGCAACCAAACATCGTCATTTTGATTTGTGTGTGATGTAGTAATCAATGTAATAACCGAAATCGCCAAAACGACCTTATTATTATTATTAATTTATGATCACTATACACAATTAAATAACCGCTGTTATGAATCAATTAATATTGAATATACATTTTAGTATCTAGGTATTAAAATCAGTAGTAATATGAGATGGCAGAACCATATTGATCCACTAATAAAAAGACTAAGAAAAATGATGTATGCTTTAAGAAATTTAAACAAAGTTTTAGAATTACCAAAACTACGTTAGATTTATTTAGCATTAGTTGAATCAATAATATCTTATGGTATTATATGGTGGGGTGGTCCTTTTAATGTTATATTTCAGCTTCAAACTTGTCAAAATCAAATTATTTAAATATTTCTCAATAAGGAACGAATGTACCGAACCAACAAATTATGTACCGAACTAAATGTGCTTCTTGTTAAGAAAATATATTTGAAAATGTATACTATATATTTAAAAAGCCATAATTTATTACAACTAATAACGCATAGAGTAAATACAAGATACCCAAAGAATAATTTTTTCGTTAAAAAACCACATCTGGTAGACATTTTGAAATTATTGGTACCACATTATGTAACAAAATATCTATACAATAAACCTTCCAATTAATTTATTTAAAAACGGCATTCTGCAATGGCTATTGGAGTCTCATAACAAATTAATTATATAATAATAATATTACTTTAATTTAATATAATAAGTATTCGTTAATTTAGTTTATTATATATCTGTTTATTTTTTGGAGTTTCAATTTGTACCATGTATGTGTTATTTTTATATAATTAGATATTAGATCTTCTGGGCCCCCACACGAGTCTTCTCAGTGAAACCCAGTACTCATATGTATGTGAAATTAAATAAAATTAAAATAAATATAAATGTGGAACATTAAAAATCAGGGGTATTTTTTGAACTTTTATCGATACATTTTATTATTTTATTTATCGAATGTGATAAAATGTGTCGCATTAATCGCAGTGGTTCATATATGATAACAAATTTGCATACATTATTCTAATCTTGATGATATCATATCCCTATTGTTCGTCGGTGGGAATCATGATTTAAGTTATCTTAAATTGTGAATTGTGATTGGTGTGATAAACAATAATTTATTGTTTCTACTGTTTCTAGTTTCTTTTTTTTTGTTTTAAATTCAAAGTTTATTAAATTTAACACTTTAAGTGCTCGATTACATAACATCAAACAAAATGCAGGCCAGCTAAATAAAAAATTAAGACGTTGATTGGACCTTTTAATTTTTTTTGTAAACATTTGTTCGGTTAGTGTAAACGGGTCCGACAAAGGTTTGTGGAAAACATTTCTCACAGAATTCTCGTTTATAAAAATCTTGTTTCCCATAAAATTGTTAACAAAATTGATTATCATATCAAAATCTGACATTCTCAGCGATAGGTACTCTCACTTAAGTACTCAATATAAAAATCATAGGACTTAAACAATTCTTTAATTGAAACGATTTTAAATATAATATTTATTTATTAATAAGGATCGATAGGAATATAGGATATAACCAATGATTTAGTCAGATGATAAAACATATGCACGCGTTAAACGTTTTATCACCACCATTGCACTGATGCAGACAAATAATCGAACGATTTTCGTGCGACCAAATTATATTAAGTTTCAAAAATAGCATTTTTTTTTTCATGCGACAAACAGTCGAATGATTTCAAAAACCGCGTCCCACGTTATACAGGCATTTGTTTGTACACCAAAATGCGTCCACGATTATTATTTATTATCTACTGTACGTCCCCTCCCCGTCGAAAATTCCCGGGCCCGCCGTTCTGTATGTATAAGCGAGTATGCTCGATTTTTCGCTGCAGTATCGCAGTGTTATCGGATTTTTTTTATGGGAAAAATACATCGCGCGTTATCACTGCATCGGATTGAAAAAATCGGTAGACATAGCAGCTCGGTAATAATATTATACGTAATAATAATATTATTACCTATGCGCGTGGCGACATTGATTTCGCGCTCGTATATACGATACTGCAGTGTAAAACATAATCCGATATTCGCTACCATACCGTATAACAAGTATTGTATACACTGGTATTTTTTATTATTATTATTATTATTATTTTTTTTTTTTTTTCAATTGAACGAGTTTTTTTTTTCCTTCTTGCCCTTCCATACAGCACCGATACGTGCGTGCGTATACCTATAATAAGAGTACCGTTTTTTATCGCGCGGTGCCGTCGCCGCCGCCGCCGCCGCGGCTCGCATACGTTCGGACGTGGCGATGATAAAAAATTCAGTCGACGCGTTACCGTCGTCCCGAGTGGAGAGCCTAGACAATAATAATAATAATAATAATAATAATATCGTTATCGCGCCGCGTTTTCGAAGATCCGTCGAATTTGAAAATCGTTTCGTTTCCTTTCGTTATCGTCGTCGCCAGCGGAATACGTCCGGTTTTTTTTTTCCTATAAATACCAGGGTAACGGGGGGAAAATCGTTGCTTGTCGATAAAAGAAAGCCAGACGTTGCGCGCGCGATACGCATCGTCGGTGTCGGTAACCCGGTGCAGAGCAGTGCGAGTGTTGTGAAACGGTTTTTTTTTTTTTTGTCACTCGGCGTGCTACGTTTTGTTTTGCGATTTTCTTCTCTGCCGTGCCGCACGCAGGTACATACGGTTGAAAAACCCTCCAGGGTCCGTTACCTATATTATAATAATATACGTATACATACCTACTGAAGTAAATTCTATTTCGTAACCCAATATTCAATTTCAGAATAGATTTGCATTCGGGCCTGCGATACAGCCGCGTGTAGATTTTGCGCGCTTCCTCAAAGAAATATAATATTATTACCTACTTGTTGTAAATAAATCGAATCGCCTTGAAATAAACGAAATCCGCCTCGCTCACGGGGATACTTCTCGGAAAACGCGATTTCGCCTTTTGCGCCTTTAAGATAGGTTCTAAGTATAAATATCTTCTATATATTATATTAAATTCCCATTATCTGCGACCTGTGCAATCACGAGTTTTTGAAATTTTTTCAAAATTACAATAAAAATTTACCGTTTTTAAAACATGCAGTTTGTTCGTTCGATATTCGCGATGACTTCCCCCCCCCCTCCGAAAACACTACGGATGTATTTATTTTATTTTCGTAATTCGTTGTACGTAATTTTTGAAAGTATTCGTTAAACAATTTCCGATCATAATTAAATTGTTTGTTTAAATAGTTTTTATTAATAATATATAATAAGAACACTATATGGAATTTCGAAAAATAAAAAACATTTTATAAAGTATTTATTGGAGTTATTCTCGGAAACCCGAGATCTTTTATTTTGTTCGAGTATATAGGTAGAGGTATAGGTATTTATCGATTTTGTTGATTTTCTGCGGAACGAGACACTATAGGAAAATATTATCTTCGCTTGGAGATACTCTATCGATACGACGGTATTTATAGAACACAGTCGCATCGGCCATTTCCGCAGCATTCGAAACCCGCCAAATTATCGATTTCTCCTGCACGTATATTATTATGTTATTATTATTATTATATTCTTTTAATATTATTATGTAACCCGGCGAAATGGTCTTTCTCGTTGTTTTGATTTATGACATTGCAACCCTTTCCCCTCCCCCTCCTTATGAAATGTATAATAATGTGCATCCACGAGGAACACATTAACTGTGTAAAGCGTTACGTTTAAAACAATCGATTGTATTTTTTTCCCCCACACGTTTATTGCACAACATAGGTAAATACTTATAATAGGTATAGATTGTTTTTCTAAAACGAACACAATCAATACGCTTTTCGTATAATAAAGGCGTCTTATATTATTATACGCAGTTAGTACACATAAACATTTCAATATATTTGAAGGCTTGTGTAGTAAAATTATGCATTTACAATGTGCATTCTTTATTGACTAATTTTTTTTTTTTTGAGAGAAAAAGTTTTCTTATCTGTTTACCTATTACATTAACTATAACACGAGGCATAACTACATTATAATAGGACCGATTTTCTAAAATTACAATATAACGATAAATAACAACCATTATAAGTCACGAAAGAGATTATATACAATCATTTGATAGTCGCGGGCTGTTTGGATTTATCATTTCGTCCGAGCTTTTCAACAAATCGAGTACCTACATTATGATTGTGACCATATTATATTATGTACTCGGTGAATATAATAACAATTATTGCTGTGAAATTACAATATTAAAATCGAGTCAGTATAAAATATATTATACAGGATTATTTGCAATTGTATGTATATACAATTAAAATTTTAATGAATGTTAAATAATTTAATTTGATTACACGAAACAATAATAATTGATAATATAAGTGTATATAAATGTATCTAAATACATACCTACCTAAAAATAGTTTTGATTATTATCACAAGTTGTATCTCGTTCATTCAAACAAATCCGTGATGATTTTTTGAAGATGGGATTTGGTACAATTATCTATTTTTCGTCGACAAACCGTAAAGTACCCTACCTACTCCATAGGTGCAAATATAGGGGAGTACTATAGTCTTTAGTACTCCTAAATTTAAAATTAGCACTCCCGAAATTACCCAATAAGTCGTTTTATATTACAGACTAAATATTCTATTCATGTTTTTTATAATTAATAAGCAGAACAAAATACAAATTACCTACAGACAATCCACCAGCGTATTTTAGATTTAAATATTGTTTTAACGTATATATCATTCGTAAGAAAATAGTTTATCGTTAAAAATATTAATTACGAGCTAAACTGTTTATTAGATTTCGTGTATCGAATAAAATAATAGACGCCGCAGAAAGATACCACTGCGTCTGAAAGAACTTTTGTTTTTTGTTTTGATTATAACTTTAAATATCGCTAATTACATATTATTGAGAAATTAAAATCATATTATTTGGGCAATTAATATGTGAACTACTTACATTTACAGAACTACACTCATATTTAACTCGGGCAACGTATTAGAGAAAAAATATTACCTATTGGTATTGTAAATTTGATGCACTAAAAAAACCTTTAAAAAGAAAAATATCACTACTTAAAACAAACAAAATAAAATTCACGTGCAGTGCATGTACGTATTGAATTAGTGTCAAGGATGATTCTTTTTAGGGATTTCGAATTTTAACCACAGTCCGTTTTGTTTTTGAAAATTCACTATTTGTTTGGTAGTATTTATAGCAAACGCAGTTGTAATATATTATAGTATTTAAATATTAATGGTTTGACAAAAAACATATTTCTTAAAATACATATATATATATATATATATACATATGTATATATAGTAACACGGGTCTGCTATTCGCGGGTGTTTTTTAAATTTAAATTTTTTTTTTTTTTTACGAATTAAAATGCTTTTCCAAAGGGTTTTTAGCGTATTGAATTCATATTGTTATGTAGCGTAATAGTTTAAAAACATTATTATTCTCGTTTGCCAGTTATGGCTCTATTTTCGAAAATATTATAATTTGTAATATAATTGATTTTTAGAAAAGTCAATGATAACATATAGAAACGGTTTGTGCATTATTATGCACGCACCATCGCACTTATACGGTAATGAATCATGGTATTGTTTGTACACAAACGTATTTTTATACCCTCGTAGTTTTTAGTCGGATATTCCACGAAACATTAATAATAATAATATTATATAATAAAGAGAACACAGTTATATTTTTGTTTTGTTTTCATTGAGTTTTGAAATTGTTACATACATACTCCGCCGCCGCCCCTTTAAACAGTACCGATGAGTGTTATAAAGTTTTTATTATAACGGAGAAACTTTTTAAATTTTTTTTTTATCTATTAGCGTATTAATAATTTAATTTAAACGACTGTGCGACGATATTATTTACGAGTTCTTAAAAAGGGCATAATAAATATTAATGGTAGTGGTCCACTGACGTATAGAAGCAATTTTTCGTTCGAATTTTTCCCGCCGTTTTTGGGTTTGAAATTTGAGTCTGCCATTCTTTTATTGGTCTCTATATAGTTTCTACGATTATTTGTAGAAAATGAACACAAAATTCGTTTATATTTACGTATTTATATGTACTACTAAACAATAATTACTTATATAATATCGTTTCGGACGTGTCGATATTATTACGTTCAAACTATTTTTTTCTGAAACAGTCGTCTTCTTTTCTTTTTTCTCCGGCTCAACGGTCCTTGATAATGACCCGAGCAGCGCAATATATTCTCCATCTTCCCTCCGGTCCGGACGTCCTTTAAAACATTATTCTGTCCGCGCCTCGTTCGCCGTACACCTGTAGTGGCCTCGTCTCGTGTATCGCTTCTGTTGTGACCCTCTTTTTTTTATATACATTATTTTTGGTTTTATACTCAAGTATAAACTATTGATCATCCGTTGTCTCGGTTCTTGTTGTGTATTTTAATATCAGTATACTCGAATTGTGATGGTGGAGGGAGTGGTGGTTTAAAGGAGACGGAACTCTATAGTCTATATTTTACTGCCCCTATCAAATACAAAACGACGGTACATGTTTCGTGCGTAAAGAATATTTTTTAAAAAAAAAATCACCGATCATCAACTCCGAATTATTATTATTTATAGTTTCTGCGTTGTACTTTTGCTTTGTGTGCAAAAAATAAAGTTTTTTTTTTATGTTTTTCAATTCGAGCATTGATGTTTATATTATTATTTGGTTTACCATATTATATAATAGGTATAGGAGGTCGTTATTTTTTCTCGTTTCTAACATTCTCTCGAAACGATACACATTTCTAAAATGATAAACGTATATACATATATCTTTAGTTCCAGGGAAGAAGGGTTTAAGTTAATATTGTTTAGTTTTCAGAAAATATCTAGAATTTTAGAAAATTACCAAATAATTGCATAGTTATTGCTAAATGGTTAAATTACTTTAACGCGGACGTTCTAAATGGCTTAAGTAATACAATTACTTATTGAATTACTTACGTCCAATTTTTACATTACAATAGTGGCTTAAGATATTTGAATGTTCACCAGTTAGATGGACTTACGTAATATTATATTTTACCGTATAGATAAAAAAAAGAAAACATTTTCGCTATACGGATATGTTTTTAAGCTTTGAGGACAATTTATTATCATTATTATTACTGTTATTAGTGTTATCACTATTTTTAGTTTGACGACGTAAAAGCTGTTTACTGATCACTGACAACGCCTCATTTATCGCATTACAATATAAAAGCGTCTCGTTAGTTTTCAATTGAGTCCAAATGTAAATAAACCAAAAAAACGCCGATAATCGACTTGAGCCCTTTTTCCCCGGAACTAAAGACGTATTGCTCGCATAGTCGCATGATCGTCGAACGATTAACATGTACGTGACAAGACGTAACGAACGCCACATTACGAATATTTCGTCTACGACCGACAATTAATATATTCGCATAAATTTCTCAGTTTGGTCGCTTTTTGTCGGACGCGGCAATTATAATAATAATATTATAATATACGGAATTACGATAATTGTCGCGAACTATTATTGCAGTTGTTGTTATTATGCGTTGTTTGCGGGGTTTTTTTGTTTAACAACTCTTACGCGTACTTTAATACCTCCTATATACGCGTGCGTACGTTTCGAAGAAAATTACGTGAAAAAAAAAATACAAAAATGATAATAACTATAATAGTAATATTTTTAATAATTTTCGTAATATACAGGCATGCGAGAAAAAAAAAAGGAACCGCACTAGTAATAGTGTTTTTTCTATTATTTCTATTTAAAAAATTAGAAAAAAAAAAAAAAAATACAAAACAGTTCGCTTTTAATAAAATATTTACGTATATTATTATCGAATTATTTTCAAATAATCGTCTTCCAACGCAATGTTATTATTTTATGTATACGCTCGCGTATTACAATATGCGTCGGCCATTAATAACACGCGGGACGGCCGCGTCCCGCAGTCCCCCGGCCTTCCTTTGTTCCGCTTCCTACACGTCATCGTCCTAACGTTTTCGTCGTCGCCGTCGTCTGTAACTGCGCGTGTGCGCATATCGCGCGTTTGAATAATAACAATATAATATTATACGAAAAATGCTTTATTTCTGTTTTTTTTTTTTTTTTTTATTATTATTTTCATCAGTGCGAAAACTCGGGCCGCGTATTCGCAGCCCGTATCGTATACAATAGTTCGGTAAATTGTAAACCCGTTGCGACCGGTTTTCCGGCGGCCGCCGTATTACATTTTTGGGGTTCTGAGTCGATATTTTCGCGTAGTCTTTAATATTCTAACGCCCGCGGGTAAATTAAATTTTGAAAACACACAAACGGGATTCGACCGAAAAACAAACGGAAACAATGGCGTCGAACGGAACGATAAATTAAAAAAAAATTAATGCCGAAAATCGACCCCTGAGCTCTTCGTTAAGCTCCGCGGCCAAATGCTGCAGGTATTCGGTTTATATACACTTATAATAGCTGGACACTATTATAACTTTCTCGGAGCAACAGTAAACGGATTATTATACATAGTTTTCACGTTTCCCAACCGATATTATATCTAAACTCGCGATGGATTTTCGTCGACAATAGGCACTAGGTAGTGTACGAGTGTGTATGGGTTTTGGGTTCCTCGGAGCAATATCGGGTCTGGACCGACAATAAGTAGGTTACGTTTTATAAAACTCCTGAAACCACCTTTGACCTCTGCACGGTCTGTAACTGTAATACGTGTTCTGTATCATTACAATACGATAATATTTTACGAGTGTTTATGAGAAAATACTCTTTTATTTATTGTATTATTTCATTTTTTTTTCTTTCTAGTCGATTTGTATTAATCGTATTATTATCATCATTACGGTGTTTACATTTTACATCATTTGTACATCAGACGCTTCGACTAGAATGAGAAAATTATCCTTTATACTTGTTCCTTTCTCGAATAGTGTATAATTATACGCTATATTTATTTATTTTATTTATATACCATTGGTTACTGGGCCTTATTGAGTACATAGCAATTTACTCGTTTTAAATTATTCGGGTCTTTGTATTGTATACATTATAGTGTGACAAACTTCCAAACTGTGTATTCATCTGTCTTGTTCTTTCCTGTACGTACTTATTCGAAGAACGCGGACGATTTAACGCGGGGATATAAATGTCAATTTCAAAATAGTTAGTGTCAGTTACCGTGTGCCCACCTGCTTCTTCCGTTACGATGATTTATCTTAAGATGACGTTATGCCGGCGATTTTCAGTGATGAAAACATGTCCACGCAGACGACACGGAACTCGCTTAATTTTGGTGTTTTAGAGTAAAACCGCCAAGTACGAAATTTAAAGAGGACAATATTCCGGAGGGCAAGAAGATGCGTTTTTTTCTAAACAATTAATTTTTTTAAAAATTTCAGTCATTTAAAAGTGTTAAAATAATCGTTATTTCTAGGCGATAAATTGATTGTTATACTTGGAAAAATGGGAATAAACGCATCGTCTTGTTCTCTAGAATATTGTCCCCTATGAATTTCGTGATTGGTAATTTTACTCTAAAACCAAAATGATGCGAGTTCTGTGTCGTCTGCGTAAGCATGTTTTGAAGACTCAAAACGACACTGTTAATTTTTGTTGTCCGCATGCGAACAGCTTTGGGTAGCACGTCTTCTTAACAAATTATCTGCCGTACATAAAAATATGGTAAATTTGAAACGCGATGAAACGTCGTCTCCCGCAGTAAAAGTTTCACCTAGGTTTTATCTAATCAAAGGAGCCATTCTTATTATCGGAACAATATAATATTGGTGCGAGATAATTGATTAGGTTCATGCGAATAAGGTCCTTATCATTTTAGTTTCATTTTGAGGAAATTTAAAAAACCTTCCTAGTTCTTTGTGAATTTAAGAATTTTTAATGATTTTTATTAGTGTTTACCTAGAACATGCGTGATAATAACGCAAATTATTTTAGATTCTGAGTGGATCGAGGAATGTATTGGTTTTACAATGATGTTAATTTTTTTTTTGTGTGAACACTTTTTCTACCAGAAAGCTTTCTCCAATTATCATGTATAACATCTTTCATGAAAGGAAATGTTCTATGGATGGTACTTTAAAGAGGTTATTTCTTGAAATCTTCATTAATATTCGAGATAATGAGGAAAACCAAAACTATATGTTAAAAAAAATTGAAAGATCAAAAATAAGGTTGTCATTAAATAAATGAAAACGGTTGCCGGTTTTTATTTATTTTTTTTTCGTTATTAAGTTTTTATTATTTAATTCATTTTTAAAAACAATCATTGTTTTCATGAAAACGCATATTATTGTAATCATTTTACCATAGTATGACATATACATTGTTGACAAAGCAACACCATCAACTGAACTCCGCTCATAATCGTTTTTTCGATGGTTTATCGTTGCTTACAGATATACATTAAATTCCCGTTCGTATCTTACCTTCCCAACTTCCCACCTACTACAGTGGTTGAACCCACGAGCAAAGTATGTCCGACGTGCGTCCTTTTTTTTTTTCATTCTAGATATTATAGTTGAAACAATAAAAAATTAAAAATCCTCGGTTAACTTGTGTTCGCCCAAAACGGCGTTAAGAACCCTTTTTACATGAACCAAAACACTTATTGTTATTGGTGATGATGGCGCGATAAACTCATTGTTACCGGTAAACCGCTGTAAATCTGCCGTTAAAACCGATTTTGCAAAACGTCCGGCGGTTTAGGATAACGGCGGCCCGCCAGGCAGAGACAGTTTCTACGCCTACGAATAATATTATGCACGACGAGACGAATTTTCAGCCGAAATGTTTTCCGTTTTAATTTTTCGCCATACATTTATTTCCTTCTTTTTAGCCGTAACAGTATAATATCATACGATTTTTCATCAATTATCTCTGTAGTATACCATAAATAAAAGTAAAACGTTTATATTGTTAAACTCGGCGGCAGATAATACGTACTATTAATATAATGATATTATGTACCGAACGTTATATCGCGTCGTCGTCGTTAAATTGCATTTTAAAAGGCGACGAAATCGAATAACCTTTATCTCTGTATTTCGTCGATTGATGTGTCGGATGAGATACGAAAAAGCTTTGTGATATTTATAAACAGCCGCGCGTTATCGGTGAATTTTATTCCTTTTTTTTAATCTGTTTTGTTTAATTAAATTTATACTATTACAATATAACAATAAATGTTATCAATATTCGTTTTATTTTGCTATAATATAAAACATAACAGAGCACAATGCGTACCGCGCACAAAAAAAACCTCGCGCGTTTAATTTGAAATAATATCGTATTTTTATGAACGGCAATTATACAGCAGTGTCTTATCGATATTATCGGCGTACGCGCGATATTATGTTCCGTGTGTGTTTTTTTTTTTTTTTTAATAATTTACTGGACAATAATATTGATCTTATATTTTGTATACGTTTCAGGATCATCTCGGGAATTTGAAAAAATCGACGAAATATCCACAACTAAGCCCGGCAGTGTCACCGGCCAATAAAGAAAAGCGGTACGTATACGTTAATTTGAATTTTGTAAATAATACGTACATGTATACAATGGACCGTCGGAAAACGTCGCGGTAAAACGTGTGTCGGGATATTATAAACGAATTAAAATTCCATTTAACGCGTGTTTCGTAATATTTCACGTTCCCGGGAGTTATATTAATAATAATAATAATAAAACAAAGTCTCCCTCTCTCCGTCGCGCAATCACAATATTGATTCAACGGAACTCGTTCGTGCCTAACATTTAATGTACTTACATATTATTATTACTATAATATATATCGATTTTCTTATCGCCCAAGTTCTCTTCCCCGTATACACGAAAGTTTTTCAATTTTCTCGCGAGATACGCCGCGCGAAAATTATCATAATATACCTAGGTACAAGTAGCCGGCGCGTTGGTTCGCCTTCGCACTTGTACGGCGCGTTTCGCTCTATCGCGAAATATTTCAGCTGGATTAAAACGGGGCTTGTTTCCCCCCCCTCTCCCCGAGATCGCGAGTTTTAATGAAATACAGCACGAGCAGTACACTTACGAGCCTGTTTTTAAAAATCTTAACCTTCGCGACGCGCGATTAAATGTACATAACATTTTTCGATAAACGGAAACGCCTATTTTAAACGCCAGATTCGACTATAGTGTAGTTGAAGATTCTGAGTGGAATGGTGCATGTATTGGTTTCACAATGATGTTTTTTTTTTTTCTATGAACGACTTTTTTAAAAGGACATTTGATTGAGGAGGTACTGTAGGAAGGTCACTTTTTGATTTTTCCAGGAATTTTCCCAATAAATTGAAAAACCGAGGAAATAGGTACAGAACTAAACAAATAAGTATTATTAAAGAAAATATATAACGCATATGCAATTATTTTATCATAATATTATGACGTATAATAACCGACTTTCGCTCAGAATCGTTTTTTATTAGCCATGGTTTATTGTTGCTTACAGATATACATTAAATTTCCCCTCTATACTACCTTCCTAACTTTTCTCCTATACCCGTCCCCATTATCCTTGGACAGCTTTTTTTTTTTTTTTTTATAAAAAAATTCGATTTTTATACACACGGCCGGCCAATCTTTTGTTTTTCAAGTACGCGCTGTACCTATGTTATATTGTACTTGCTGTATAATATATACATCGTTATAATAACATTAATTTTCTTCTATAGAATATTCGTTTTGACAAGCTTCAAATAATAACAATTCAAAGATGATTCTTATAAATTATAATATTATAATATTGTATACGGTATACGTATGCGTACAAGATTGGCACGTGGTTGCTATTGAAATTATTATAATTTCATTTATCTAAATTAGCGATGAGAAACATATATATAATTTGTATACCTATATCGAACCCATGTGTAATAAATTAATTAACGGCCCGAGTAGATTGCCCCAAGCAAAGTCAATATTATTAATGTTTCGTCATTCCGTATTACATATTATGCTGTGAGTACGGTTTATAATCCACATTTTTCAACATGCATGTTATATATTGGTTTTGACAATCTGTGTTTTATTATTATTTCTTGTTTTGTGAATTATTCGACGAGTTTACACTGTAACGAGATTAACCGAATGAAGTCTTATAATATTATATTGAATTTGATTATTTTTCTTTTCGATTCTATCGCAGTATTATCTACAAATTATTAGATATCGTTAGGGCTTGGAGGCAAAGTTGACAAAATATGAATGCAAATGTGCACACAATAAATGGAAAATATAAAAGAAAATTTAAAACGTGCAAAAAATTTAATAAATAAATATGTCGTCGAAATAATCAAAATTTTAATAAAAGAGTGTTCTTTTCGTTACTAGTTGGGATGGACACATTTTATTGAATTAAAAAAATTATTAAAAAAGAAAAAAAAGAATTGTTTAGAAATATTTAATATGTACACATATGTATGATATGCGTATGAAATTGTTTGAATATATACTTTTTCAATAAAATTGATGAAAAATGTGCATTTTAAATGTTCGATTTTTAAAAAACTCTCCATTGTATAGAACGGATTTCTAGGTTGGTATGCTATTTAGATCGAGGGTCGGAGTGCGTACAGAACAATATGCAACTCCTGTAACTTCCGATTCAAAATTATCATTAAACACACTGCGCGGGTCCAATGTATACAATCCGAGAATAATCAAATCTTTCGAAAAACATAATATATTTAATTAAATATTTGTCATAATATGTTCAATAGGTTTCGATTGTATCGTAATATTATTATCGTATTGAAAACTACACAGTGAAAAAAAAATCAATGAGGTAGCGTTAATATATGTATCGTTATTATAATTTTCTAATATTATGAAATAATTGATAAAAAAAAAAAAAAAAATGCTTATTTGTTCGGTTTACCACAGATCGTTTTGTTTTAATCTAATAATTGTATACTAGATATCTATATTATTCTTTTTTAAAAAAATATACAATTACGTCATATACGCGGGTATATCTATTTTCCTCCCGAACCGTATAGAGGGGGAAAATAACGTTCGTATATAAAAAAAAAAAAATGCTTATTTGTTCGGTTTACCACAGATCGTTTTGTTTTAATCTTGTATTATGCGTGTATGCGTAGGAATTGTACAATAATATTAAACCACTCGTGAATACTTTTCTATACATGTATATATTCATAATTATTATTGATAAGGTATATAAATCCAATGTAGATAAACGTTAAGAATATAATTTTAGACTACGTAATATTATATTATGATGTTTTTGTAATGAAAGTATAATATATTGTAATGGTATTTAAATTTATATAGGTACTCAAAATGTAAAATAATGAAATCGCAATGCCTTAAATTTGTCAGTTTTCATTTTATGTATTTTTCCGGGTTTTCCCAATTATTTTGAAAAACCCTTGGGAAATCAACAAATGACCTTCTTAATGCAGCGACTAGATCCTGAATGTTTTCGCATTGTTCTTTTGTCAGTTTTCGATCGGATCCAGTTTTCTGTTCGGATAATTGTTTATAGACGGGGAAAAAAACACACGCAACCTTATGAAACAAATAGATCCCTCTCTCGCTCCGAATTTAAAATAAAAATTGATTATTATTATATTTTACTGTATAAATTGTATACTAGGGTAAATTTGGCGCAAATGGGCCGTCGGAAAAAAAAAACATATCTTATTTTATTTAAGCGTATAACCAAAACAAATTACTGGTTTTTGGCGCAAATGGGCTATGCCCATTTCGATAAACATTAATACGTAATGATTAATCACGGTGCCCGCATGGTATCTATATTATGTCAGTATATAAGATAACCATCACGTCATAATTTTACCCATGCAGGTTATCGGTAGGATATGATATTATTGATTTCACGCCAGAATAATAGATAGTTTTAAATTGCTGTCAACTTTCAGAAAAAAAAAACCATAAATCATAAATAACAAACGAATCGAAATCAAAAAAAAAGAGGTTATACTGGGAACGGGTGTGCCATAGTTGTAGGTGGGAAGTCGGGAAGGTAGGATACATAAGGTTATATAACTTATATATGTAAGCAACGGATAAACCGTTAACGAAAAATTATTCGGAGCGGAGTTCGGCTATACGTGTTTTGAAAGGCTGTACATTTTTAATCAAAACTTAATATTAAATCTTTATTAAAAAATAAAAGAAATGCAATTATACATTTCATTTTTTTTTTTTTTTTTTTTAGAACCTTATAATGAACCTCCGTTTAATTTTCGAGTATTTCTTGAACAAAAAAACAAAGATGATCCAAATTTAAAAAAATATAATTGTTTTCTAACTCAGGTCAACCTATTAAATGCCTGGTAAACGTATAGTTGACAAACCTCGTTTTTACATTTGAACTACGTTTGATATATGCATTTTTTTAATCTTATTGAATTATGTTAGTGATAACTAAAAAAAAAAACTATAGTTAAAAAAGGATCCAAATATATTTTTATGTATGAGTGATGAATCTGTATCTGTTTTGGAACACGTGAGTTTTGACTCTAAAACTAGTATGTATGACAGAGCATTTTTAATGAATATCAACCGCGTGTCGCATCTTCCAGTTCTCCTCCGAAAAAATCTCTACGAATATAAGATGGACGAACCTTTCGTTTAACTTTTGGATTTTTCCCCAGTTATCTCTCCTTCCGCCTTCCACCTGCACTGCTATGAAAGCATTTCCTATATAAATTGTAACATTATACATTGTTAAAAATACATATTTGATTTGTATGCAGACACATAAGTAGCGAAATCGTATACTCTATATTACTGGGTGTCCAGTAAAGTTTATGTGCACATAACTTTACTCTGTGCAAAAAAAGAAAAAAAAGATTAAAAATTCGTGTATTATTGAAAAACTCGTGATCTACCTAGAAAAACGTTTGCATGATTCGACTCGTTAGTTGTCTGTACTGTATTAAATAATATCTTTTGTGTACGGTACACGTGTTTAAAACTTACAGTCGGGTAAGTAACCTGGCCTCTCTCATACATACGCAATAACATTGCTATTATATATACTTATTATGAATTTTTTTTTATTTGGCAATCAAACGCTATGCACTTTTATTGGTTTCGGTCCAATAGAGAAACAAAGAGAAACATGTACAGGGTGTTTCAACATTTATTTTCCAACTATTTTATCACGTAAATATTCAAAACAGGGAAAACTGTATGTTACAAAAGTTTATAAACATAAAATAATTTGTACATTTTCTATTTTTTTTTGTTTTCTTTTTTTTTATACTGTCTTTTCTAAGGGTTTTAAGGGTCAACTTTTGAATTCAAACGAGAACTTATATTGAAAATTCCATAAACAGACGGAATGATTTCCGTTAACCCGTATGGGGTTATTAGATATTCCTCTTTTTCTGTTTAGGTATGGTGGGAGTATGGAACTTTAAGCGCTCATGTGGTGACACAAAATGGTCCTATTTTTGAGTCGTAGATCTACTAACTATAGACGGATATTAGACAGAGAAAACTTAAGGCGACATCGAGTAAGTGAGATAGATAAACACCAGGGCATATTCAAGGAATAAATAAAAAATCTTTTTCTTTTTTTCGTGAAACATTTTTATTGTAGTTAAATTTTAGATTACATAATGCATTACAAAACTAAAAAAAATTGTGACAATAATTACCGAAACTTCGTTATAAACACTCATCACCAAGGCTAGAAAAATTTGTCCGTAGGTTAATAGGTCTGTGGTTTGAATATTGTTTCCCCTACCTAAACAGAAAAAGTGGAATATCTCGTAAACGGGTTGACGGAAATCGAAACGTCGAAATTTGTACGAAACTAACACTCCGCGTAATTACGGAATTATTGATGTGTCAAAAGTCGATCACCCCGAAATAAAGACAGTAGAAAAAAAAACTTACGAATTATTTTGGACATACATTTTATAAATCCAACGACATTTTTTCACTATACGTTTTCATCTATTATTTCGATTATTTGTACTTTTTTTTTTTACACGATCAAATGGCTGCAACACATAAATTTCGAATCGACCCGCAGCGCGCGCGAATCTATAGCTAAAATACATGCAATACGAAAAACAACAAACGAATACGACTAATACTTTCGAATGATAGTCGCGTTCGTATTACACGCGTGTGTAATAAGTAGACGTTGTATATTTCGCGCGCGCGAAGAAAAAAGAAACATATCGTATTTTTCGCTTTAGATCGATTCTCTCTCTCTCTCTCTCTCTCTCTCTCTCTCTGGCAACCGTAATCATAATACGATGTCGACAGCAGCAGACGACAATGTCGACAGAACAAGGCCCCCGTGCGAAATGCACAACGTTAGTTATACGTACACTTGCGTAATGAACCGATAGCCGCCGCCGCGTTTTAATTGCTGATCCGCTATAGTGTTTTACATTTCGTATTATTTGCGTATTTTCACGTACCTGTACTATTTTTTATTGGGTTTCGCAAGTCGGCTGTGCGTCGACGCGTGTCGAGCGAATCGAAAAGTTCAAGATCGCCGTCCGTCCGCTTCCGCCACACCGTCATCCGTACGTAGTTACTTGCGCATCAATGTTAGCGAATAACATTGTTGACGCGTACGTATACCTAGGTTTTGTTTTTTTTTTTTTTTTAATTACTCGGCGCGTAATTATTTTTCATACGGATTCCGATCGGTCAATCTCCGCCCTCCATCCTCCTCCACTCCCCCCCCCCTTTAGGACTTGTACGTTTCGTTACGATAACCATGGTCTTGTAGCGCGACATATAGCGTTCGATTATTTGTTCGGCTTGACGTTGACTTCGTGGCGGAACGGATATTACGTATATTTTTTTTAAACTACCAGAATGGGAAGAACTGAAAAAAACGCTGTTTAATATAATTTATGTATATGTTCTCATTTGTGATTGGGCCGCATATAAATAATTCGGTGCCGAAGTTTTTCCACTGTTATTACGATTTTTCAAGAATTTCGCATGCATGTATTATGATCGGTCATCGATGCGCAGAGCATGGGAGCCGGGAGGCAGTGAAAATCGGCGAGTATAGTTTTAGATATTTCAAAAAGATTCGGTGGTTCTAATACGAAATTTGAAAGTTTCTATAGTTTGAAAAAAAATTATTTTACTGGTTTAAAAAAAAAAAAAAAAAAAATTTTGTTTAAGTTCTTATTTCAGCGCGTATTAAGGACTCGTTAAATTCGTTCAAAGGCCCGCATATACGGCGGAGTTTTTTTTTTTTATTTTTTTGAAATACTTCAAGTCCCGAATTCCGATCGCGGCCGTTTTCGTGCAACAGTATACCTAACCGACGGTTTGTGTTACTTTTTCAAAACGCGCGTTTCGCGTTATGAAATATTACGCGGAATAAACAACAAACTCGTATAATTATTGTTTAATAAAAATAAATCGTAAACCTTACGGACGGACGGACGGACGGGCGGTAGTGTGCGTAAATAATATTTTAAAGACGTATTATAAAATAACATTGTAAAATATACCGGATGCTCGCGTTATTACGCTATAATAACAATGTAGCGGTCCGCGTAATATTCCCGTTGTGCCGCGATGCCTCGGGCACGCAGGTAAAAAACGGCGGCGACGTGTAACAGGATGCGCGTAAATCCCGAGCCGTTATTTTTCGGGGCGCCGTAATAAACACGCGCAGAGTATTATTATTTTTTTATTTTGATTTTTTATCACATAAAAACGTCGGTACATCAACGCACACTGGGTAAACGCGTGATTTTCACGCTTTATTTCGCTCTTCTCTCGCACGCGCCTACGTGTAGTTGAATCGGCGGTGTTTACGCGCAAACGGTTTTTATTTGTCTCTGTTCGGCGTGATTACCGCGCAATCGGACGTTTTTTTTTAATTCTAAACGAGCAATGATGACGCGCATTGGTTTTATCGCGACGTTTTTTTCTTCTTTTCTATTTTCGTGTCCGTAATGAGAACGCCTTGTCCGCCCGGAATCCCGGTCCAATCGAAAGCCGTACGGGAACTCTCTCGTAATCGGCGCGCCGGGGGAGATCATTGTTTTAATGCGGCGGCAATAAATGGAAATACGACTTTATTATAACAATATAGAGGTACTCTGTTCAAAATCGTTTTCCGAATTTTCCTCTGAAAACAGTGTCACCATCACCAGCGTTAGCCTCTTTTTCGTGTATAGATAGCTGCTCGAACAATACGTTATCAAACTGATCGAAACCGAAAACGATGAATGTTTTTAATATTTGTCTGTAGTGATTATAATACATACGGGAACCGTATCTAACGCGTGGTATAACCCGAAAAATATTCGTAATGACATAAAATACGAATTTATTGCGGACGCGGTGATTTCTCGACTCGGGAGACCGCCGCCGCGCGCCGCTCGTGTGTATTCGGCGTTTGGCGCCGTGTAAAACTGTTCGTCGTTATAAATTATTCAAATTGACGATGGTTATTTATGAACATCTGTTAATAATGTTTATTATCGTAGAAAAAAAAAATACGCTCGGAACGTAAAATCCCACGCGTCGTCGTAAATATCGTCGCGTTTGTGTCGCGGGAATTCGCCGCGTCGGAGTCGTAAAACGGCCCGGTTCGCGGCGAACGCGAAGACGACCGATAACTCGACGGTTTTTATTGTTTTTTTTTTTTTCCCCGTATCGCGCGCGGTACCTACCCGTGTGTGCCGGTGTCGGACGTTTTGGTTTTTTCGTACGTTTTTTTTTCTCTATTTAAAATACACGACGCACAGTCTCGCACATCAATAAAGCGATGCCGGTGCGCCGACGGCACCGCCGCCGCCGATATCGCCCCGGTGCAACAGCCTTTCGCGGAATGTGTGCGCGCGTGTCGTCGGTGGAAGTGCGGCGGCGGCGGCGGCGGCGATGACACGGGGATCGATACCGCCGCCTCGAGCGCCATCTGTGCGCGCGTACTCGCGCGGCCGGCGAAAGCGAACAATATAATTTATTATTACTATTGTCGTTATTAGGGCGGGCGGGCGGGCGGGCGGCGGTGGCGTTGTTATTATTGCGACGTTCCGCCAAACCCTATCACCGTCCGGTCCGGCGACCGCGGTATTTTAATGGCCGTGTTTTAACGCTGCCCGTTACGACGGCCGCGTAGGTACCGGATTCGTGCTATAATACGTCCGCGGCAGGCCTCTGACCTACGGCCCAATGGCTTTTACCTACTGTTCGTTTTCGTTTAGCGTACAAAACACGAACAATCGCCGACGAACCGTGTTTAGAATATTTTTCTGCATTAATGGGAATTTTTAAACCGCGTCCAAAAACCAAAACCCGAACCCTATACCGACTAAATGCATCCTTTTCGTTTCGACGACTGCAATCCCCTCGAGTGAACGCGTTACACACATCATTTTTACCGCCTTACAGGAATCAACCAACATACGCACCTTATTTGTACCGTGTAGGAACTTACACATGCCATTTTTATATTCGTATAGGTATTAACGCGTCACGTTTTTAGGACTTAGCGTTTATAATTGTTTACCTGCTGCAAACTCGTGTAGGAACTTACTATTCCCCGTGTGAAATTACGTCAACACAGTTGACAAAAATTAAAGAGAATAGTGTATATCGAAGAATATAGTATATTTCGGAGGGCTGTATGTAGCTTTTTTTTTTTTTTATCAAAAACGTTATAATAATATTAAGGATTATAATAGAATTACAATAATTCGATTTTGTTTTTATTTCGTATGGCAATATTTCCTCTATAGAATAAAGCTACGCACAGTCCTCGGAAATTGTTTCCTCTACGTTTCGTCGTTCGTGTTTAAACTTTTCATTTCCAACCGGAACCGGTTTAACAAAATTAACTTTCCCCGAAACTTTCCGCGTCCAGGAAATATTATTCCCGGAAAAGTACGGTTTTTCGTTCCCGGACGAAAGTGCGCGTCGCCTATACGCGTAAAATGCGCGGCGTTTTCCACCTACCCGAGATATTGCAATTGGGGTTCACAAGGCGTTCCGCCTCCGAAAATACTTTCAAACCGGCCCGGTCTTGTGTGTTCCACATCTCGGAACTCGACACTCGGTTATTGCGCCGATCGCGGAACTGGCGCACGAGCTATTCGCGACGGTTTTTACATATCTATTGATAAGACAACGTTGTGAATGATACGTGATATTTTACGCTATTGATATAATATATTTGGAACGAACGGCGTGCGCTGTATACAATGTGGACTGTGAACCGTGATTTGTGAACGACGTGGAGGAAGTCGGCAAAACGGTTTTGTAGTGGTCGCCGCGGTCATCGGGTGTATTAAACGGCCGGTTCGCGGCAATTAACGAGTAGTGCGAATTTATTACCGTGGGCGTCCGTCCAGCGGTCGTTGTCCACGTACGACACACCGACAAGAAACGGTCGATATATAGGTATTTTTCAGCGGATCGCCGGGCGTGACGTGCGCCGACGCGAAACTCGCCCGGGCACCGGTTGTGTTGTGCACCGTGCACCGAGGGTAGGTGAAAAACGCCGCGCGTAAAAAAATATTATTGAATACGGGCCGAGAGAGAGCCGCCGGCGCGTTCGTTCCGGCGCAGGCGGTCGGTAAGAATTCGGGTCACTGTCAACGGGAAAAATGGAAGAGGGGGGGGAAATAAATAACGACAAAAATACGGCGCGCGTTGTGATAATCGCCATCCGTTGTGCCGCCGACGACGGATTATTATTTTATTTGTCGGCGACCGGTCGCCGGCGTTTTCCGTTTCGCGCGACCGAATTAAACGGTTTTTGAACGTCGACTGCGCGTTTCTTCGATAGTGTTTGTTTGTTCGAACGGCCGTACGCTGTCAGCTGTCAGAAAAAGCGTTCGTGTGAGCCGCCGACGCCAAAACTGTCGAAGAACGTAATAATACATTTTTTGTTTTTTTTCCGCTCGTAGCGTATATTATACTTGGTTCGTTATCGCGAATAAACCGTTCTATACAGTTCGGTAGACCGATCGATAGTTTCGGGAAATTTGTCGGGGAGGTGCAGTGTTTCAATGCAAAAAGTTATATTTGAAATTTTGCACTGTCCAGAGGGGAATGGGGGGGGGGTCATGTCGCGTCTTGCCCCCATACTCGTGCCCATCACTATCGAACGCTACAAACGGGCGACACGATGTCTATATACGCGATAATATAAAATTTCTCTATTTTCCTATTTACGCGCGAATTATGAAAACCGAAAACGATAACTTAACCGTATATCCATTGCGGAAAACCGGACTGCAGATTCGCTTATAGAAGTCAAACTAGTTATTTAAAAAAAAAAAAAACAATAAAATTATAGATTGGACATTGATTTAATTTTTTTCAAGTTTACAAACTTTGGTTTTAAATCGGAAACTTACAAATCTAGTCGGATTGTTGTTTGTTTGTTTGTTTTTTTTTTTTTTTTTTGCAGTAGTTAGTAGCATATTTCCACGTGTTTCGTCATAATCGTGTTACGTAATTGAAAATCGATGATAATATTATTTTCGCATTTGAAATACCTACCGAGAACCTTTTTTTTTTTTTTAACGCGTTTGAGTAGAACAATATGTTTCGGGTTTCCGTAAATAAATACACCGCGTTAAATGTTGATATTAATAGTTATTACAGCTGTTCGGAATTTAAGTTCAAACCGATCGGGTCCAAATTTATCATGACTACAATGTTGTATAACTCTTATTGTAACGAATTCGAACTTGATCGGTTTCAGTTTAAATTCTGAACAATTGTCCAACTTATAGCGTTGCATTATGTGGCAAAAATACATTCGAATCGAACGCGTTAAAAAAACGGTTTTTGAAAGAATATTTTAAATGTTAAAATAATATTGACGATTTTGTAACGTCATCATGATTACGCTGGTGCTGCGAAAAAAACTTTTTTTTTGGAAGAAATCAGTGTTACACGCACTATGTTCGCAATATTTGATTTTAATTCGAAAATCACGTTGAATTTTATTTAACAGACCTCGTTTTACAGGTTAGTGACTTTAAAAATAAATCCTTTTATATATGGGATACACAGGGTTTATTTATAAATTAGGATATATTTATTTGTTTATAAACGACGATTTCGACTTTCCGATTTGATACCACCGAGTTGGACATTTCTGTATATTTTCAAAAAAATCCAAAAAAATCCAGGCATTCAATCTACTCTATCGGTTTTTTGTTTGTTTTTAATATGACAAACTCTCGACTTTTACGCGCGATTCGTAGTATATATAAATTTGTACGTCATAATACGCTTAAATCGTCAAAATAGCACTTGAAAATATTCAATAGAGCAAAAGTGGTAAAGGGGTTTACAGTCACCTGCACACTAACGATTCTGATTCTATTATATATAATTTTATAATACTGACAAATGATTAACACAAAGCATTTTTTAGATTCTGAGCAGGGAATGTATTGGTTTTATCATAATGTTTATTTCTTTTTTTTTATTTGAACACTTTTTTCTATCAGAAACGCTACTCCGACTATTAGGTATAACACATTTTCTGAACGGAAATGTTCTCTGGGTGGTACTTTAAAGAGGTAATTTTTTAAAATTCTCATTAATATTCGAGATTATGAGAAAAATCTGGTTCTTTAGGTTAAAAAAAAAAATTGTAAGATAAAAAATAAAGTTGTAATTTGGTTGTCGTTTTTATTTTTATTTATTTTTTTATGTTATTAAGTTTTTATTATTTTAATTTCTTTTTTAAAAATCATTGCTGTCGTGGAAACGCACAATGTTATAGCAACTTTGCTTCGATTTACATTGATAGCACTTTTTCTGTAAAGAAATCGGACTAGGGAGGTACTTTAAGGAGGTCATTTTTTGATTTTCCTAGGAGTTTTCCAAATAAATTGGAAAACCCATGAAATTAGGTACAATATTAAAGAAAAAAAAAAATATATATATAATGCATATGTAATTATTTTACTATAATATGGCATATAAACTGTTCACAAAGCAACACCATCAACCGAACATCGCTCAGAATCGTTTTCTCGTTGGCAATGGTTTACCGTTGCTTATCCTACATTCTCTACTTCCCATCCACAACAGTGGCCGCACCCACGTGCGAAGTATGTCTGCGTTTGTTTATTTTTTAACACGGACCAATATATTTGAATAAAATCACATTGCCACAATCGTTCTTTTATCGTTAAACAACGATTGTTTATTAAAAATAATAATTACTTTTAACAAGTCAGAAACAATAGCCGTGGTAATCGTTTTAAACCCCTCTACCTATATTGCTTCTTTAAATATATATATTTTTTTTTTTAAGGTTTCCGCGACGTTTTCAAACGCTTTTTCCGTGAACGTTAACGCAACGTTATAAATCATCCGTTCCCCGTAGTCACAACGTTCGCGTCGGTTTCGTCGGCGCGCGGCGTTTCGTAATATCGAATTAATCGCGTGTCCGCCCGGCGCATTATCCGGTGCACAGACGCCGGCGACGACGCGTGCACAGCGTGCACGAACGTGACACGAGGTTCTGTATCATCGTCGCAATAAGTGCGCGGCGTACGGACAGAGAGAAAAAATAAAAAAAAAAATAATAAAAACCTAAACGATGGACGATTTCGAGGTTACCGCGGCGTACATAATACGTACGCGTACGCATCGATTACACGATCGGAGAGTCGTTGATTGTTATTGACCCGGTTCTCCGCGAGCGACCGCGGCGCGCTGTTACGAAAATCGGTTTCGATCAGATCCGAACGCGCGTCCCGAAAACGAAAACGATAATAAATCGCAAAACCGCAACGACGACGGCGCGCTCTTGTATATTATGATTAGTTGTTGTTGGTTTGGTTTTTCATTATCATTATAAACCGGCGGTTCGCGGGGCCGCCGCGTTCCGTCGAATACGATAACTCCGCGGGATTGCGATTCGTACGTACCCGGCCGCACACCGTCCGCCGTTCACCCGGGCCGATTTTTTCCTTTCATATTTCATTCGTACCGCCGAGGCGACCGTGCGGAATAAACGGAAATAAACGGTCGAATGTTCATGCCGAAAACACGTAAACACTCCTGTTCAACCGGCTTGGGGGGGTTAAAGTATCAAAAATCCTTCCATAGCGGCGGATGCCTGCGTGGCTGCGTCATATTAAAAAAAAAAAAAACAAACTGACTGTCAGCCGAATTTCAGCTGGTTCCGTGAGGGGTTTTTATTTGTGATAATTTCCTAGAGGGATATGACACACATCACTATTAGTACCGAATAAATGATTTTTGATCAAATTAAATTTTATTTTATTCTGTGGTAGGAAATATAGTATGTTGTCGAATGTAAAATTCATCTCCCCGACGCACCAATCAAGCGAAACGTTCTATATCAGAAACCACTTACTAATTATTGCGCGATGGCCGGAGCAATATTTCCGACTGAAAAGTTGAAACGACTAGAGATTCGCCGCAGAGATTGTATCGATCAAACGTAATATTAGGTACCTACGTATATATAGTATTTTAATATTGTTGTTGTTTACCGATTACAATTTACAATATTCGTATGTTCGCGTTTCGTGGATTTCCTCAAAATTCAATTGTAATCTACCATATATTGTTATAATCGAACTGTTTGCGGCGACGACGCAAGTTTCATCGCGAAACGTTTGATGTTTCGATTTAAACTACCCACATAATTTACACTCGTGTATGCAGCTGACGTCTTTTCTGTGCGTATTATGTTCGACGGTAATATTTCGTATAGTTGGCTCGTGAAATGTATTGCAACTAATTATTAAATTACACACGTGGAGATGAAAAGTTTTAATCGAAATTTCCTCTTGGACACCGACCGTCGAAAATAATACTGAACGAATGAAGTATAGGAAAGTCCGCTCTGCGAGTGTGCAAAGTTCCCGGTTTCTAAACGTATTTCAAACTATAATTCTCGTATATATACAATTTTGAACGAATTCGGTATTTTAGTTACGCTCACCCGTAAAAACCTTAATAATTTTAAAAAATTTCCCTAAATCAGGGGGCCAATTCTTGAAATGTGATAAATTTTTATCGATTGAAAATCATTCGATTACACGCGTCTAGTGTGTAAAAAATTAAAAATCAGCGACATGATTTTATCGATCTCTAATCGTATCATTTTTTGAATTTTCGGCGAGTCATCAACGTTATTATTACTATTTTTTATTCCCGCGAGTATTTTATTAGATGTTTAAAAACAACCAAAACAGCAACGTGGCATTCAACGAAATAGCGGAATCGTTTGTTCGTCAACGCGAAAACGATGATTGTAACAGGCTCCAAACAAAAGGAGAACATGTTATGGATGCTTTGTCTATTTCAGGTTCTTTCGCGAGTAAAGTTAGCCGAACATTATGCCACATTGAGTCGAGGGTTTCGCGACATTAATTCGGCCGACGATGTCATTTGGTTTTTCGTCGGCTCAGATTTTGTGCCACCAGACACAAGTGCCATCACTATAGTGTTATTCGTCGTTTTAATAAGGCCGGAAATAATCATAGATTACATACGTGCGAATCGCGACCAAGTATTGTTGTGACCGAGTATTCTGTCGATTAATTATTTCAATTATCAGCGAAACATTTTCGTGTCCCAAGGTTAAAATACACTGTAAATACTAAACAAATACTAAACATTAAATTACATTACATCACATTATAATACATTATAATATGTTTAGTACTGTCACCGCTGTGGTCCGTGCTAAACAGTTTGTTTATCGCACCTAACCCTATCGAGACCCGTCGGGGAACATACGTTTCAATAAGTTTGTCGTTTTTTTCGTATCCGATACGTTTATCGATCGAGTTCAATCGCCCCCACCCCCTGGTATCACCTCGTCAACCGATCCGATAACAGATGCACCGCGTAACTTATAACATGCGGACGGACACGCGACTGGAATACGAGAACCCAAAACCGGCCGGTGGATTATCGTGAGATATACCGGGTCGAAACGTTTGAATATTTTGTTCGATCGCGTTTTTTACGTTTCGCCGGCTTTTCGGGCGTTTTGTTGACGTGTTCCAACGCGTATTGGACGTCGGCTCCATTTCGAATTTTTCACGTAGCAAACCGTGGCGGCGTTGTAAACATTACAAAACTTTTTAAAAAACCCGGGAAACACGATCGAATATTTGATGATAATAAATCGCGCCGTCTCGTCCATCTGATCTCGCCGCGACATTGTATCGCCGCGTGAATACGCCATGAGAAGTGAAACGCGATAAAAAAAAAATAAAAAACCCGTCGGATCCGTACGTGTTCGCAGCATTGATATTTATACCGTGTCGAGTCTATTGACGCGGGGCCGCGGCTGTGTCCCGGGTCCGGGTCGGCGGCCGACAAATCGTCGTCTCGGACGCGTCTTTCGGCGATAACGTTTCCGACGTTTCCGTGATAACGCGGCGGCGTGTAACGCGAGCGCATTATTTTTAAACCCGAGGGAAATATTATTGGCGACACGTGCGCAGGCCGTTCCGGAGGGCGTGTGTGCAGTGGCGCGGTAGGTGCGCGCGCGTTATCGATCCGGAATCGAATATCGAAAACGTACATGTTGGTTGGTTTGTTTTTTTTATTTTTTCTCCGGAGCGCGCGTTGCTATTTCGCCGTACGCGGGTTTGTAATGTTTGTTTGTTTTTTTCCAATCCAATAACATACGACGTGGTATCGAGTGGACGCGTGTGCGGGCTGTCCCGGGCCGACTAATGGGCGACACGACAAAATTTACCTCACGCGACGTGCCGTAGTCTGTCCGCGTTATTTGCGGTGGTTCTCGGCGTCCATAATTTAGAACCGAAAGAGAGGACTATACCCCGGAGTCCAAGACGATGCGTTTCGCCCATTATTCTCACTATTATTCGAAAACTAAATCGTCGTTTTTAAACTAAAGTTACGTTTCGAAAAATAAACGTTTCGTATTGCCCCCCCCCCAGAAATATTGTCCATCTATTAATTTTACAAATTGGTTATTTTACTATGAAATCGACATTGAGCGAGTTCTGCGCGGTTTGCGTAAAGTAGATTTCGGTGTGTTAGAGCGAAAGAACACACGCGGGTGCATAGGCGTCGCGGTGACATTGCGGTCCGTCCGACGGTCGATCGCATCCCCGTAGACTGCGTTCGAATATTATCGGGGAAAAATAAAAAAAAAAAAAAACCATTCGACGGTTCGTCTAAATTATATTCGGAAACGTCCGTCCCTGATAGCAGTTATTATTATCGCGCGGGAAATTATTACTAGGGATGACGTGTTACGAACCGTTCGAAAATCGCTGAAATAATCGAACCGGTGGTACCTTATTCGTTCTGACGGAGAGTGACGCGGAAATTGAACAGAGTTTTAGTTTTTTATTTTTACACAGTGGATATTGTTTTGTTCCCCGCGTGACGTATCAAACACGTGTCACACGCCGCATATCGTGATTGAAATATATACCGGGTTATTGCACTTGTAACCCTCCACTCCGTGACGTTTTGTTGTACACGTACAAATTGAAAATGGCAGCTAAAGGACGATTGGTTCGAATTTTGTCGGTCGAATTTATTTACAATTTTCGCACGTGTTTGATAACCAAAATGAAATTTGATGAAATCTGACCGTTTTTAAATATATAATTACGAAAATCAGATAAACTAAATAAACGGTTGATTTCAGATTGAATGACGAATAAGCATGACATTAATTAATGATTACATATAGCTGTGTGCGGTCGTATGTGATAACACAGCTGTACTATTTTTGATTTGACAACGCCAAAAGCGCCTATGCCTGGTATATTATATTTCAAATCGTGACACCGTGTCCTTCTTATCGTTTGCAGCGAACGTATAGTTTTCTAAAGTGGTAATAGATAACCGGTGCAGATGGCCCGCAGAAGGCTCGTCATCGCATGCAATAGAAAAACTCTGTAGTATTCTTAATCTTGAATGATATAACATTTGAATGATGTTAATTGTTTGTATGTATGCACATTGTACTCATTATAGATTACAGTTATAAAAAATTACATAATTTTAAATTTCGTCGTTAATTGTTTTTTTAAGGTACCTGTTTCATAATTTTTCGGTGCGATTGTTGAAATATAATGCCATAACTATGAATATTATCGTTACATAGTTTTTGAATTCCGGTATGGATACTACTCATGCGTCAAGAGAACGTTATACCCGTATCCACTGTCTCAGTCCAATTACCGGGGATAACATGTAAAAACAATGCTCCCGGAGAATAAATAAAGCTAGCTTAATTTCGATTTTAGAGTAAAAGTATCCATAATGAAATGTAAAGACAACAATATTCTGGAGGGAATGTTATTAGTGTTTTTTTTTTTTAATTAAGCGATATTAAAAAAGCTACGGTTATATAAACGAAAAAAAAAATAAAAATAAAGTTTTTGTATCTTTTATGTCGAGCTGTATATTTTGAATAATATACAACAAACCTATGACACATTTAATTTTTTTTTTTTTTTTGAAACAGAACGAGCCAAGAAAAATCGGTGAAAATATCTATGTGACCGCGGACCACCTATATAACAGACCCACGGACCACTGGTGGTTATCGCGAAACAACGCGGTTTGGGAAACACTGATTTATGGGTATGTTGGTATTCACGTCATTCGTGTGAAAATTATAACAATATAAAATATAGTAATTTATAATTGCAACTATATGCAATATGCATTATATACATTATAATTAATTATTATGATTACATTTTGTTGGAAAAAAGTGTTGTATACGTATACAACCCAACCTCTGCGTTCAAATCACAAAACCAAATTTACGGTGCAAATGTCTTCCTGCATTAATGCGACATTTTACGTTGCGTTCGGTTCGGGTTTCGACAATTTCAAAAAAAATGTTCGGTTCGGCTTTAAAAATCAAGGTTAATGACATCACTAAAAATCATTGCAAAACGCTTCTGGACTCGTGAAGTAGGTATCGAATATTAGCTGTAGGTGCCGATAAAAGGTTCTCGATTTTTACGATACTCTTTGGTCGTTTATTCGGTGACGGTCGTTATTTTTTTCTCGTCCCACTCACCGGAATTTGTCGTTTTCCCGTCGTGTTAATGCGAACAGGTCGTAACAACAAAGTGTCGTACGAATGTAATAATTTATTTCATTTAAACGTTTCGATAGTTGAATAATATTAACGTGTTATACACGAAAATCGGTCGTATTTTTATATTTTCCGGTTGCGAATAAAAAAAAAAAAACAGCGCTAAACACAGGTAGTTAACGTGACGCGTAGTATAGTATTATATTATTATAATAATAATTTTTAAAAATGTACATTGATCGCTTGAATTGCTTTTAACGCGCGCGTAGGTACCCGGGGAAAAACATCGTGTACACTCGTTACAAACAAACGACGGCGTTGAAAGGGGGGGGGGAGGGAAACATGAGTTTTAAAGGCGACAAATAATATTTTCTCGGTGTAGCACAACGTATACACGTGCACATTTGTCCACTGTTTTTGATCATAATTCGATCAATATTCGCGGAAAATTCGAACCACTGCAATATTATATAATATACGTAATGTTACTATGCAGCGCGTTTGTCGACACCGGAAACCCCGTCGGAACACCAAACTGAATGTGAAAATTCATTATATTTGTACGCGCAGTAGAAACGGATTTCTGGTGAATTTTCGTATGGTTTCGTTATTTTTTTCGCGTTTGCCAATTTTAACCTCTCACTCTGCGGGTCTCACTGTGTGGTGTGATTTTTTTTTTCGCGTCTGTCGACAGGATTTCGACCAACGCGGTATACTAATAATATTTCTAATATATTTTGGCTCGTTTTCAGCTGTAATGTATTTCGTATGGCCGTTTGAATAATGTTTCGAAATGGGTTTCGTTTTTCGACTCATTTATACCGGCGATGGACTTCCATAATACTATATATATATCAAACTATTCGGCCGTGAAACAAAAAGAAATATTCAAAAGTCTGTCTAAGTCTTTCTTGTGACAAAAACCGTATGCACATGTTTCTTTCAAATGTTTTTACTAGACATTTTTCGGGCATATTGTTATATGCACAGGTAGTTGCGCAAAACCAGCAGCTACGGACATTTCGATCTTATTGATATTGCCAACGAAATATCTATGTGAAAAAGTATTTTCTATATCACGTCGAATTTGAAAACGTCAAAAAGAAAAGAAATACTTTAAACAGGACGTGATTTGCGTATTGCATTGTATACAACCGAGCCGAGATCGAGTGTGTTATGTGAAAACAGTCAGGGTCAAATGTCGCATTATTTTTGTTTTTTTTTTTTATATCATTGCCCGTAATAATATTGAATATTACCTAGAAGAATATAAATTGTTATTTATTCAGTTATAAAAGCACTTCTACGATCGCATACCAGACCATTAAGCAATTTTAATTATTTTTTTTTTTTTCATGGCTAACAAAACTGATAGCACAGGCCGCGAAAAACGTTTGATAAAAAAAAGTGGGTTGTGAGTCGAAAATACCGCCGATATATCGGAATATGATTAACGGGAAGTGTCCATCGGTAGAATACAACTTTTTCGGACCTTTGATACACCGCAATGTTCTCGTTTTTAGACTCTGCAGGGCGTTGCAGCTCAGTAGTAAAACCAATGTCCATTGGTTTTACTGTATTTTTTTTTTTTCTGTGTCTGTGAACAACTTTACCATACCAGAAATCTTGTTCCAATCACAAAAGTGTTTTTTTGTTAGTGAATTTTGATCTCGTTGGCACATTGAAAACAACATTTTTTTGATTTTCTAGGAAATTTTTTTATATACCCGAGATAAAACTTGGAGAAATAATAACAATTTCGTTGTATTTGATTTTTTTTTTTTTTTTTGCAATTCGGTGAAATACAATCGTAGAGATCTAAAAATTTCAGGAAATATTTTTGACCAAACAGAAACGCTCGATAATTTAACAGGACATTCATTACGAGTCGTACTTGTAATGGCCGAAAAAAAAATCGAGTGTACTGTAGTTTTTTTTTTTTTTTATTCAATAGTTTTATTTCGACGATGACCGTAAATATTATACGGAATTTTAAAACGCGTGTAACCGAACTTCGAATCGTTTTTCATTAGTAACGGTCTATCGTTTTTTTTTTTTTTTTTTTTTTTTATCGACACTGTTCTCCCGCGAAAAACGCGGCCCGTCCGGTTTTTAAATTTTCATTACGTCAATTACTATTGTCGTCGCGGTCGTCTCGTTTTTATTGTAACACGGTTTTTCTAAAAAAGCGGTTCGATTTTCCTCTCGAAACCGTCGCCGTCGTCGTGGTTTTTCTCCCGCGCAATAATAATAATAATAATAATAACAACGACAACAACAATAACAGTAACGTATTATTCCCGGGTTCGCTTCGTATACCCCGCCCGGCGATGTCATAACGAACGCGGCTACGACGCGACGGCGTCCCCCCTCCCGCCACACCGGCCGGCTCTCCCGCTTCTGAGTAATTTTTCGCAGACTGCCGGCGATAACAATTTCCTACACACACACACACACACACACGCGAGCGCACAACGCGCGGCCGCCGTCTCCCGCGTCTCGCCCCGCCGTCGCAGGTGCGCCAGGGATTTGCAGACCCGACACGAAATAACAACGGGCAGACAGGTGTTGTACCGGACGACCGGCAACGGCGGCGGCGTTTCCACCCCTCTTATTCGTGCGTATATCATTTACGCGCTGTACAATAATTCTCGGCCCGTCTATTACTTTACCGTCTACAGTGGCGCGCATACAGGGCGCGGTTATCGCAACCGGCGGCGGCAGCGGCGGCGGCGCGAAGTATTTTCACCTCGAATCGCCGGTTTAATTTCCCGCCCTCCCGGCCCCGACCCGAAAAATTCACCACGAAATTTCCGCAGTCTAAAATTGTTTTAATGGATTTTTTTTTTTTGTGATATTTCTGAACGCGCCCAGCCGCCCGCCCTTCGCGCCGCCTACTGAATTCGCGAACCGTAGACGATAAAGGACTGGGGATCGGCCACGGGCTGTATTGTAATTTCCGGTTCTTATTAACGATTAGAAACCGCCGTTTTCTACCTTTCCGCGAGACAAAATATGTCGGAACACAAGTTGAAACCGTCATCATTATTATTGCCGACGTTAACTTTGTGAGCGGAAAACAAAATACAACCGATTTCAAACCGCAGACATAATTACAACGTCTGTTTTAAACGTGGATAATAATGGACAGTTCCGAACAGTAACGGCGGTTTGACAATAATCGGCCGCTGTTGACCGCCATTCTGGGGACCCTTTTCGACAAAAATGTACCTTTCCCGTTTCGACAAGCGTTACTTTTCGGCCGGAGCACCATTTTAGTCAACCGCGCAAGATTACAGGGGGGAAGGGGCGATCACCGCCTCTGTCGTTTTGTTACCGTTTAGTATTTTAATACATCGACTTTATACGTTATATATATATGCATGATATAACGAACAAAAGAAATTTGAAATCGTGTCTTCACGTCTTTCAACGAAAAAACACGAAAAATAAAATTGTTTCGACTGTTCATTTAGAAATGTGTTTATACTACATGTTATTGAATGTTCATTAAAAATGTTTATCAGACTATGACGGTTGAAAAATATTACAATCGTGCAATACGAACGCAATGATAACGAGCAGCTCCAACAATTTTGTTTTGTTTCGTCATATTATATTCTTCTATAATAAATCTCGTAAACGTCACGAATATCAAAAAGAAAAAAGAAAAAAAAAGAAACATAATTAACATTGGATTTTTTTTCTTTCGTGAAATTAAAAAACTTACATTAGTGACTAAAACAGCGTACTGGCCGAAAACGGTCATTGCGTAGGACGGCCGAAAAGGAGCAAAGGTTCGTTTCGGCCGAAAACTGTCCCGCCCTTTTCCGTCCGTTCCGTTATTATTAATTACGACTGTTACCCGCGGCGGAACGAACGCGGCCTTTGAGAAGCGCGCTCTTGTTTGTTCGCCGATATGTGAACGTTTCAGGGACGCGCTCGATACGGAAATCGCTCGGTGTCGTACTTGTTTACTTCCGATTCGGGTTAAACATATCGGGGAATATACGGGGAAACAACCGGGCGTACTGCGTAGATTGCGGGTCGCTCCCCCGGGGTTATTTTATGCAAAGGTTCGTTTTGCCGAGTACACAATTATAACCGCGCAGTAATTTCGGAAAGCGTTCGATTCCGAAGAGGTTTTTTTTTTTGTCGAAAACCACGACTTTTCGCCGATGACGCCTACAGCGATGTCGCGAACAATAAAAAAAGAATTGTAATTTTTCTCGACATAAAAATTGAATAAACGACATTATCCTTCTTCCTTCCCGATTGTCCGCCTACAACTGCGGCGTCGGTTCTGCGTTCAAGCCCGCGGTTCGGCAGTCTGTTTTCGTGTGCTTTTTTTTTTTTTTTTTTACCGCGGCGGTATTATTACGATACATTATCGGTTGTCGAGAAAACCTACGCGTTTTCAAGGAATTCTACCTACCGGCGGATGCTGTTCCGAACAGAACGATCTCCGTCCCCTGTCAAAAGACGGAAGACGAATCGGACGAAACGTCCGTTTTCGTTTTCATTTTGTTCCGAATCCCGGGGTGCGTACGGTCATACGTGTCGACGGGAGTTTAGCCGGGCGGCGCGCGGCCACCGTTTTCTTTCGGGAAATCTTTTGCGCAGCGATCGCCCTGTATGCATTACGACGTAAAGAAACCCCCGTTCCCCTCCGCGGAACGTTTCGCCGCGCGGATATTTTACGGCGTTTCATTCTCGGCCGCGCGATTTTTCACTCGTTTTACGCGCGCGCGATAAATAAATCGGCGAAAGCCGCGACGGTGAACACAGCGGACGGCGGGGAAAGAACACAAAAAAAAAAAGTCACGTATACGGCGCGACGGCGATAAAATCGAGAATCGCGCGCGAAACCGGAGACCGCGGGTCGAGGCGCGGTGGTCCGCAATGCCGTATTGTTGTCGCGCCAAATAAATAGCGCCGTCGCGGGACCGAACGTGTTTTCCGAGCCGAACGCGTAAACGCCGCGCCGAAATATATCGTTTCCCCCCCCCCTTCCCTCCCCCAGAAAAATAATATAACGCATTTTTCGTTCTTTCCCACATTGACGAAAACGAACCAATAATAACGCCGTACCCCGGCGCCCGCTCGGGCCAACGTGTGTGCGCATCCGTCGGAATTTCCCCGTTCCGCGTGTCGGTTGACGCGTTCCCCCCCCCACGTCGGCGCGGACAATGTCATTTGCCGCGGCGTTATTATTGCGATTGTCGTTACGGTTTCTAAAACGCGTTCGCGTCGGATTCACCGGCTCGCGTGGCGCGTCGCCCGGGTTCGAATCGGCGGCGAAAAAAAAACCCTTCGGAAACGAATCGTTTACACCATATTTTGTTCCGCTTTTCGGGCCGGTTTTTTTTTTATTCCTGCTCCGTAAAACGTTTTTCGATGGTTTCAGACGGGGCCGGTAACGCGACGTCCCGCGGGTAAAACGCGCGCAACTTTGTAATGACTGAGAGACATGAGTAATCGTGCGGGTTTTTTTTTTTTTTTTTTTTTTTTTTCATAAGTTTATTATAGTAGCGATAAAACTGTCTGTACGTTGTTTTAAATTTCACACCGACGTCGGCGGCAGCAGCGGCCATTAGTTTATCATACCAGTTGTAAACGGACGACACGATGCATAAAGTCTCTCGGGTCGTGTTATTTCGATTAAAACCGTACGGTTTTGGAAGCGTTCCGTAAAAACATGACTGACCGACACGGCCCGGTACCGCTGCGGGTAGAGCACACCGGTTTGTCTACGCGCGCCGCGTGGTGCCCGCGCCGTTTAAACGCGCGTGCGAAACGTGTAGTGTTCACTATTCGTTTTGTCCCGTTGTAAATGTCAAAGACCGTTTGAACGTACGCGCGTCGGTGTCACGTAACGAATCAACAAATCGCGCCGACTCTGCGGGTTTTTCTCGAGTTTTTAGAACAAAACGAACGACGAAAAACAAAAACAAAAAAAACGTTTCCGTTTTGTACAAATATTATAAACGCAATTGTCAGCGGAGAATCAAAACCAGGGACCAAGCGTATGATCGGTGTAGCGAATTATCGCGCGTAACGCATACGCGTCGGGTAACTTGCGGTGCACGGTTTATGGACCGGCGGCCAATAAACGCCCGCGGTTAAACGTCCGCGACTGGTCTGCAATACCGGTCGACCCGTCGGTTATTTTACCCGGCGATCGTTTCCGTTCAGCGCAGCCGATAAAACGAATAATCGGTACGCACGAACCGCTGTCCCGGTGCGCGACACGCGCGTTTAATAGTTTGCCGTGTTGTACGTTCCGACCCGGGTTTCGGGGAGGGGGGGGGGTGCCATTTGAATCCGGACGTCAATGTCGGGCGCCACCGTGAACTGATACACGGTGCATTAGAACGTCAACGCGACGCAGCTGTTGAACGCTACGTTTGTCGCGAACGGCGGTCCGTCGGCTGTTCGTCCCCCGCGGACGGTCGACGGAACTTTCCGAGATCGCCCGTCGCGGGAACATTATCAGCTATGTGAAATCGGAGCTCGTCGTCGACGCGCGCGGGAAACGGCCGTGGCGTTATGCCCGCGAAACGACATCGGACGCGGGCGGCCCGTAAACTATCAAGCGCTCGGGTGACGGGGTGACGTCGTCTCCACGCGGCCAGCAAACTGTTCCGAAAACGCGTTTCGCGACAGTTACGTGTACGTCAGCTACGGTTTTCGCTCTTCAACGCGGTCGGATCGGGTAAACCTTTGCCACGGGTCTTTTTCCGTTTCGGTGTATTTTTCGGTCGGACGTTCGTCCGGCGCGCGATCGCCGTCATAAAATCGGCTGTCGATACATAAGCGAAAATCGCACGTGAAACATTGAAGATTCAATAATCGCTACACATACGCGCGCGCGCACACCCGTCGGCGCGGAAATCTCGACGACTAACCCAAAAGAGCAAAGGCTTATTACAAATAACGACGAAAACCCCGCTGGTTTGAATTCAGTTTAAAACGGATCGCGGGATCGTAATTTGCGCGGGTAAAAGAAGAAGAAATAAAAACCACGAAAAATCCGAAAAAAAATTGTACGCGCATAACACTTTCCCCCCCCCGAGGCTAACGGTAATGTACTATCGATCGCCCTGTATATTATAAAAATATTTAAACCGATGACGGCGACGACGACGACGGTTATAATATTATAATACACTTTCGAGTGGCGGTGCGGCGCGGCGACGTTCCGCGGAAGTTATACAAAGGTTTTCCCCTCGGAATTCCCGAGCGCACACTTTCCGCGTTTATGCAAATGCGCATCCGGCCAGAATTCCCTTTTCGCCTTCTTATCCCCACTCAACACTTCCACCGTGGCCTCCCCCCCCACCGACCCAGTCCCCTGTATTGTGTTCGCCCTCCACCCCCTCCCTGTCACCCGTTTTATTTTCGCTGTCCCCGCTCCCCCTCCCGAGGCGTTCCGCTCTGCGGTATTTCCGCGCTCTTTTAGCCGGTCGTCCCGCGCACGCGGCAAGTCGAAAGTTGTTCACCTGTGCGGCCCGCCGCCCGGCACCTGTGCGTGCCCCCTAACGTCTCCGGCACTAACCTAACCGTACCGCCACCACACCGTTCCCCTATCTTCTCCCCCCCCCCTCATCAGTCCCCGGTACGACAATAACGGACGTATTTACTCGCGGTGTTTTATGTGTCGTGGACGCTCGCGGGCCGCGCGTGTATACATCACGCACGCGTGCATACGCATCGCCGGAAACATAAGTTCAACGTCGTACAGTCGTGCGCCCGAGGACGCGCGTTCCTCCCACGGGCACCACACGCGCGCGCGTATTAAATACATAATAATAATACCTGTATGTACCCGGATGTACGGGAAATACGTCTTGGGGTTGAACTTTCGGAGGGAAATTGAAAAAAAAAAAAAAAAACAACCATACGTCCGTCCGACCCGGTTTTAGAGGACGCCCGCCACAACGTCGTTTACCGTACGGGTGGGTAGCGTATCGTAGTCGCACGCGCCGGCGGAATTCGAAACAAACGAAACGACCGAACGGGTGGCGACCGAAAAATACAGATCCGAACGAGAGACGACTCCGGCGGTTTTTCCGGCGCGTTCCGACAACGACGGAAAACGCAAACCCAAACGGTCCAGACGGCCGTTGTCCGTCCGGTTTCGCGGGACCCGCCCCGATTCGGACCGGTGCATTCGACGGGGTGTTTGCGATTCGCGCCGGGATGAGAGGTGTGCAATATGTGCGCCGCCGCCGCGTGGGTGGCCGAAAATAGTGTTGTTCGGAATTTGCGCCGAACCGAGCTCGTGTTGGACCCCGCCGGACGCCTGTTCGAACGGTATAAAAGAACGTTTAGGCCGGCCCTCACTGCTGTTTTTAAAAATCCAAAAACTGTTGTCTTCTTCAAGACGACTGTATCTTAACAGCGTGCTGTTTTCAAACAACGATTATTGCCATCGTACGCCGGTCGCTTTATAAAACGACGTTTTATCACGTTATTCGATCGATATTTTTTTCAGACTCGTGCATTTTTTTTTTTATATATATATATATATGAAAAATTTCACTCTCTCGCCTAAACCGATCAAACACCGATCGTATTTTATTATTCCCGGGATTTCCTATTGCCCGTCACCTGTCTATCTGTTGGTCGTTTTTTTAAAGTTGTGACGTTCGATTATCCGTCGTAATCGTACTATTATTTATTATTACGAACAAACACCTAATCTTCTCGACTTTTCGTCCACTGCGCGAAAATACGAAATTATATTTTCGCCCAAAAACAATGCGACGTCATTTATATAGTATTAGCTGTCCCACCCGGCCTTGAACGTGCAAAATTTTATTATCTTTTTACCCATATTATTTTTTGGTTTTGACAGTGTCAGTTATGAATAAAAACAAAATAAGTGGAAAGTGGGTAGTCCACCTTTGGCAGACTAAAAGCATTCTGTTATAGCATATATTTTTGAATTTTAAATCACTGTTTGCCTCAAGCAATAAATATTTCTGGATACACTACTTTAAATGTCTCACCTTCTGGGGCCAGCGATTTTTTTTCGCATGTGACACGTGATAGAGCTACGTACAATTGACCATAGGAAAAACATTGGACAATTAGGTCTAAACTCTAAACCAGTAACATTTAATGTTCGACCTTGTGCCTTATTTACAGTCGTAGAAAAACATAGTTTCGCGGGAAATTTGAGCTATTTAAACTGGAATGGTAGATTGGTTGATATCATTGGTAAGACTTCAGCTTTCCCCAGCTCCATAGCCAGTAAGAACCATACATTCAAACAGACAGTTTTTTATCGACTTTATTTGCAATCTTGTGCGTTATTAATTACCATAAATACGTTTTGATTTTTGTTATTTCGCGTTATACGAGGTAGCCTTTAAAAGTCAATGCCGACGTACCGCTGAACGGCGTAAATCGGCCGGCGGAATAACCGCTGGAAATCGAAACGGAATATTCCGCGTGTTTACGGCTGTTCGTATCCCGGTGTGTTACACTCTGCTATCGAGACCCGTACGCTGATGCCGTCTGATCGATAATCGATTCGAATTTTTGGCGCGAACCAACGGGCGCGTTCGGATAATCGAATTGTTCGATCGACGTCGGTATTCGACGCTACAATCGATAGTTTCGTTGACCGGTACCGGAAATCGCGGAAAAACGGCCTGCAAAAAAAGTCATTGTAAATGTTCGAATGATTCCCGTCGCCAGCCTTGGCGATCGCTCGTGTCGCGCGTGTGTCGGTGCGAATCGACTGCACCCGCGACACGGAGATCCCGGCTGTTCTCGTCGGTTCGTTTTTATCGTTTCGCGCCGTCCGGTCGTTTGCGCGCCGAACCGCGTCTCGCGGTTTCACGGTCCCGCTCACGTCTGTCGCAGTCGTTTCTCGCGCGCGGATCCGTTCCCGCCCGGTTCGTCGACGGCGTCCGAAAAACGCGGTCCGACGGCTCCGCGGATATCCGCGGTCCGCGGCCGTTGTGCGCGCCGAATCCCGGCCGCGTCGGTACAGAGCGCGCGACGACGACGGGATTTACAACAATAATGTGTTGTTACATAATAAACGTATCGACGCGATACATAACGGCGTTTGCAGGCGTCGTATTGCGTAATAATGTATTATGTCACCCGCCGAGCGCGCGTTCGCCGATAATAATGACAATAATAAATAATTATTAATCGGCGGCGGCGGCGGCGGCGACTACGACGTCGGTACGAGTGGCGGTCGCTCCGTCGTCGTTTCGCGTGGAATAAACGCCGCCGCCGCCGTCATTAACGCCACCGCCGCCGGCGCGCTTTTATTACAACGCGTATAAAGTTACGGTTTTTACGAGCGACGACGACGTCTACTGCGACGGGTCTACGACACCCCGCTCCCCTCGTCGCGTCGTTTTCAGCTTTGCCCCGCCGCCGACGACGTCCCCACCGCCCCGGCCGCGTATCGCCCGTTTACTCCCGCCGCCGCCGCCACGCCGCCGTCCCGCACAATATTATTATACACGCGTATATTATTATCGTCGTCGTCGTATACAATGGGCCGCCCGGAAGGTTTTCGCCACGCGCGGCAAACACCCCGTCCTTCAGCCCCGCCGCCGACCCAAACCCTACGCGAGGGATCCGGGCGATTTTTTTTTTCCGTCCTCATTTTCCCGCCTCTCGTCGCCCGAATCGCCGATAACACAACACGCGTATACCTACGCGTGCGTTCGGGGGGGGGAGGGGAGACGGGCTCCGTTAAAAGCGCGCGGTCACGGACGGCAGCGGCGGCGGCGTCTATTGTGCCCACCCGTGTTCCGACGACGGGTTTCCCCTAGCGCGTGTGCGCGCGCCCATCGATCGGCGCGCGGAGGGTATAAACGCGAGGGCCCGTTCGTATTGTATTATTATTATGTTTTAGCGGCGCCGGGAACGCGCGTCCCGGAAACGATTCCCCTCTCGGTGTTTTCGACACGATAACATACGAGTGGTGTTGTTGTTGTTGCGCGCGTGTACCCGCCGCCGGCGCGTCCCCGTAATCGCGTACGTACCGTACACCGCCCGGGGTACCCGCCGCCGCACTTGTATACGTATTTATTTATAGACTGTACCGGAAAACGGGTAACGCCGCGGCGCCCGTGCGGCATTCGGGAAACTGCCCCGCGGACGCGGCCGGTCGCGATTCGTCCGGTAGACTACACCGAGCGCGGGTTTCCCCCCCCCGCTCTTCCGCCTCCCAACCAACCGGAGACCGCCGCGGAGGTGTCGTAGTAAACGCACAACGGCCGCGCGCGCCCGGGAAGAGGAGACGGGATATTATCTCGCGAACTGGGTCACCGCGCGCTTATATTATTATTATTATTATTATTATTATCGTGAACTCGGCGCAGTGCGGTCTTGTCGTGTACGACCCGAGAACAGAAAAACAAAACAAAACCGACTCGCGCGCCGATTACGTTTCATTACATTCCACGGTACGATGCGTCGTCGTACGCGCCATGCCCGGCGCCACCGCAGAGCTGCTGCCGCAACAGCTGGTTGCGCGGCGCGGCGTGTCCGTCCGCCGCGTATGAAACGGCCGTGTACCGTACCCGACGCGGTCGTCCGGCTTTCTACAACCGCGCGTGTTCGGGGTCGGAGCGCGGCGGTCCTTTTAAACGCGCGTACATCCGCCGGGCCGCCCCCCCCCGTGCGTTTCGGCGTGGCTCCGAGTCGTGGCGGTCGTCCGGCGTTCCGATGTTTGTGCGCGCGCGCTCCGCGGTCGCCGGGACCGTCAGTTCGGCGAAACGCGCGTAAACATCGAAATTATCGCGAAAACGGCCGGAGAAATCGTACAAATCGGTCCGTTGATGTTATTAACAACCAACGCCGCGCTGACGGTTAGCTCCGCAGCGGAATGTTCGCGACGACGCTGTTCTTACGACGACTTCACGGAACACGGGGGCCGTTCCATTCTGTTACCCATAAGCGCGCGCGCGCGGTAGGGGCAGCCGCCCCCCTGCAAAATTGTCCGCTAAATATGTATAAAAAAAAACCACACTTTATAGAATATAGATAAACGTATTTTTTCGTCAAATACCAATTCCTAACGTAGTACCTTAACTTGTAAATCAGCACAAACAGGGGAGGCGCCTTCGGAGAATTTCAACCAGCCCTCAAAGCTCAACGAAGCCTCCGAAAATAAACTGCTCACCAAGTGAAATACTAACTATTCAAAATCAATATTGTTTTGACTGGGGCTCAAGCTCCCTTCCTAAAATATTTGGACTATTTTTACGTATGATTTGAGTGTAAGGTTTGGTTTCAATGGTTGTTGCCTTCCCTGCTAAAAGGACCTGCGCACGCTTATGCTGTTATCGTCTTCTTCGTATACGGGATCTATCGATTCGACTCGTTGCCAAACAAAATAACGCCATAACCCAAACGTGTGATGTTTTCTGTATGGACTTGGTAATTTATTAAAAGACGAATTCTCAAAATCGATAAAAAAAAAGGCCAATTTCTAATCAACGCACCAAGCTTTTCCTCGTAATTCGGCCGAAACGTGTATACGTTTCAATTATTATAGATTAACCGTATTTCTTTGTATTTTTAAGCCAATGGAAGAGGGAATAATAATTAACGTTTTGTCAAACGTCAAACTGCAGTTTCGACACTAGATAAAAAAAAAAAAAAATACCAATATTTTTTTACCGTTTTATATTATATATATATATCTTATACGCTGCCGGATTTTTATTTTCGGACGTATCGTCCGTATTGTAGGGCCTCGATTTTTCTATGTTTTCAATTTATATGTGCATATTCGGCACAGCGGTGTTCGTAAGGTCGCTATTATAATAATCGTTTTATAATGACACCGTGGGCGGCACCATAAAACAATAATAAAAATAATAATAATAAAAAAAAAAAAAACCATCGTTTTGCGGTTTCGGCGTGCCGCAGAAGTTACCGAACATTGTGTTGTAAATCAAGCGATATTAAAGTTATAGTACAAAAAAAAATGATAACGAACTAACCGCGCATTGCCCGGAACGGATAGTCGGATTTCGCTAATTACCCGAATTAAAACGGTCGAATTACATTCGAGTCGAAAAAGATTATTCTCCCAGATAAACAACTCGTTTTAAACCACGCCAATGATTAAATCCCAGGTGCGAATTAATAGTTTTTTTTTTAAAAACTTTTAAAGTAGGATATTGTAGGGTAAGCATTAGCAGTTTTCGTCTATTGTTTTTTTTCAAACTTAAATGCAATTACGGAATTCGACCTCATTTCATCGCTAACAAGTTAGGTTATAGGTCGTCACCATTACACATCGATGTTCGATATTTTTTGACTTGATAATCATGTATCGAAATTAGTTCTCAGTTTTATTTATTGCATTCGAATAGAAAATAAAAATTAGAATGTTGAACCAATTATATATATCGCTAAGACTGTTTTGTAATAAATATATGTACGTATTCAACATTTTCGTCGATTCGGCATTATAGGACATGATCATCAATGTCATCATTTGGTAAAATCATATCGGTAAACCCTGATCAGAATTATATTCTAATATCGATTTTGTACCATAAAAGAAGTTGAGAAGGTAGGGTATAGAGGGGAATTAAATTTATATATCTACACAACCATAAACCATACGCTAACGAAAAACGATTCGGAGCGAAGTTTCTTTTATACACGTACGCGCATTCTCCCGTTTTCCCTACGTTATCCTCAAATTATTATCAAAACCGATCGGAAAATCAAAAAAATGACATGACTAAAGTGCCATCATCTAGATTTACTTTCACAAAAGGCAATATACACGCGAAAATCGGAGCAAGTTTTCTGGTAGAAAACGCTACGCTCCGAATCTAAAATATCGGGGCAACAGAGAAACCGATATTGTTACCGTATAGGCGTCGTTATAGGAAAGACAGCATCCAATATGATACTCATATTATGGCACTTGTCGACCGACATTTTGCCATTTCCGATTTAAAAAGTAACAATGCCAGTGAATTCAGGAACACTGTACACACACACATATATATATACGGATAGTCATATATACCTACACACGTTGTACAAACGTTGCATTTATAACAATTATTTTCGTTTGGGCTGCTGTTGTGCAATAATAATTATACAGAGAAAGAGAGAAAAAAAAATGTAATGGCGTTGTATGAAAAAAAAAACACGTCTCATTATAACATTATAGCATAGCGGTGTAGCTGCAGATAGTGTACGGAATATTTATACTTAAAAATGCGTCGTCGCTAAAAAAAAATTAAAAAAAAATACCAACGCGTCGTATATCCGTACACACGTAGAACCGTTGTTATAAATATTATAATAATTATAATTATTATTAATCGATTCGCCCGTATTATCGTTGTGTTATACGCGTCGAAAGAACAAACGCCTCAAATAATTATCGTATCGCGTACTTGAACGTATAATACAATGCCGTTAATTATTGCGTTTGTCGTATTGCAGCGCATTTGCGCGTTTCGGTGCGTGGATATTGTAACACGTGATAAAATAATACTCGTCGATACACGTATAATCGTTTTTAAATAAACGCAGTGGTTTGCCCGCGGGAATTTTCGACAGGAGGCGGTGTAACGAAATCGAAATCGGAGAATAAAGAGAGTGAAATCGCCGTCCGAACGGAATCGGTAATTTAAAAGCCGGATCCCAATTAAAAAAAAAAAAAAAAAACCAAACCTATTCCCGACCAATGCATCGAGCTTTTCGATTTATGCCTTTCGATATTACATAGATTATTCGTATTTTTTCGTACTTTTAAGCCAACGCAAAGGAGGATATAACCGTTAACCTCAATTCCCTGCTCACGCCACTGGTAAAACGACACGTCCCGACCGACTGAGCGCGTGCATTTTCGCGTACGTCGCGACTGTTATTATGATGACACGTAGGCGGCCTCTCGCTATTCGAAAGAATATTTAGAAATTTGACCGGGTTTTTCGTATGAATACATCTAATTGTTTTGTTTATTCGAGGGTTACCTCGGTGATACGGATGACGATTTGGTTGCCACGGACAAGAAAATTACTACTAATTATTATTATTATTACTATACCTATTATTTATACCATTATCTATAGCAATAGCAAAGTATTGCCGGGTCAGCTAATATATATATATATATAGAGAGAAAGAGATAGAGAGAAAGGGAAATTTAATTTATATCTGTACGCGACACGCATTAATCGTTGCTGTAACGAAAAATGATTTCGAGCAAAGTGCTATATTATAGTCGTATTCTATTTTCGCTTATTTTCGCCCGGAAACCGATAGAAATTATACGAAAAATGGCAAGTTTTAGCCGACAAAAGAAATAGAAAAATGGCATCCCCAATGACTAGATGAAAAAGGCTACGAAAAAGTTCCTACAAAGTTTTAGTAGAATAGTTGTTTACAGATACACAGAAAAAAAAACCATTCCTCACTCAGAATCTAAAAACACGGGTCACAGATAACGAAATAAAGCTTCGGTTTTTATCGTTTTCAGAGTTTTTCAACCCAACTCACATTTCGAGACGATAGCAAATGCGGAAGTAACGAACCGAATCGCCTAAATTCATAAGGGCCGTCATCGTTTTTCGCCAGGTTTTTTAAAATTGTAGAAATCCTTTATAGAAATGAACGCTGTAACGCTAAAGTGTCGTATCCCTGGTATCCCTGCTGGCTTATGCAATATAATATTCCGAATAATGTGTAATTTCAAACATACGAACTATCGAGTAATTAATTTTCAACGACATTCTAACCGTGCGACTACATAAACCGTTAAACGTTGTTAGCAATACGAACACTGCGCGGTATTATATTTTGACAAATATTACGCAGAAATTGAAATGTACGGGTATTCATAATTATGATTACGCTGTACGTATATAATGATTATTAAATTTGAAAAAAAAAAATTACATTAAATGCCAACGTAAAAGGTTCCCCCCCAAAAAACGTTACGAGCTATAATTTATAGCTGGTGGAAAATAAAAAAAAAAAAAACAGCGGCGGAAAAGCGTAGCACCGGATCATAATATTTCGTAATGTATAAGGCTTTAGTAGACAAGGTCTGACGGCCATTCCTTGTATCTGCAATGTTGTCCGTTCACTGAATTTTATACGCGATCGAGTCGTATTTAGTTGAGGTTATGACTCGAAGATAAAAAAAAATAAAAAAAAAAAAAAAACGCAAATTATTAGAAAATAATAAACGAAAAACGCGAGCGGGTATTGTTTTTAATAACGATTATTACATTCCAAATGAGCGTATAACCTGCGGAGTTTGAAGCGAGTGAAACGTGAACAGTTTCCGCCTCAACCAGCGCGGGAGACGTCGTCGTTTCAATATCTGCGGGCATTGGGATAAAATATTAACAAAAGTAACAACTATGGGTGACGGAGAAATAATTACGTTTGCTAGATGTGCTCACGAAATTTGTCGAGGGAGAGCAAATTTTAAAAAGCAAACAAATAGTATTGTGCGGAAAAACGCTAAAATAGTTTAATTAATAAATAATAAAGAAAAATGTTTATGTATTTCCATTGTATTACTAATAAACCAACTTGTGTTCCTTGTCTAGAAATAATGCTGACATTGTTTATTTTCTTAGGCCCGGGTCTTTACGGATAACACTCTGTAACCGTGCGTATACCGCATTAGCATTCTGGTATCCGTTAGGAAACATTCCAAGTTCGCAATCGGTCCGTTTCAATCGTATGTGTGCGGAAATTCCGTAATATATTGCATTTGTTTCGGTTAAGATCAGTGGCGTAGCCAGCGGGTAGGCCTGATTATCTCGAGCCTTCTTAACAAAATTTTAAAATGAATTATTTTTATTAATATACTCTTTCCTGTTTAAATATTGATATTAATTTATCTGCAGGATGACCAAAAAAAAATATTTCTAGCTACGCCTCTGGTTAGGATACCGATGCATATATATATTTACGAGGCGTTGAGGTGTCTCGGTGGGCCGACCCATAGCTGAGACACCGTTGACGTCGGGTTCTATAAATTCGTTTCCCCGTGGCATACCCCGACGTGGTTTCGCATAACAATTCGGAAGTTATTTTCCATTGAGCTTCGACACGTGAGAACGAGCGAACGTGACGCCCGAGACCTAACAATTTGAAACCGATAGCATTGATCGTTAACAGCAATGCGATTATGTACGCGGCAAGGAAAGTATTAACTTTTTTCGGAATTTTTTTTTTAGAAAACTTAAAAAACAAGCAGCTCTACAATGGGGGTTTTCAAAAAAAAAAAAAAAAAAAAATGTTTCATTAAATCCACGAATTTTATTGTAATGAACACGGTATAAGCTCAGGAATGAAATTCATTTTTTATTCCGAATTTTTAATTCTTCACAAATCAATAAATTGAAAGTATTCAAAACGATCGGTATTGGCGGGAATCAAATGTGTCTAGAAACCTGGTTTCTAGTTTAGTAGGTTACCATTGTGACTGAAATCACGCCTTATCGTGTATCTCAGATTGGTAACATTATTAACACGTCCTTATCAATATGGTAACCTTAGTATACCTGATGTTTAGTGAGACACATTTGAATTCGCACGATCTTTTTAAACTAATTTAAGTAAAATAATGGAAAAAAAAAAAATGTTATTTTTGCAATCGGAAAAATGTAGACAGCTCCCATTTTAAATTTACATTATTTTTCGTCATTCAAATTTTCGGGGGTGAAACGACTACCTATATTTACTTTTGATTAAATAGCAACCCATATTAAAAATTCCATAAATAAATGGACTACCTATTTGTTAAAATAGATGTCGGTGTTGAAATTTTTAATAACCGTCAATCCGTTGACGAGATAATCCATTAAGTGCTGGTCAGAGGAGAGTAGAGGCGCATTATTAAAACGACGCCACACAAATTTCAAAAATAGTCAATATACTTTAAGAAATAATGAGTATACACTCATTATTATTAATGATAACAAAATCGCCCGGTATTATGCTATCATTGCTAGAACGCGAAAAATCGTAACTTTCCGAAAAAAACTATCAATAGAAAACCGTCTAAAATACGGAACACCGCAGGAGCTAAAAAATATATCACGATGTCGATGGTGAAACTGCTGCTGGACGATTCCGTCATCTGCGGGGGAGCGGACCTGCACCGGTGCAATCGCGGTGCGAGTGGGTTGACACGGAAAACGGTTGTGTAATGAAATATTCGATGTTCCGTTGTCTTTGTCGGTAAAACCGCAGATTTATAAAAATCTCGTCGTCGCCTTCGATAACATTTCCCGTCGTTTCGCGGATTATTGTAGCGCGGTAATCGCCCGTCGAAATGTCATCGTCTCACCGCCGCCGCATTCGACCACGGCGATTTTCTCGGAGGATTTTACAAGTGAATTTGGTTTTTGTATTCTCCTCCCCACTCCCTCCCTCTAATACAGAATCGTTTCAACGTTTTTCACGCACAATTGACACCGAAAAACGGTTCTGAGCGGAGTTCGCGGTTATACATCATCGTGTTTTGAAAGGCCGTAATATTTTAGGTGATTTTGTCCATTTATTACGCAAATCCCCGGGAAAAAAAAAAAAAACTATGGCCTCCCTATAGTATACCACTCCCGGTTAAATTTTCCTTTCGGAACAGGCGCTACGCTCGACAATTTGATCGAAATTTCCCGTAGACGTTTACGGAAAAAAAAAAAAAAAAAAAACGTCATTGCAAAACCTGCAACTCGCTCAGCTCAGAATCTAAAACGATTACGTCTTAATTGATCGATAAGCGACACTCCCGCTCGTATCCGTATAACAATAACCCGCACGCATTATGACGCCACGCGGTTACCTGCGCGTCATCGTTGGCGATTTATTTACGCGCGCACGTGTCGAGCCAACAACTCATAAATATTGTCGTTTTATTTGGCCAGGAGACGGTTTCCCCAGCCCCATCCTATCCCGTGCCCTCTCCTTTTCTCCGTAAATTATTACGGCGCGGTATACACTCTCTCGATTTCCCCCGCTCCAACGCGCGCGTTATGTATTCGCTCGGGCTACAACACTCCTTTAGCAGCGTACGCAGGGTGGAGTGGAAGTCAGTGTTATATATCTCCCCCAGCCGGGTTGGCTTAAAAATACAGAAAAAAAAATAAATACGAGTCATTTTATAATCATTTTCTTAAAATTTTTTTTTTATATGAACACTTACCAGAAAGCTTACTCTGATTATCAAGTATATCACGTTTTCTGAAATAAAATGTTTTCTGGCTGGTTCTTTAAACAGGTCATTTTTTGAAATTCTCATTAATATTCGAGATAATGAGAAAAACCTCGTTCTTTAGGTTAAAAAAGATTGAAATATTAAAAATAAAGTTGTCATTGGCCACCGTTTTTATTTATTTGTTTGTTATTATTAAGTTTTTATTATTATAATATTTTTTAAACAATCATTGTTATCATGGAAACGCACGTTGGTATAATCATTCTACCATAGTATGACATACTCGTATAATACCATATATTGTATTGTCGACAAAGCAACACTATCAACTGAATCTGCTCAGAATCGTTTTTTCGTTAGCAATGATTTATGGTTACTTACAGATATACATTAAATTCTCGTCTGTATCCTACCTTCCCAACTTCTCACTTTCAACAGTGTCTGCCTGCACCCTCGTGCGAAATATGTTCGTCCTTTTTTCGTTATAATTTAAAATGTTGTTTTTACGAAATTCTTCACTTTAATTAAACTTGTGAAACAACAACAAACATTAGTGGATATTCAAATAGTACGGGTAACTATAATATTATTGTATGCACATAGCGGAAAACATGTTATTAAACTTCAGACCAGAGAGTTTACGAGGGTACGGTTTAAACTGTGCTCGCAACATTTGCATATAGTATCTATTGACGATTCAGTATTGATTTGAATAACGTTTAAAATGTTATTTACCTATACGGAAAGTTGAATCACGTAAAATTTTGCGTTGCAATCTAGAGTCGATAGTTTTTTCGTGATTGTTGGCGATTTTATATTATCGAATTTTTTAAACATAATATTATTGTGCTAATACAGATTATATAACTCGTAACCATGTATTAGATTTTGGGGGTAGCGATTTAACGATGTTGTTGTTATTCACGGACGTATGATGTTAATTTATATTTTATACTCTGAGATGAGCGAGAAATTTATTGGTTTTAACATGATGTTTAGTATTTTCTTCTTTTTTTCTGTGAACAACTTTAAAGTATTTCTACCAGAAATTTTGCTCTGACTTTTAAGTTTGACACTTTTTCTGGAAATAAATATTATCTGAGTGGTACTTTTGGGAGGTAATTTGTTTGATTTTCCCAGGGGTTTTTCATAATAAATGGTTAAGATCGTAAATATTACGATCTTTCAGAACATGTATAACCGAACTCTGCTCGAAATCGTTTTTTGTTTCTACGATTGATTCCCTATCGAGTATACCGACACTTTCCGTGTATTTCCCACTTATTACAACAGCGGGCTTCGATAGCGCGAACTGCGAAGTATTTGTCCGGCTTAATTTTACCTTGGCGTGAGTGCAATCGTCTATTTTTCCTCCTGTAGGTCACCAAACCGCGTGTGACGCGCGCGTGGTCGTCGAGGAAAAATATTAGACAGGGCAAAAAAAAAAAAACATGGTACGATACGTTCAATTTACATCTGTATGCTACGATTAATCATTGCTAACGAAATACGATTCTAAACGACATTCGGTTGTGCACGTGTTGACATCGTAATATCGAATTTTTTTACGATTCACGTTAATTTAAACTTAAAACGCTTATGATAAAAAAACTTCTGCATAATGCAAAACTGGTGTAAAATATTCATACGTTTCCGCTCGGCTAAAACAATTTCATCCGCATAAAACTAAAAAAAAAAAACCTAAAAAATGTTAAATGTTTATAAATAACTCTATAAAAATACCGGAATGTTATTAAAATTTTACCGTATCTACAATAAGTCCGATACAGAAAAATATTATGAACATTTTATATTTTTATGTTCTACGGTTATATTTTAACCATGTTACAGAAAAAAAAAAAAAAAAAGGAAAGAATAACAAACAATTTCGAAAACCGTCATTTCCGTAAACCATCCCTCCCCCCTCCCCCGGTTACCGCAGGAAAACCACAAAGAAAACCAATGAATAATCTCGCCCTATACGCGTTCGACTATATACGATATTTTCCTTTCGGAAAAGTTCGGAAAATCGGAACGATATTACTGGCAGAAAAGTCGTTTGCAGACGAAGTAAAAAAAAAAATCTGCACACACAATAGTAAAACGTTACGTTAGCCGTCGCACTCGGAATCTAAAACGAATCGCGATACACACAGTAGTATTCCTACGCACAAAAAAACCACGTGATTTTCCTCGGCTACATATAAAAATATATGCTAAAACCGCCATAGTCGCGTTTACACCGTATTCGCATTCGTGTAATCATACGGACTTTGGCCGACAGGTTATAATTAGGAACCGATTATAATTATAATATACTCTGTTGCATAAAGACTGTTCTGTAAAAGCTGTTGGTTCCGTAGTGTATTGGTTCTGTAAAATTATAGTTGTTGAATAGATTGTGTTGCTTACAAGTATTTCATTAGGCGTGTTTTGGCGATAAACTTTGGTTATATTCATGATAATGAAACCATAACTGCGATAAGTTATGGTTGTAATATGATTTTGGTTGATGCCGGTTATAGATTCGTGAAAACGACATGTTTATGGTTGTTGCAAATAATATTAATTGATAATAATAAAAAAAAAAAAGTCCTGTCCAGATATCTGATCATTATTTTATCAATAACCAAACGCCATAACCGTTCATTTCGTTTGGTTATGGTATTTCTGCAGTAACCTACGACCGAAATGTACAACCATAGTAAAATAACCTGCAAAATCGCCAAAACGACTTGTTTCTAAAATACAGTAACCAGGTTACATTTGGTTATTCGCCAAAACACGTTTATTATAATATATATATATATACATATATGTATCCGTTATCTATATCGTCATTATAACCGCTCGCCCAGTTATCGGTACTTGAATATTTTATCCGTATCGAGTTAAATTATACAGCGGGATAACGTTCAATATCAAGAACTTTTTTCGCCATAACAATATGATTTTATAATCGCGCCTATATACGATAAGGTTAAACGGCTCTGCAAATTTCACCGAACCGAAATCGGCTCAACGACGTATCGATTCAATATGTGCATGGTCGGTTTCCACCGAAAATATACCTTTACCCGTTTCGCCACACGAACATTTTTAGTTCAATATTTGGGATATTAATGGACAATTGTATACATATTTGTATTTACTTTTATTCTCTCAGATACGACTTCGTCAAAAATAATATCTAATAATTATTGTGAGTAAGAATAAACGATATTGCATTTATATTTTTAGTTTAATTTAATTAAATCATACCTGTGCGACTGTTTTTAATAATTTTTGTGAACATATTGAAATTTGTTTTAAAATACCTACAATAATAATAATGTATGATTCGATCGTCCGTTAATATTCAAATGACAGACTAAATTTTTTCGTTCGGCGGAAAAGGAAAAGGTACGATTTTGGCGGAAAAGAAAATCGACCAATTTCATGATTTGACGGAAACGAGACGCGTAATATTGTATTTAATGAATTTTCGGCGGAAACGGGTAACCTCCTTCAACATGACTGTATGTTTTTGATAACAGCCATCAAATTTACGGAACTGTTTTTAGTATTTTACGGGACCCGGCGTGTGTGTGTGTGTGTTATGCGATCCGTTGGTTATCGTTTTAAACAAATTACCGGCGAAAAACTGGTGCGGTGCGAGTGCAGTTGGTACTGTGACCCACTGACTCACTCGCGGGCGCGCGCACACGTACACGGTCGCCGTTAACGCGCGTTGCCAGCGACGACGTGTCCGGAATGAAAATATCCGTGAATACCGACCGCGAAATATTTATACGAACGCGGCCGAAAACGTTCGGTGTTGACCGAACGCGTAACAAACGGTAGACGTCCGTACATCCCCCGCATATCGGTGTTGTCGATCGCTATTATCCGTTATCATCAAAACCGTATTCACCGCACTACGTATAGACAGTGGCGGGCCCGGGAATTTTCAACCGGGAGCTGCTGCGGAGGTTAAAAATGATAACCGTGAATATGTAAATCGTAAAGTCGTCTCCTCTGTACTGTCCGACTTGACCGGAGGGATACGCGCGGAATCGGTTGTTCAAAAGTCGGATTCCATACGGAAAAAAGCCAATTTCTATTACCGATATATACAGGAGAGAGAGCTTTTTCACATACATCCCGGCTGAAGTATGTGTGCATTTCGACATTAGATTACTCGTATTTTTCGTATTTTTAAGCCAGTGAACTGGACGGTAATACAACCCGTAACCGCGTGCGCCATTGACCGCAGAGACGGTTTTGCACGGTCCACCTCGGTGCAACGCGCTGAGCGGCATTTTGGTTTCCGTGTATAGTTTCACTGGTCACAAGCTCTTCTGTGATTCTCGTTATGAATCATTTCGAAAAACGTTGAAACTGTTATTTATCGGATTTTTGGATAATCGTGTATTCATTTAAGATTTATTTGTACAGACACGCTGAATAATAATAATAAAATGAAATACACATTTATTTTTAATGTATTCATATCGATAATACTATGGTCGGACCAACCGGAGTGGCGGACCAGCCGAGGGCGGACGAGAGGGTTTCTACTGTAGTATTAAATCGCGCAAAAACATAGGTATAATATGTACACAGTTTTTCAGAATTACAATAAACTGAAATTTTCTCGATTTGAGTAATCGAAAGTTTATCGATAATAAAGTCCTCGAAATCGATTTCTCCTGCGACTTTATATTCTATATAGATAAAACAGCCAGATTCGATAGCCTCTCCCGGCACGTATATTCGCGGTCTCAATCGGTTCTTTACGGGTCCGGGCTTACTAAAGCTATACGTTCGGCCACGGGATTTTCGGTATAAAAAAATGAATTTGTCGAGGTTTCCCCGTTGCTGCGGTTTTGACGGCGATCGAAAATCGTTGTTGTGTCACCACTGGATTTGCAAGGCGGGCGTGTTATCGTTTTCGGGATTCGCACCGTACCCGCGGGCATGACGAAAAAATACAGAACGAAACGGTTTCCGGTAACGTTCGTTCGCCGATATCGACAAATATATTATTCCCGTTTTATCGGATTTTCAGACGCGCGCTGTTCCGGCGTAATAAACGACGGGGTTTTTTTTTTTTTTATCCGTAAACGACTTTTCTACCGGAAACCTCGCTCCGATTTGCGAAAGGAAATTTTATCCGTGTCGGTACTTTACGGAAGTCATTTTTCAATAATAATCGGGAAAAAAACGAGCGAATACACGTTTATGAAAGAAACTTCGCTCCGAATCGTTTTTCGTTTGCAACGGTTTACCCACGTGTACTGCCGATATTTATATTATATTCAATTTCCTTTCCAACTTTTTTCACCTACAACAGTGGCCCACCGCAATTTATGTCCGTACCTTTTGTTTTTATTGTTCTTGTTTTCTTCACCATCGGACGGCGCCCGCTCGTCGGGCATATTGGCCGCGACCCCGCGGTTTTCGCGCCCGTTTGTAAGTCGCGCGTTCGTCGTGTCTGCAGCGCAACGTCGTACAATAATAATTGTCTGTACAATCAATATTATTACCATCCTCGTCCGAAAACCCAGCGGTCAGTGGACACCTGTACCCGTACAATATACACGGCGTGGTGTTTTAAACGTTATCGTTGCAGCTGCGTGACCAAACTATTTACAGACGATTTCGCCGCGCCCGGTTCCAAGGCTTTTCGGTTTCGCCGGGCCGCAGCGATCGGTTTCTCCGGGGGGAGGTTAAATGATTATCATTCGCGATGTATCGTGGTATTTTAGCCGACGCCATAAAATATCGTTATTATTTTATTCGGGTTTTTTTTTTTTTTTTTTTCGAATATTCGTTATTTTCATTACGATTATCCGCGGCGGGGCCGGTGTACCCGCGTGTAAAATACGAGTAAATTATGCGAAATAATCGGGGCCGGCACACGCGTAACGCGTTTCGCGCGCAGCGGTTTCATTATTTCATATTTTATTAATTCACGCGCGTAATTATTTATTTTATCAATAATAAAGGCGTACGTTTTTTTTTTTTTTTTTTTTGTACAAATAATAACTATTGCGATCTCTCGGCGGCGGCGGCGTCGCGGTAAATATAATGTGTGTACGTATGTTATTTTTTTTTTTTTTTAATCTAATCTTTTTTACTTTAGCCTTGACCCCGATAATCGTCGTTCGTTTATCGTTGTACCGCGGAAAAACGTGTTGTAGCGAAAAACGTATAACAGAGCGTTTTGCGCCGCGCGCATACGTACGCCGCCGTCTACAATCTCAGCGTCGGTGTTTTTTTTCTCTCTCACAATCGTCACGCGGTTCAAAGAATAATATAAAAATCTTCCGCGGTGCGAATTTCACGCGTTTCGACCGGCCACGTTGCAGTCGTGTTACCACGAGTTTTTCTATTGTGAAACTCTCCTCTTCGACTCGACCTTATAGAAAAAAAAAAACAGTCAACGTATATCGACCGGTAAAAGGGGGAAAAAAAACGACAATTTTTACTGCTTTTCGGGAGGGCGGATATAACATAAAAATGTTCATATCATGTTCTCCGATTCGGCGCTGTCGCTTCGGTTTTGTTTATACGCTTTAGGAAGGAAGTTAATGCGCATTTATAATATTTGCGTTCCATTTTATGTTACCTTGACGATGCCCGACTGTGCTAGTTTTATCGAAACATTACGTTAATTTTCAATCATATATTAAAGTCCGCCGTTTTTTGACGCTTAGCTCCTATTTATTTATTATTATTATTATTATTATTATTTTTTTTTGTCACGAATACCTTAATTTTTAATCACAAATATAATTATTGCAACGTAACATATTGTGTATGTTTTGTTTCTAATCTACCGAAAAGCAGTGAAAAATGTCACTTGGTCCCTTTGGCTTTTTATACCAGTCGATATGCTACGCCGTTCCGGGATTTTCGTTACAATTATATATTATATATTATAAATGTGTTTTCCGAGTTCCGACGTCACTCCGTTGTTGCAACCGTGTCGAAACGTTTTAAGAGGTTCCCCCACCCCTTCTCGCTCGGTCGTGCCGCTGCTTTACGCGTTTACGAATTATTACCAAGTTCGTATTCGCGTTGATTTATGGCGATATTCATTAAAATCTCTCTCTGTTTGCGTCGTTGTACGAGAATACGGTAATTTGAGTTTAAATTATAGCAAATAATACGTAACTATAACGATAAACCTAGTTATTCGTGCTCGAGCGAATTTACGGATTTATTCCGTATATTCTGTTTGCGTATCAAAACGTATTCTGTATGACGTTTCAAAACGTCTTATTCGGTTCTGAGTCGGTAGGTCAGGTTAGGTTCGGTTAGGTTTTACTTTTCGAAACGAGAAAATTACTACGCCAAAAATTAATTTAAGCCCTTCCCTTCCCCCGGGGCCAAAGGTATTGCGACGAAAAATTGTACTTGCAATTTTTTTTACTACGTATTTTACATGTATGTGTATTTTCATATCGAATCTTTTTTGTTTGCTTTCCAGGCTATGACGTGAAAAGCTTTTCGAGAAAAGCCGCCGATCCGTATATGGTACACAACAAACACAGCTGCCGAACTATATCAAAGGTAAGAATAATTTGAAAAATGATTTTTTCCATACACGGATATCTATACCCGTACAGTTTTTTTTTTGTTTTGATCCCGCGTATGTATACACAATATTTTTCGCTATAAAACAAATGCCACCCGGGTTTTCGTGTTTAAAAAACAAAAAAAAGGAAAGGAAAACCTTTATGTTGTTTTTTAAACCTTTTGAGTTCGTATACTTTACGGCGTATATTACAGTTTGAAACGATTTTTGTTATTAATACTATTATTACTATAATAATATCACAACAAAAACACTTTGCCTACAGCTACGTGTAAAAAAAAAGGCTAAGTAAAAAATAAAAAAATCACCAGTTATTACGTTTCTCGTAAGTGTTTAGCATCATAAAGTTGTGATATCAATTGTGGTGCTAAGTAAAATTTTCGTCGATTTACACGACCAAAGCAAACAGATGTCATAACTGTATTTAAGAATTTCATCCTGGCAACACCTAAAGGAAATTTTAATTTATGCATAAGCGTTTTATTATTGGTCCATATCAATATCATATTTTGGTAAAAATTCTGAACTTTAATGCCCATAGCTTCCGTAGTTCCTATTAAGCCGATTTGCATGAAATCAGAAAAAAGCACCTCTCAATAATGTTTTCAATTTTTTGACACAAATTAGAAGTCGAATTGATTCTGTGGTTTTGTTGTTATGCGTGCGCAAAAAACATGAGCCATTTTACATGTGTTTAAACGGGAACGTTGTCGTTGTTCGTTATTATATACACTGTCGTTCGCTATGCTTTTTTTTTTTTTTTTTACTTTTCGCGTGCAACGGCCATCGCACTGAATTATTTTTAATATCGTGTAATATTTTTTTTTATTTCGACTACCGATTAACAGAAATCTCTTCGTGATAACAATAATAATAATATAACGTTATTGTTATACTTGGATATTTAAAATCGTTTTGAAATACTCTCGTGCGGGTTCGGCGCTCAGAATATATTCAATTCGGTCGGCTAGTAATATTGTTAAATATATACACATCTTTAGCTGTGATTTTAGATTCCGAGTGAAGCGAGCAATCTGTCGGTTCGATTGCGCGCTCGTACTTTTTATTTTCCGCCGTCCGTAAACAGTTTTCGCCCTAGAAAACTTGTTCCAATCAAAAACTTCTTAGGAACTTTTTCGTGACATTTTTTTTATTTGCGCATTGAAGAGTTTTCTGTAATTTTCTATTGATAAACAACAAGCGACGACGACGACGACGACGACGACTGCGTGTTAGATCCCAATAGTTTTCAGGAAATTATGATTTTGCGCGTTCCAGCAAAGTATGACCGGGTAAATATTGTGACAATAACATATAATCGAAACGCTCGTACGTTTCTGGTCGGTCGATTCAAATTAAACGCGGCGTAGCGTTGTCGTATTGCGCGTTGCTGTTATCGATCAAAATAAATTTCGCTCCGCCGGGCTGCGTCTCGGGGGTTTCGGCCACGTCCGTTTTATTCTCGTCGGTAACCGACTTTACTATACCAGAAATTTCGCCTATAAAAACCGCCGCAGTGTTCATCCTGTCGGTCGACGCGTTATCGGAGAGGTAATTTTTTTGTTTTTTCGTGGTTTTATTTCCCTAACATAGTTTTATTTAAAAACAAACGGGAAAAACCGCAGGCGATCGTTTGTAAAACCGTTGTCGATTCGTGGAGAGGAGTGGGAATACGACTTTTACAACGACCGCCGGCGGCCGTATCAACTCCCAATTTTTTCAAAACGCTTTTACCGGTCACCGAACAAAAGAACAACGTGCACGTCTGCGAATTTACCGGAAATCGCCGTCGCCGGCGCAATAAAACGACACGGGCGTACGAAATGATGTCGCGTAAATAAATAAAAACGCGGTGCGTTCGGCGGTCGCGTTTGCCCGTCGTCCTCGCCGTCGCGCGCACAATAATATTTTATTATAAAAATAGTTTCGTAATAATAATAACGCGACCACGTATCTGTTGCCAAGGTTAAAACCTCGCTCTTGTATAAATCATTCGTTCACCTCGCGCGCGTAACGCGAACGCCGCCGCCGCTGCGGTCGCGCGTCGCGAGCGTTCGCCCGGCGTCGTAAAGAGATGACCGCGATTGCCGCTGCGCTATTGTTGATTTTTTTTTTTTTCACTCGTATTCCCTCCCGTTTCCCGCTCCCTCCAGCACCATCAACACCACCCTCCCCCCTCACCACTCCCCGTACGAATAGTCTTCTTTTTTTTTTCCACGCGTTTCGCGCGTTATATTTTACAGACGGGTATAATGTTATTACGCGCGCAGCATAATATAATAACAACAATAATAATGTCCGCGCGTTTATTATTGTTCGCCGCGAAACGTACCGGATAACGCGTGGTTTTTTTTTTGTTTTGTTTTTCCCTCTGCGTTTTCCGAGAGATTTTACATTCGACGCCGGTACCGTGTAGGAGGCACGCTAACCGTAATGTTGCGCCGCAAACGCCGACGCGGCGCATGCCGTTGGTTTGTCCGCGTACACGCTCCCGTGCACCGACATAACTACGGGCAGGACGCGATTATAACGGTACCCGATATTATTGCCCCGACAAAAATATCCGGTATCCGAGTTTTGCAATTCGAAAGATGTACGCAATACAGCAGTAACGTGTTGTTTATTGAATTGAGCGCCTTTTTTATTTCGCTCATACCGAAACTCGCCCCTAATTATTGTTATCGATTACTATCGGCCCGCGGGCGGACGAATCGCCGTGATATTATTTATTTATTAGGCGGTGTAAACGATACGTCCCGCGTACCGCGACGGGGGGTTTACAGGGCGTACGGAGAACCGGGGGGGTCTGGACACTGACGTATTTTCGGCGAAATGTCGTCTGGAAAAAAAAACCACGTCTACTACCGCGGATACCTTTTTATAAAATACGCGCGATTTTTCTCGACCCCACGCGGAAAAACGATGAAAATCCGGCGCTTCTGGGTAAGTCTTTACGTCGTTGAATGTCGAATATATAACATTCGAGAAATTAAACGGACAACAGTCGGCAGTCGACGGTCGTAGAATGGGGTAAACACGGTAAAACGACGTAGCGAAACGTTTAAAATAAAACAAAAATGAATTATTTTGAATAATTCGCACGCCGCCCCGTTCGGTTGTACCGTGCATACATAGACTAATACATATCTATAGACGGAACATCCGACACGAAAACGCGTTCCGGCAGGCGGAGTTTCATCATTTCGAGGACAGAAATACGCGCGAGATAATAAGCGCACGGTTTTAATTGGCTATCCTCAGAGCGTAAATTTGATCTCTCTAGGCCTCGTACTAGGCCTCATATATCTCTTGATCTGTTCGGACCGACCACGTCTCCCAGTCCCCGGGATGATTGTTCCGTCGCGAAGTTTCGACGGAAATCGTTAAGGGCGTTTTGCGTATACTATGTTTTTCGATTGTTCTGGTCGCTAGAAAATTCGTTGCGACGAGTTGTAGGTACTTTGTGGTAAAAAAAAACCCCGGAAGACGAGCGTAGTAGTTTTTTTTTTTTTACATACGTGTTTAAAATTCGGATTTCGAAAATCCGTAAAAAATCGCGGCGTTTACATCGCGACATATCCCGTCGATTCCTCAATATTATAGGACCCCCACCGGCTACCCGCCCGCCCGTCTACAGTGTCCGATGTTTTTCTTTCTTTTGTTTTTTCTTCTTCGTTTCCACTTTACCCGCCCGTGCAATTTTATCGACGTACCGACCTGCAACGCTGACGGATATTTTCGTATCGTATTTTCAACGAGACGGTATTTTTGAAAGTAGTGGTTTTTTTTTTCTATCCTCATATGATGTGTTCGCGTGTATGTGTGTGAACTAGTTTATGGTGTCGTGCGTATTATTATTATAATAATATTAACGATCGCGTCCGCGGCAATCGGAAGAAGAGCCGCCGCTAAGCCTCGCGTAAAAGTTGTTTCTAGAAAACTATTATATGTTATACAGGTATATGATAATTTACCACTGCAACATTGGAAAGCGAAACCGTTTAGTAATATTTCAACGTCTAAGTTCCCGAGATCGTATCTAAGAGGTGTACGCGTTTTGCTTGTGTATGAAATGCCGTTTTATGCGGATACCCGTGAAAACAACGAGATTTTTGTATGATGGACCGAAATATTTGTTTTTGCGGTCGAGAAATATATTTTACTCGCGGTTAATTGGATACGTTTATTTTCATATGATACACTGCAGCGGCGAATATTATATCGGAACACTTTTAGTCGTTTCCGTACGGTGTCTTAATATCTTGTTCACCCATGCCAATGACAAAAAAAAGATGCGTAGGATAATATTTCATTCTATGAGACCTATGAGGGATGAAATCAGTGGTGGCGCTGAGTATTTTTACCTCGAATCGCCGATTTAATTTTCCAGCCACCCACCCCAACCTAAAAATACCCTACCCTACCATAAATTTATCGAATTTCCGCAGTCTAAAATTCTTTCAATGACTTTGGTAAAAACATTATAACTTTTGTTATATTTCTGAACACCCGGGCACTGCCCCAGTTTTTTTTTTTTTTTTGTTAATCACTCGATTCAAATATACCTTCTTCGTGGCGCCACCGTATGGAGTCGGCGTGACGAGAGGCCTTTACCTACAAACGCCCGGGCCAATTATTTATCACAGTCCACCTCTGGGAGAGAGTGGGGCTGTACAGGGGAGTTGCGATTTATCGTTAAACTGTATTTGTATAACGATCAATTACGATCACGCAAGGGAAAAAAATATTCTGAAAGTCTTGTCTCTGCGACGGATCCCCGTGAAAGTTCAATTAGGTATATATGGTTGATAGCTGTTATTCTCGCGGGAACGTTGGACTGGTTAGGTTTGCTGTCGTATATGTTTCAATGTCGATTGTTTATATAGGTTATAAGATCGACGAATCGTTTACGTTATCATCGCTATGGCCGCGAAACAACACAATAATAATAGCAATATTCGTCGGTCTTTAGAAAATGTTATATCGTCGCGGCCGTATAAAGCATTTGCGCATCGTCTATTTACTTGTGCCAAAATATTGTTCATCGCATGCGCATCCGATACATACCGAACAATAGAAGGGTGTAAAATAACATATAGACACAAGTTTTTGTTAAGTAATCATTTAAAGTTCAAATTTTGATAGAATTTATGAAAATATCCAAATTTTGTGTATAATTATTCTGTAGTTAAAAATTTACGATTTAATTAATCTTTTATACATTTGATTATTTGAGTAATAAATTAATTAAAAATAAATACATATTATAGTTTGAGTAAAAATTAATTGATAATAATATTATAATGAACAAAATACATACATAAATTAAGCACTAAAAATTATATTGTAAAGCAATACTTGGTATATTGTAATGTCCCATTATTTTTACAAAACGAATGGATTACCTATACAATATTGATACGGTACATAATATATATTTAAAAACAGAAATGCCTATACAATATTTGAAAATTGAATAGTAGATTTAGAGATGTGTGAATTTTATGCTTAGAAAACAACTTAAGTTTTTGAGTGAACACGACCTTTTTTCAGTTCTATTGTTAAATAATATTGATGCGCAAACGAAGACCGCCCACCGTTGCCGTTATAAAAAAAAAACCCGTACCGCGATTTAGACAACGGTGTATATACCTGGTATACAACTGGTGTCTCATACACTTTGCCGCGTCGCATGATTTACGCGACGGCGGCGTTAATTGCTATTGTTACCGCGGTTGTTTACCCGCAATGGCGTGCGACCGTCGAGCCGAGTCGAGAATTGTTTACAGTCTTTATATAAAAAAAAAAAAAACCAACGGGTCCACGTAAAAACTTGGACGGTACAAATCTGGAGTATAAAATTATGAAGTCCGTAAAAATCTGAGCAGTATAAATTTGGAATTTAATATTTAAAACAACTCCCGCGAGTGCAACTTATAAAGAACCTTAAATGTTAAATGTTCAATTGCTTCTACGTCGTATAATTTTATGTTCCAGATTTGTAAGGTCCGAGTTTTTACATTCCAGGTTTTTACGCGCTCCCAAACCAACGACCGTAATTCCTCGACCCCCCCGCGAAATGATCCGACGGAAATATATTTTCGGAAGTCGCACGCGTCGATACTGCAAGCTCCGAGTTTTGAACGTAACAATCGCGCGAGGTCGGATATGTTTCGATACGGACCTTGAAAACGTATTGTTGCCCGCAACCGCTAGCGCGAGACACTCGGCGCGGTATATTTTTTGTGAATTATTATTTTTTTGTTTTACTCTCGCCAAACGGTTGTTTTTACGACCGCTAATTCGTTCTCAAGGCGCCGCAAATTTAGCGTCCTTTCCCCTCTCCCCCCCCCCCGACGACAATTCAGTCGAATACGCGGGATTCGGTTTTTTTCGATCGACGACAACGCTTATTATACGTCGACGTTTTCTATTTCTGCAATACAATAATATTATAATGTTTTTTTTTTTATATATCCATTCACCGTTATTATCAATTTTTTTTTTCAACCGATAAAGTGTACGTAATATTATAATACAGAGACAGTGAATAATATCGATTTCGTTTGTGACCTTTGGTTTTTATTTTATTTTCTAGCCGGATCAAACAATCAAATGTACTGCAGTGTTATAGCCGTCATATAATATTATACGTATTTTATAGGCTTTTTAACGTGTAGTTTAGAATATGATAATTTTTCGGTCGTTTACACCGGTATATTACAGTGCGCGCGCGTATACGTGCCGGCCGTAACGATACCATCACATCACCGTCGGAATTGTATAGAATATTGTAAAATATTATTTTTTACATACTGCTCTGTTCATGCGTACAAATATAAAGTTTCTATGTATTTATAGGTAAAATGATCCGCATAGATAATGCTTATAAATATACTAGCTGACCGGTATTGCCTATTGCTATTCCTAGACAATAGTGTAATATTAATGTGGTAACAATAATGATAATAGTTTTTTGTCCGTGACGACCAAATTGTCGTCCGTATGTAACTCACGAATAAACAAAAACAAATAAATAAACAATTAGATATTCGTACCTGGAGACGTAGATATTTGCGATTTTTGTAGAGATCTCTAATTTCTTTTGAAAATAAAATACAGCCCGTGTTACTATCGGCGTAGTATAGCTTTGTTTGGACGAAGGACGTTTTAAAGTCGGTCAAGAAGATTTTTGAGCTTACAAACGATCGTAAGGTATTTATATGGTACATACGAGACATCCCATGTCAAATCACTGGGTATCCAAGCTTCACTCCATGTGATTTTGATGAACCGTGGATTTTCAATTTGTTTTTGACTGCAGAAATGAGACGTCTAATTTTATGAAGTTTTCCCGTCAATTTTTGAGAACGCCACCGTGGTTAATATTTTAAATTTTAGTGAAATATAAAGACGGGAAATTTATTTTAAATTGATTTTAATTATATTTAATTTTTTTACAAAAAATTTGATACCCAAAACAAATGTGTTAATCAAATTTCAAAAAATTTGAACGAGTATAGAATTAGTAGGTATTTTTTTTTTCTCAAAATCTATTGTTCATGGCGATGTTATATAGAAGAAAAAAAACCAAATATTTTTTTGGTAAAATTTGATTTTATCTTTCGGTTAAGTAAAACAAACGGTAATTTGTATTTAACTAATTAATTTAATAACGGAAAAAAGTTAAAAACGCAATCAACAAGTCTTTACTAAAAATAATTATTAATTTTTTCGGAAAAATCATCACTGTCGTATTATTCTTAAATAGTATTGTTCATTTTAATCTAACAAATTATAAATAAATAAATCTCAATAAATCAATAAAAATCAACGATATCGATTGTGGCCAAGTTTAAATTTCAACAGAGTGCATTCCAATCGATCTATTATTATCATGTTCCCGTCTTTATCTTATCTCGAAATTTTTCTAGCAAGTGCACCGTCTTATCCCGAAACCAGACGGTGCAGTAGAAGTTAAAGAATTTTCGTCGTCTTTATCAAGTAAAACGTACCGAATTCGTTTACGACAAAAGTAATTAACGAGTATTAAGTGTTTTCTAAATCCAAACCAACACCGTAGATTTGTCTTTTTTACCACAGTCAGTGGTATACTTTTTCTAAATAAACAATTATTTTTAATAAAGACTTGTTGATTGAGTTTTTAACTTTTTTTCTGGAATTATTAATTAGTTGGTCGTTTTCCTACTTAACTAAAAGGAAAATCGAATCTTACCGAGAGAAAGTTTTAGGGTTTTTTTTTGTTTTATCGTTTAATGGTACCATAAATAATCGATTTTACAAAAAAGCTTTTTTCAAAAAAAAATAAATCATCAGCTCTAAAAACGTGCATTATATGTAGAATTAAAATATTAACGATTAAAAAATTAGAGGTCTCGCTTCAGTTCAAACGCTGTTTATCAAAATCACAATAAGGAGTCGAGACAGATAACAAAATATGACGTGGAATGCCCTGTATACATTTTGTACGTGTACAGGTTACAAAATTTACTTCGTTTGTCCCCGGAACTGTGCAGTAGTAAGCGGACGGCAATCCAGCGGTCTTCAAGTGACGGTGCCCGAATACAAAACGGATCCAAATATTATTGTAATGACGTATACATTACGAGTCTTATAATAGTACGGCGGTTTGTACGTAAAAAGACCGGTTTCCGATCGGGTCAGGTTAGGTTAGGTCGGGTTGTTGTGATCGGAATCGGCGGGTCCCCCGGAACCGGTATTTTTTTATTATTATTATTTTTTTTTTTTTTTTTTTTTTTTTTTTTTTAATACAGCCGTAATTTTAGGCTAAAAATATGCTATTACTTAATCGATCTTTCTAGACGTTCGGCGCCGTCGTCGTCGGGAAAATCCGTGGGCCTGTTCACAAAACACTGCGTGCGTTAATCTAAGCGCCGATTATTCACGAATCGCGCAGTGTGGCCATTTCGGCAATTCGTCGCTAACGGCGGACCGCTTGTGGGTTGTTGAAATTCCCGAAGAAAATCCCGGAGAGAATGAAAATCGTTCGGTGGTATATTGAAAACGTTTTTGTTGACAGCGAAACGATTCGGTTGTACGTCGACGGGGGTCGACAGGCGAATAAACAACCCCGCTGAATACTACGGCCGCGGTCGGCGGCGTACAAAAGACTGACGGTCCGGTGACCTTTGTTGTTAACGAAAATGTTTAAATAACGTCGGCGGGGAAAACGATGTAAAAATTATATATTCGTACATTTCGAATGAAAACCACCGAGTGGGCCGACCGTGTTCGGTCGGTTTTTAATTTATATTCGAACGGTTCGGCGGCGGCCGTGTGACAACGTTGCATCGTCCATCGTCGTAATAAAAATGCGAGGATATTTGTGCCAGGCCGGTACGATGTACAAACGGGTGTTGCGGACGTGCGGAAAATCGTCGAGAGAGAGAAAGATGCGCGATTATCATTTTTTATTTTTTCTGCCGCATTAAAATAACATCATTACGGTTTAATAACGTACGCTATTCGCGAAAATGCAAATCCGCCGCTGACGTTTCGTGTTCGTATTCGTATACACGTACGTAGGGCGTATCGTATGCCATAATGCGATATAATGTCGTTACCGCGATTCGCAGTGAAATAATAACAATAATAATAATATTATTACGTGTATCGGATTGAATATACCGAATGCCGACGAGTTTCGCCGCTGCTGTTGCACATTCGATGATGCTGCAGCGCGTCGGAAGAGTTTTATCCCGACGAGTACAATAATATTTCGACGTAAATTCAACGGTACGATATTTATTCGTGACCCATCTGGTCGGGCCGGGGCCCGGACGTGTGTACCTATAATAATAATAATAATAATAATATATTACCAATATACGGATTTCACAATATCGAAGAAAAAAAAACAACCATATTATCATATTATGTAAATACATATTTTATATATATATATATATATATAAAAAATCTTCGGTTATTTTTGCCGTTTGATATTTCGATACACGTATAATAATATAAGGAATGAATAATATTACGATATTTTTTTTTTATTTTTTTTTTTTTTTTGTAGACGACTTTTCCCATACAGATCACATATTATACTTATATATTGGCTTTGATTTTCGATTGAAAACCCCGGAGAAATAAAAAAACAAACAGTACGAATCGATCGCGGTCTTCGGCCGTTCGGAGCGTTTCGAAACGGATGGATGATACCGCCTCGGAAATCCGAGTCCGTGTTGGCGGTTTTTTTTTTTTTTTTTTTTCGATCGAACCAATAATAATTACGACGCGTTTTTGTTTTCGAGGAAAACCACCAGAACTCGCGTGCTACGTCGCGCGACACGCTTATGATGAATATAACGAATTTTTTTTTTTTCCCCAGAGCGTGTATTTCGATAATTTCTAGGGCATAACCGCGTGCGCATTGTGCACGGGTTTCTAGAGCGTGCAGTTCTGCGGACGGCCTTAAACGTGTCATTGTAATGGCGTCGTCTGTGTGCAGCTCGCGCTGTGTTATACGTACGGGGGTCGACAATCGTTCGTTATGGCGTTTGAACCGTTGTACGTATCCGCCGTTTCAAATTAACGCGCCGGATTAAACGTAAAAGCCGAGAACAAACGGCAAGACCGCAGGATGTGTGTGCGCCCGGGGCTTTTCCGCCGGGCGTTGCACGAATGTGCACGGAGCGCGCGCCGCGACGATTTACCCGTTGTGTTATGCCGTGGCGATAAATCGATGATCGCATTCCGGTTTACCCACATCACTCGCGCCGGGACGGGCACTGCGGGCGTTCGCGTTACAATTAACCGGCGGTAAACAAATGTTAAAGTATTATCCATCGCCGTGGGACACCCCGTATTTTTATGCGTTTTTCCCGTTGCTTTCGCGCGCTTCCGGCGTCCCTCTTGACCCCGAACCGAACGGACCCAAACTCGGGCCGTGGAGCCCGTGTTACGTAATCGAATTATGAATCGCGCGGTCGCGGGGCGAGGACGGTTTTCGGCCACGTGACCCGGTGCCGCCGCCGACCCGGGGGGCGATGAAATTCCGTACATTTACGTTGCGACGCGTAAGTGTGCGCCGATGACTTTCGGTGGTTTCGACTTTCGACGCCTTCCGCGATCGTTTTTACGCTCCTCGAGTGTGCGGCGTTTTCGCCGGGAAATTCCGGGTTTTAAATACGCCTGCGTGTTCACCGATACGGACTGAAACGTACGTATAAAATCCTCCTGCCAACCGAACCACGTTAGATCGATAACGGAACGCAATGAAAAAAAAGAAAAAAAAAGAATACTTCGCGCGACGGGCGGGCCACCGTTGTTGGTGAAAAGTCGGGATGGTGGGATATAGAGAAGAATTGAATTTATATCCGTGTACGCGACGATTAAGCGCTGCAAACGGAAAACGATTCTGAGCGGAAATCGGTCAACAGTATCTCTTTTTCAACAACGCGCGCGTGTTCACGGCAACAGCAATTGTTCGAAATTGTTAAAAACAATAAATACTTTAATAATAACAAAAAATAATCAAAAACGGTCGCCAATGATCGTCGTATATTTAATTTTTGAATATTTTTTTTCCTTTAAAGAACCGATGATTTTACCTCGTTATTAATGAGATTTACGGGCGGAAAAGTCGCTGGCAGATACGAAAAACAAAACGCGCATCATCATTGTAAAACCGATCCTCGCTCAGAATCTAAAAACGGCGAAATACAACGCGCGTCATTCGGGTGGGGGGAGGGGGAGCTGCAATTCGACGTCAGAGCGTTTTCTCCTCCGAAACTCATGCGTGGTCCGCGGAACGTAGTAGTACGAAGACGGAAACAATACGAGTGTGCGTTTTCCGAAAAAAAGACTTTTCGCGAGTTAGCCCGCGTAATACCTGTGCAGCATAGTAAATTTATTATACCGCTGCCGCCGCGATAGTTCGTCGCGAGGCGCGAAAAAGAAATCTCGATAAAAGAGTTTGTTTGCGGCCTTTTTTTGCTACCTACTCGTTTAGGCGTTGCGGTGACCACGCGGTTTTCGGCAAACCGTCCGCCGAAAAGCCGTCGCGAAAAAATCGCGGTGTACCTGAAACCATCGACGCGGACGTTCGCCCGTTACGCGCGTCCGAATCGTCGACCGCTCGTGCGTTTATTGCGAACGGCACGGAGAGCCGGCCGGCCTAGTCGGTTCCCCTCGCTCGGCCTCTCTTCCCCCCCGCGCCGTGCCCGCTCCTCCCGTACCGTGCGCGGCGGTTTCGTTGTTGTTACACAGCGCGGGGTCCCCGGCAACGCGGAACGCCGACTCCTACCACACCGCTCTCCCCGGCTCGCCGTCCGGTTTTTTTTCTATGTTTTCCTTTCGCATGCATGTAGCAAAAAAAAAAAAATACTTTCTCCGAATTACATGTTCCGCGGCCGCACACCGAGCGCGGCGCGGGCGGACGTACCGCGCGCCGCTTTCACCCCGGAAAACCCGCCGCCGCGGCGACGTTCTCTTTCGCGTGCGCGCCGCGGTCGCACTCCCCCTCCCCCTTCGCTCACCGCCCTTTCCCCGTCGATCTCCTTTCGCGCGCTCGTAATCCTCGGCGCGCGCGTTTAACGGGCCGAATAAGTCGCCAAATTCTATACGTTTTTTATTTTTTTTCAATAATAATGTACGTCGCGTGTGCGACAGCTGCTCCGTCGAGTATTACGGACGCGAAAAACAACAGCCGTTTGCGCATGTATTTCTCCACTGGTCTGCGCGCGGTGTAACAATTGTCGTCGTCACTGCGAATTCGCGTGTACGTTATTACGACTCTAACCGGGAGAAACGAACGGTTAAACAAAATATAAATAAAATCGAGAATTATGATTTATTTTTTTTTCCCAATACGGGCATGAGCGCGTTTTAAAGTTTCCGAATTTCAAACGGAAATCGTACGAAAAATATCGCGGAATTCCGAAACTCGTAACGTCATCGCGATTAACCGAACTACGATTTCCGTTGTTCACGTCTTGCATTAAACCGGACGCATAAACCGCACCGTGCTGTTTATGGGCGGGAAGTTTTGTGCATGCATTTTCCTTGTGTAGTTATTGCGATCGGAACGAAATTTTAAACGGAACTCGATAAACCGGTGCAATATGTTTTCCCCTCGCAGCCAAAGTGATCAGAAAAAACCAACGTATCCGACATTTTTTTTTTCTCTAAGCGGGTGTGACGCGAATGGTTCGGAACGTTTTTTTCACTAGACGTTTTTCGGACACATTATTTCGCGAACAAACCGGGTACCGAATATTGGCCGAGGGATAAAATATTAATGCATACATCTCAGAATAACGAAAATTAATCGAGCGTCCACTAAGAGCTAGTGGCTAAGCCGCCAAACTAACCACAAGCGGGCAATCACTAAGTAATCGCTCAGTGAAAAAAATAAACGTTAAATATCGCACAATAATGTATAATGTAAACTTTTTTTTCTCGTTTGGTCGTCGGTTGCAGGCGCGCGCGCGGTTTTTTTTTTCTCGCTATACGTCAACACGTGGAAAGCGAACTTTAGACAGCGAACCGGGTACCGGTGGGAGGGGGGAACGTGTATTATTACGTCGAGTATACGGCCGGTTTGATAATGCCGCCGGATAACGAGTAGTCGTCGGGTACTGGCAGATACCGGATGCCCGGAACGTGGTGTCTATACAGTTTTCGCTAAATCCGAAAAAGTGTTTATCGAGCGACACACGGGGGAAAAATAAAAAACAAAAAAAAGTACGTCGCGTGACGGGCCCTTCTCCCCTCGTCGCCGTACGTTCAAAATTACAAAAAAAAAAAAAAATATCCGAAACTTCGCCGCGGTTCAGAACGTACACACTTCTAGGCCAGTGGTTTTTTAATGAGGGAGTAATCGGGCGTTCGTAATAATGCATTTTTAATCGGTTTTCTCGGCGCACGCACTTTCCGTTCCGCCGTACGGTGTACAATAATATTATAAACAACAATACTCTGTAGGCAATACTTTCGAACACATTTCAGTGACGGCCGTTTCCGAATACTTTTGTAAATGCCGTTAGTTTTCGGCGACGATTCGGACGAACCCCGTCCAACGTTCGTGTTTCGTTTGAGTGATTATTACTTTGTCGAATAGAAATTATGTCTACTCCGATAGTTTTCTCCGCGACCCAAGAGTTTTCCGAACGGTTCGAGAGTGCGGTGCCGCCGTGTATATCCCCTCGGGGGGAGGTGGAGGGGGAGTAGTTTTCACTGTTCCCGAAACGTCAGAAATTCAGACTATACCAGTCGGCTGCCGCAGAGTTAAATAAATCTCGGTGTTCTCTTCCCCCCCCCCCGCTACAAACGTATTACCACTATACTTATCGGGGCACAAAATGACGACGGGTGAAAACGATTTTCGTCTGCGAATACTCGGCTTTCGTCCTCTCCGTCGATCGCCCGCGATTATTGTCGGACAACAACTCGGGTGTTGGAAATTCGGTCGGTAACGCGAACGGAAAATTCGAAAAGTGACAGTGTTATCGTGTATAATAATACCGAACGACGACGACGACGACGGGAAACGGATCGGCCGATACATTTTGTCGGTGCGCGCACGCGGATCGGACGGACGTACGTACGTGACACGTGAGCGTATAATATTATTATTATCGTCGGCAAGACGCGTCGGTTTATTTTTATTTTTCTCTCTTCTTTCTGTTCCCGAACAAACAATAATGATATCGTGTTATTATTACGTGTGTACAACGCGGTCGTAATAATAATAACAATATCCGTTGCGTATACAGGAGGATACTGCGGCGGATTCGGCCGGGAATCGCGCGGACGCAGGAGACGTTCAGCAGACGATAAAAAAAAAAAAAAAAACCGCGGAAAACCGTTTTATCGATATTATTTCGTACGCCCGCCCGCGTGAAACTTCAAAACGGAAATCGATGCGCAAGCGACGGCGGCTTTAACAACGACACATCTCGCCCTACCGAATTACGCGCGCGTACACAGTAACACCGTGCACGTCCGCCGGGGGACGGATTTGCGAGTTTGTGTTCCGGCGCGCATTATCGTATTTTCGGATCGTCAGGGGTTTTTTTTTCCGCGAGACAGAACTAATTGGAAACGTTCGAATCGTCCGGGATGGAGAGGGGGGGGAAAGGAAAAAAAAAACTACGTACGCGCAAACACGTGACGGATGAGTAACGTCGCAGTGCTGATGTTCCTCGACCACCGCGCGGCGCGTCGACGTCACGATATATCGGTCGCGTTCTTCACGCTCATCACGCACACGGTGTATATACGCGCACTCTCGCACGCGCACGCACAAACGCACGCGGGGCGCGACACACGCGCGCACGCACGTTCGTACATTACGGTGGCCGTCACGGTACCGACGGACGACCGGCGGCGTATTACTACCGACTACGACGCGTCATAATAACGTACCCGGCGCGCGCGCGCGCGCGCGCACGCTGTATGCGCGTTATATTACTATTATTGTTATTGCGCTTTTCTCGCCCCGTATACGTTCGATAATAATAACAATAATAATAATGCGTACCGATAACGACGGCGGCGTACATAATACTATACAGCGGATTGTTGTGCGTTCGATTCCGACGGCGGAACAGTATCGCTCGCGCGCGCAGTCCATTATGTTGTAGCGTTGTTATTATCATTGTTATTGTTATCGTTTATTATCTCGTTATTATATTGTCGTTGCTGTTGCGGGAGATTGTACGTTTTTTTTTTACAATATCATTAGAATATTTTAATATTTCTCCTGGCGCGCGCGTATAATACGGTTGTCGTTACGGGACTATATTTTATCCGTGCCGTTTCGTCTGCGCGCCGCGAACGTTTCGCTTTTACGGCGCGCGCCCGGTTTCCTTCCGAGAACACGAGCAAAACAAAACAAATCGTGTTCGCGTACAGAGATAACGCGCAAAGTACGCGCTCCATTCCGCGCGAAATCGCTCGCGGTTAAAGAGCGCCGGGGTAACCGTACACCCGGTAACCGCTGCGGTTTCGGTCGGTCGCTTATTGGTATCATTCGTTATCATATGTAGATATTTCACGTTGTTGAAATTAGAAACGAACCGGGGTGGAGGGGAAATCCCCGTATTTTAGAAACGAACAGAAACCGTTTCGGACGCGATTCGTACTGTTATTGTTTTGTCGCAATTTTAATATGTCATTGTGTTGCTCGATTTACAATATTTCGTATTGAAATTAAACAAATATTTTTTTTTTGTCGAGCGTATTTTCGTTTTGATGATACAAAAATCGATACTGCCGAAACGGTTATAACGCCAGAACCGCGCGCGGTCCCATGGCAAGTGCTATCCTTTATGGGTATTATCTATTCGATTGGCGTATTTCGGCGAACAACCAAATGTGACTCGGTCACTGTATTTTATAAACAAATCGTTTTAAAGATTTCGGTTATTATACATTGGTTACATAAGTTACTGAAATATCATAACCGAACAAAAATAATTAATCTTCTAGATTCTCAGTAGAGCGAGGAATGAACTGGTTTTACAATGATGTTCATTTATTTTTTTTTCTCTGTACTACTTTTCTACAAGAAATTTAGCTCTGATTTCAAGTGTAACACTTTTTCTGAAAGGAAATCTGACTGGAGTGGTACTTAAGTTATTTTTTGATTTTCCTAGGAGTTTTCATAATTAATAGCAAAATCGGGATAATTTACTAAAAGTATATTATGTTCAAACCGTACGCCCTTTCAAAACGTGTACAACCAAACTCCGCTTAAAATCGTTTTTCATTAGCAATGATTAATCTTTTTAAATTTCCCATTTACCTTCTCAACTTCTCACCTATACAACAGTGGCCCACCCATCGTTGTCAGTATGTAATTAGTAACCTAACCTAATCTAACCTCACCTAACCTAACCGTTCGTTTTCTTTTTCATATCCGCAATAATAGGTGAACTTTTAACATTTAAACAGTTATACAGCTAGGTAGTTTATAACGAATAGATAAATGCTGAGGCCTAAGAACGCTTAACAATTCAAATGTCTATTATCGATTAATATCGTTGTTCATAAACTCGTAGCCTCCGTGAATCTAAAACCGTTAAGAGAACGTTATACCCGCATCTACTGTCTTAGTCCAACCACCGGGTAACATGCAAAAACAATGCTTACGGAGAATAATTAAAACTAGTTTAATTTTATTTTAGAGAACAATATTTTGGAGGGAATGTCATAGGGTTTTTGTGTTATTCAAAATACACAGCTCGATGTAAAAGATACAAAAACCGTTTTTTTTTTATTTTTTTTTTTTTTTAAATAATCGTAACATTTTTAATTAAATCAAATCATAATCAAAAAACATCCGCGACATTCCCTCCGAAATATTGTCCCCTATAAATTTCACAATAGCTACACCTTTTACTCTAAAATCAAAATTAAGCTAGTTGTCTTCATTCAAGCATTGTTTTTGTATGTTACCGGGTAGTTGGTCTGAGACAGTAGATGTGGGTATAAAACGTGCTCTTAACCGAAATCGTATTATTATAACTGCGTCCGACACCGAACATAATAACCGGGGTCGGTCGCCAGAACATCGCGACACAAAAATATTATAAAATTGACGGCGCGGATATATTTTATTTATTTGTTACCGGACTAGCCCGGATTACAATGTACATGCCTAATATTTGTGCAATAGAATATAATATAAAACAATAATATAAATATATATATATATATATTCATACATATAGAATAAGAAAATGCGATGAAAGTTAATTAAAAAGTTAAACCAAAAGAATGGTCGGTATTAGCGGTGCGCACAAGACGCACAATATTGGAGAACGGGGAATGTAATATTGGATGAAGATAAAGGGACGTGTACAATATTGTAACATCGTGATAACACCGCGTGTTCGCCGTGTTCGCGCTGCAGAATTTTTCCCTTTATCGATTTCCCAGTTCCCCGTCTGCGTTTTTGAAAACCGATACGCAAACGCGTAGGTATGTAATAGTACATATTATACGCCGTAATTATTTTGTCGCGGTATCGTCGTCGCCGTGGTCGTACGATATTGTTGCCCTATTATCGGTTATTATCGATCGCGGACTATAATATATACCTACACGTATATTGTGACGGAAATTACTCGGCCGAATTTCCGGGGTTCCCGCGGCGAAACACACCAACGATATTGTTAATAAACAACCGTATGCGTAGCTAACCTAACCTAACATAACCTGCAGCCGGACGGGAATGCGACGACGGCGGACGGGCTCGGTCGTTCCCGCGTATTTACACGGACCGCGGTCTTCGAGTTCGGCCCGAGCGGTGTAGGGGTATTATGCAAATACGTGACCACTCGCGCATTTGGACCGGGTAACCGGTGGCGTATAGTACGTGTTGTAACCGTCTCCGTTGCTTTTTTTTTGTCCGGCTCTCTATATTAAGGCCAAGACGGTTGCAGACCCCTAAATCCCCCTAGACTCCTCTAATCTTCCTCCTACCATCTATGAATCCTGGCTACCCCTGCACTGCGGGCGACGGGTTTTAGGTCTCAACACCGATAGTTTGTTTCAGTCTGCAGTTCGACGGCTTCTCCGGAGCGTTATTATTATCGGGTTCTAACTTACAAGACGTGTATAGCAAGTTGGGTTTTGTAAGACTCCTAAAACCGACTCGGCTATGCGTTTCCCTCCCGACGTAATAAAAATCGTGGAACGCGGCTTTAAGTATTCCGCAATATTGCTTCGGTCGCGTACTCGTTTCACGTCGGGCAGGTTAGAGGGGGACAAACGTTTTGTTTAATCCTCTTTCGCGGATGTTCGCTCATCTGCAGATCTATTCGTCTCTACTCTGGCTGCACTCTCTCAACTTGCTCGGTTTCCGTCGGGACGATGCAGCGACTCGTCGATTGGCCGGTGAGTTATTCGACAATAATTATATGCACCGTGTGCCGTTTGCGAATCGTCGTCTATTATTCCCTCCGCTCGTATATGAAACGCCCCGAACTTTTTAAACGCATAATATAAAAAACGTCCATTTGTAATATTCTATGTTCCGCGTATTATTACCAGAGAAATAAATACGTCATTCGTTTTTTTGCCCCGTCTAAAGTTCGATATTCGTTCGTATACTAATTTAGATGTTTTTGTTTGTTTGTTTGTTTTTGTTTTTTTTTTTTTTTATATCGTGTTTATTGTAGACGTTTTATTACTGTTTGTCGCCGTATATTATAATAATATATCAATATTCGACTCTACGTGCACGCGGAATCCTTCGAGTTTAAATTTGTGACGTAGGTACGTCCCCGGATACAATATATATTCGATAGGTAATAAAAATGTTAAAGTTACGTTTCGACATAATAGCACACATATTATTACATGTATACATGTATGTATTGCATCAAATCACCGGGCAAACTGTATTACTGTTTAACTGTATTCTATTGACTGCAATAAAATATTATGTGTACCGACAAGTGTGTGTGTATATATATATAATAGGTATACCCGGTATAAGTTAAAGCGGAACTCGAGATGATGTACCCGTGTAACGTAATATAATATATTAATATACGACGAGGAATTTCGATTTTTTTTTTTTCTTCTTTACATTTTCAATTTCTTGCAATATCCTAGCGGACGATTTTCATTTCATTAAAAAATAACAACAATAATAATAATAAAAATAAAAATACCGCTGCGAATACTATTACAAAAAAAAAAATCCACTCGGTAGTCGTGCTTCTCTCTCGTGTTTTCGATTGGTTTTTCAGCGATCAAATATTTGCGTCCCCGTATATCGAATAGCACGCCCTGCAGCTTTTTCGCCGGGTGATTTGCGTGCGCGATTCGAAACGTGAATTTATTTTTATTTTTTTTTCGACTGACGTGCTCGGCGGGTTATCGAATTTTCCGCCGTGCGAAACGTCGGGAAAGTCGTATAATATGTAAACGGACGAGGCAGGACGAAACGCGAACTGTAATAAAAAAAAAAAAATAATAATAATAAAATACATAAAACCGACGCCCACTTTTCCGAAAATCAATGCGTCCAAAAAAAAAAACCTTTGTCGAACCTTTCTCGGTTATAACGTCACGCATCATATCGATTCGCGTGTATTGCGTCGTATTATTGGCTGATATTTTTATTTTTCGAAAATCAGAAGGCCAAGAGAAATTTTTCGACGCGAGGTTTGTGCGTATGTACCTGAGTATTCGATAAGTTTACGAGTTCTCCGTCCTCTAGATTGAAATGTTCTTTTTTTTTTTTTTTCCAGAAATTAATTGTATAATAAAATTTTTCTTCTTGAGTGTACGACGCTTTCGTCGTACAATCATTCTCTTGCATCGTATAATATGAAAAATTGTTTTATAAACGTAGGTCAACTTGTTATATCTACCTCTATACGTATTGAAGGCCAATCCATATAGGTAATCTGTGTTGCAATCGATTCGCTTTGGCCGGCGTACACTCTTTTTGTCCGGTCGATGCATACACAATTGCAATGCGTTAATAAAACGGTATAATTTTTTTTAGTTCAACATTTCGGCGCATTGATTTCTGACTTTGACCGTAACATCGTGGTTACTTTACTAGATGTTTTTGAACATGCAAATATATATTCCGATATAACTCCGTCGGATTTGTCAGTACCCCTTCTTCTTAATTTTTTTTTTTTTTGACATGTTGAAGACAGTTGATGTCCGTCGCAACAACAACAAGATTCCTCGGTTTCTGTCTGTCCATTGACATTGTCTCTCTGCATTATTTACTCCAGTCTTCTCTACTCTGTCCGACCGTATCGTTGTCGTAGGTCGTGGTTCTTTGGGTCAATCGTTTTAAATCCGATCCCCGTACCAATGTCTGGCCATTTTTAATCTGCTACTTTTCGTAATTCATACACTGCAGTAATAATACTCGCTTCTCCGTAAATAACTAAAGCGAACTTCCAAGGTCTTCGTTTGTCCTTTTATCAAATTCACTTCTTTCAGTTTGTGTTCGTCGTATTGTTTACAATCAGAACTTTTAGCATGGTATATTTTCGATCTCCTTGTGAAAGCGATTTAAATTTGAACAGTGGTCAGTAGTCCAAACAAGTGGCGTCCGTTCGCGATTATAACTGCGTGTTTTTGTTTGTTTTGTAACCATACTTGTACTATATTATACCGTATATCTTAATATTATATTAGATTGGTTAAGGGGCGCGTTTCACAGTTTCGCGGGGCCGTGTTGCCGCGAAGTGCGTTGCGGTATGATGGCAATCGTCCGGTTCCGATGCCGAATTTTGGCAAAGAATACTTAAAACGATGGCTGAACAAACAAAAAAAAAATCTCGCGCCGTCGTTGTTGTTGTTATTTTCGTGGGGCCGGTGACCCAATTCCGTTGTTTTCGGATAGGCGAAAAAAAACAACAAAAAAATGTACGCGCGTGACGTTATTTTGCCTTACCCGAATTTGATTTTTGATTTTTTTTTTTTTTTTCTTGTTTCGTCTATCCGTCGCGCGAAACGAACTGGTTTTTTTATCTGTATTAGGCAGGTATGGCGTATTCATTAAATAGTGCCACTTCGACCTTGTGCAGCGCTTATCAACCGCAGCGTGTGCACTATTATACACTTGACTAAATATCGAACATAATGTAATGACATATACGTGCAGTATACGCGTACGAATGAAGACTGACCGTAAGCGAAAATTTGTATGTTTTTCTTTTTTTTTCGTAAATGGTATTGTTGTCATGTACACGTAGGTATCGTGGGTATCGTGTTAAAATTCGCGTCGGCTGAATATCGTCCGTCAATTTAATACTCCGATAATATTATAATTTCCGTAATATAAATATCGAATAATATCGGACAAAAAAATAACCGTTTCGAGGACAATTTTTTTTTTTTTTTTTTATAATTTTCACACGCGCACCCGCGCGAACGATGTATTTTATTATAACATAATGGAATATAATAACACCTGTGACTCATAATCGCGTATTTATTTATACCGCCGTATTACATTAATTTAACGTATATACACGCGATAATAGCCGATATAGTGCCGTAATATTGATATATCATAATGGATCCACGTAAAAAGTTGAAATGTAAAAACTTGGACGGTACAAAACTGGAAAACAAAATTTCGAAATCCGTAAAAATTTGGACCGGTGCAAATCTGGACGGTATACATTTGGAATTAAATATTTAAAACAACTCCGTAAAACGTATAAAGAACCTTGTGTTAATGTTCAAGTATTTCTCCGCCATACAATATTATATACCAGATTTGTACCGTCCAGATTTTTACGGATTTCAAAATTTTATATTCCAGATTTGTACCTTCCAAGTTTTTACGTTCCAGATTTTTACGCGCTCCTATTATAATATTAATGTAGGTACTCGTAACGTTTTTCGATATCGCCGGCGAAATAATATGCGGTTGGCAAACTCCCGGTATTTATACGATGTTTTACGAATCCCGGATCGCGTGTATGATTGCATTTGAAAAAAAAACCTCTCGTACGTGTTCGCGCGGTATTTGTGCGAAATTATTATTAGAAGACCGTTCTGCAGTGGCGGCCGCGTCCGGGAATTCTCGACGGGACGCCCTGCTGCAGCGAACGATATTATCGCGAACAAATCGCCTAGAATTCGCTCGTCAACGTTACCCGTCGATTACATATACGTATACGGAAATTCAAAAGACTTTTTAAAAAGAAAAAAACCCTGTTTTTTATTTTTTTTCAAAAGTCTTTAAATCGACAATCGACAAATAGCTTTTTCTCGGCCGAAATATTTTTTATATTTTGTACGGTTTTTCGAGATTGAATCGCCGAATACATATACTCGTGTACACATATTATATTTATAGTTGTTGTATTTCAAAGTCGGTACGTGATGGGGTGGGGTGGAGAGGAGGTAAGAGGGATATAACGTCCGACCTCTCTACGCCGCCGTCCCTGCGCGCGCGCACGGTTTTTGTCGAAAACGTATAAAAAAAAAAAAAACTCGAAAGTATACGCGTATATTATATTATATTGTATACTATAATTTAATATTTATGTCAACCGAATCCTTTGGTATACATACGTATCTTGTATAGTGCTGCTCGTATACCGCGCGTCCGGAACGTTTGTTTTACGATTTATTTATACAATCGCGTGTAAATAAAACGCGGGCAAATGTGTCTCAAAGGGTCAAAAAAAAAAAGAAAAAACCTATTTATAGATCTTAGCTCATCGTATAAACGCGTTTAGTGCACGTCTCCACTCTTTGCGGTCTCTTTTTTAATTGAACGCGCGCTCCGTGATGTTTACGCGTTTACGGTATTCTTGTAACCGTATTTTATCTCTCGGTCCCGACGGTAATTTTGTTATTTGCCCCGGATACGTGACGCGTCGTAATCACGTACGGACGTTTTATAATATTATTTCCCGGTCGATAAAATTCCGCGCGTACGTGTATTACTTTAACCGTTTTGTATCAATAATAATGTAAAACGCTCTTAAGTTTCGTCTTCAGAGTCCAATCCCCCCCCCCCCCCTCAGAAAACTCGTTAAGCTCCCGCGAGTGTCGCGAAATGAAAAACCGATATATTTCATATTAGAACTCTCGTTCGCTCTCTCTCGTCTTTTTAAAATTTAACTCGCGCGTTTTTATTGCCCGACGACCGACAATATTATAGGTACGAAGACGACGTTATTAAACGATTATATATTCTGTGAGCAACTTTTCAACCAGAAATCTCACTCCGATGTATCAAGTGTAGTACTTTGTCTGGAAAAATTTTTTATCTACACGGTACTTTGGAGAGGTCATTTTTTGTATTTTTCCGATGGTTTTCGTAATAATCAAGAAAAAAAACGGGAAGATGTACGGTAAAAAAGAAACTTCGCTCCGAATCGTTTTTCGTTAGTTGCAGATATCAATCAGATGTATTCCTCTCTATATCGTACCTTCACGACTTTGCGCCTACAGCAGTGGCCCGCCCGTCGTGCGAATTGTCATTCTTTTTTTTATTAGGAAATATCGGCCTGTAGATTATTACGGGTGATTTCTGATTTCATTCGAGTTCGTTTCGATATAATTTCGTCGTTTTATTTCGGACGGTCGTATTCGTTCGCGTATGGGATTTGCATTGTCGCGTCGGCGAAAGTTTAAAATTCCCTAACCGTAAGTACCGCCGCGTTTATAATTCCGCGCCGACGGACCTGTCCGTGATGCGGTTTAAAACACCCGCACACATTTGTCAAACGTAATTATTATTATTTTTTCTTTTTTTCCTTTACACCAACATGTGCGTAAATAATTTTGTATTTATTACGTTTACGCGTATTTGTTTTATTTTTATTATTTATCTAAATTATATATTTGTATCGTAATTCGTATATTCTCTTTTCGCATCGCCACCGCCGCCGCCGGTATAACAACGGCCCGACAACAATAATAATAATAAAAAAAAAAAAAAATATATAACGGTTAAACAATAAAATCATAACGTGTAGACTATTTGTTTACACGAATTTTATGCGCATAAAATTATATTATGCTCAGAAAAAAAAAATAGTAACATATCGTGCCTATATACGCGTACCTTTTATATGTACTCGTAAATTCTTCTGTCGAGGTTTTTAGTTTTTTTTTTTTTCTGTCCCAATTGCTGAGACGATAAGCGAACGACTGTTGCGGCGGGGAAAAAAACACATTATAATAAACGATCGCCGTGAATAATACGTGTGCGCAAGAATGTTATAAAAATACGGAAACGACAGTTCGCGATCGAACGGATCATTGAGCGATGACGTCATATTGAAAAACACGCGTTTTATCCTCTAGACATTTTATTGGTAGGTTTTATCGGCGAGAAGTATATATATATTTTTTCATCGCGTTGATTTTACAATTATTTTCGTTTTCGGCTAATGCCTATGTTATGTTATAAAAATTATGTTAAATGCGGCTAACGTGCAGTGTGTTACAAATTCGAAACTCGGCGGATTAATCGTTTTCCACGACTGCCAATTTTAAAATATAAACCAGTTTTTAATAACGCTATAATACTTGCAGGAAAATATTAACTCGCGTTAAAAGTTATATTTTTTTTTTTTTTTAACTTCTTACCTATACTAAATACACTCGTGCGTGTATTTCGTACGTTATTATATACATACATACTCGTCGAATGACTATAATATTATATCCGTCTAGATTCGTGTGGGTAAAAACGAATACGGCGAAAACATAGGCGTGTGCAGGATTTTTTCGCAGGGTGTGCCGTAAAAAAAACGGGCCGTTGTTCATTAAGCGGCCGGCCTCTCCCCTAAACAATAAGAAGACGATGAACACAAAATATCGATTCGTTGAAAATTACACGGTTGTCTGCATATAGCACACTACCTATATATGTATATATCTAAAAACATTATTATACATCTCGACATATTTTTAATGATAAATTATAACGTCGTTAAAAATTAAAAAAAAAAAAAAAAAAACAAAACTTAATTTCAGCGTAATTACAATAAGCCCTGAACCCAAGGCAGTGATAAGTAATATCGCAGTTATTGATGGATGCTGGTTGATTTGATTTAGTGCAGGTTACTTTATGAAAATTTGTCATACCGAATGGGGTTATAGTATAAAACTCAAAACGAGTAGATTTCGCTTTCGCTGACCCAAGGGCACACCTGACACACCCTGTGCGCACGCTTGTGGACAAAAATAATAGACACGCCAGTATTTTACAGTATACACAAAATATACGACGCGAGTTTACGATTTAAAACAATTAATAGAAATAACCGCGAGTTATTAAGTGGGCGTGGTGCTACCGCCCGTAATTCCATTGCGAAAACCGTTTTGCGCGGGAAAAAAACGACTCGGGCCGGATTAAAAAAAAAAATCGAATCGCTCGCGAGTTTGAATACGATTGAGCCGAGAAAATATCGAGAAAAAAACGCCCGTGTACGCAATCCGCTTTAAGCCTACGCTGGAGTTATACGCGTTTTTTTCGACCGTGTTATTTTCCATAACATGACATACGAGTATATTACCGGTCGTGTGAGGAATTATCATCAAAAACTACTACGGCTCAAGGAGATACAGGTAGCGGTGATCATCTATGCCGTTGTCCTACACAATATGTACAATTTCGTAATTTCGTAAAATATCGAATTTACACGTATCATATTTGCTACGTACTAATCGGTCTAATGAAGCGATAAGAATATTCTGAAAACAGATTTGAATTCGTCTTTGAGTCATTTTGAAAAAAACTTTAATTATACCCTTTTTTTTTTTTTTTTTTTAATATATGTTTTTTTAGGATGTAGTTAAAAATTAAACGAGAAAAGTCGATTACGAGTAGACTCGACGACCGATTTGAAATCTGTTTTCGGTCGCTTCTTATCGCTTCCGCTAGACCCGCAATCGGTACGGTGGCGGAAACCGGAGCGCGTCAAAATTCCCGTATGTGGCACGTCGTGCGAAAGACAAAGACAGAAAATCGCCGCTTCCGATCAGGGGCGGAAATTCCGATCTCCGTAATACACGTTAATTATCCGCGATATTTTTTTCAACAGTTTTACAGACGGTTATTATACATAGGCGTAACTAGAGGGGTCTTGGGAGAGCTAAGTCCCTCCAGTTTTCCAAATAACCTCCGCCCCCATGTATATTGATATTTTATAATAATTAATTGTATTTGTTTTTATGGCTATAATAACGTATAATACAATATTATGTTTTCAAATTTAAGCAAATAAATTAGGTGCTTTAACTCCCCCCCCTCTCCACAATTTTTACCTTATTTGCGCCTTTTTTTTTTATGTAGAACCTCGATTGTCCGAACCTCCGTTATACGAATCCTCTATTATCCGAACTACAATAATTATGGCGTATCCGAACGTTAAAACTCGTTGAAGCACTCGTACACCCCCGCCGCCGGCCACCGATTTTACAATTGTCGCAATTTATTATTAGTACACACATGTATGCATGTACGTTTGTTAATCGTTCGTAGATAATCGACACACGGTGTGTTTATCAAAAGCCAATATCAAACGTCAATGATGCGCGTTGAAACGCTCGCAATATCGTAATCATAATATTATTGCGTTCCTATGTACTTTGTGATTATACATATTTCCGAATACATGCAATGCAATCGTAATATAATAAATAAAAATAATAACAGTAAATGTGTAATGGATAATAATAAATAATTTGTAATTGTACGTTGACGAAAAAAAAAAAAATTGTTATTTTAATACAATTTCCAGTATCCGAACTAGGTGCCAATCCCGATGATTAGTCCGGATAATCGAGGTTTCACTGTACGCATATTATTGTGGCTGCCGCGGTTTTTGACGTTTTTTCGTACCGCGAACAGGTAGTATACGTTTGTCGCGTTATTGTTATGCTATGTTATGTTCGTGTAGAATTTGCGGCTGTCGGCGACACGCGCGCGTGCGCAATATCGCACGTTTTTTTTTCGCGCGCGCTGCGCGTGCGTGCGTTTTCGCGCGTACCTCGGCTGTCACGATTTACGTAGTTGGAACGATACCAAACTCGGAGCGAGCGCACGCCGCCGCCGTCCACCGCACCGTTATTATATTTACACCCGTGCACCGCGCGCAGTTTTTTACACCGCGCGACGTCGTCGTCCTCGTTCCACGTAACAATAACAATAATACAACACCAGTGGCGGCGTGTCGATATAGGGTGGCGTGAAGGGCGATGATGTCCGTGACGTCCGGGAGCCCCGAATCAGGGCATTGGTGAACACAAAAAAAAAACGAATGTGCTACGGTCTGTTTTTCGCTTATTGATACGAGCGGACGGACAGGTGTACGGAAAATGGGCAATGTTCTTTTTTTTTTTTTCGCTCCGATCAGTCGAGTCGGATTGCGCACTCGGCCCGCGATTCGGCGTTAATCTAGAATATTTTGCCGCGGGTATTGGAAGTTATAGTCACGCCGCTTTACAGTCCGTACAGCGGACTTTGGACGGCTTCGGCGGGTCCGTTGAGGGAAACCGGCCGACTCGTCCGGAAAAAAAAACAGCAACAAACCCAATGCCGTTTTATTGGAATTTTTGTTTAGATCCTTCGATCCGTTTATATTTCGAGAGAGTTCCCATTCGTCCGCCGTTTTTTTAATTACGGCGAAATCCTTGCGGACCGAGAAACCCTCTAATCGCACCCCTGAATAGCGACACAAAACAATATATGAAAATGTCGGGGAATCGATTTTTAACGTTTTGTAATTCACCATAACGCAGTATCATTTTTTCCGCGTAAAACACGTTACTTTTGAGATATGACTTTCTATTTCGGCTAGACAAATATTGTGTAACAACATAATTAGTCCGGTCAGAATAAATAAATAGTCAGAAGTGTCAGTATTCAGGTTGTAAATTATAATTTATTTTTTAAGCAGACATTATTGAATTCGTACTGTATTTAATATGAAACAAATGTTTAAAATTCAAGAACGTTAAATTCTGCATATGTTGGTAATGGTAACTCGAAAACCGTATTTTTCGAAACGTGCCGGTATTCTTTCAGGGGTGCGATAGACAGTTTTCGGTTTTTTGTTTACAAAAGTTTGGGTTTCGTACCTGGTCGGGTTTCTCAAACGGTCCGGGTTCGGTATTGTTGTGCTTGCTACGCGCGTCGCGTTTGTTCGGCGGGCCGGGGGGAAATATTATCCGGCGTTTCCGGAGGCTATCAATAACGACAGTAACCGAACAAAAGGAACGCAATGTCGTGATATACGAATCGATTCGGCGTATATACCGGAGCCAATAAGAACGTATATTTTTTTTAATGGGTTCGTTAGTTTTTATTTTTTTATTATTTTTTTTTTATTATTATTTACGCTTCGTACTGCGCAGCGATAGTATTAGGTCAGGTCAGTTATATACACCGATATCGGTATCTGCCGTTTTTTGTTTATGCCGTTGATAATATCATATCGTTTATATATTATATCGTACCGTGGTATATTATACGCGATATCCTATCCGTCGTCGAGGCGGAGGATTTTTTTTTTTACTCCGTGGTCTATCTCGTATATACGGGCCGCGATTTTTTCGTCGAATCTACAAATATTTTATTATTTTTATCGACGATATCAGTTTCCAACGGGAACGCAGGTATATTGTAGTTTTCATTCCGCTGGTGCAAACGACTTTTCCGCTAGAATTTGGTTCCGATCGATACTTATTATTTCTTGCAGAACATTTCTAGTCGACGTACCGGGGCCGTTTTTCGGATTTCCTCTGTAGGCGTTTACGCTAGGTACGAACGATAAAAAAAAAATCGGCAATCCGCCGTTGAATTCTATTCTCTTTCCGGATGACGCTCCCGCGAAAACGCCACTTACCACTGCGCTCCGAGTCGTTTTCCGTTAGCGATCGTCCGTCGTCGTGTTGCGTACGGATAGAAATAAAATTATACGGTCTGCGCGTTTCGTATCGTCCATCCCTCGTGACTGCCCCTCTTAAAACGGTTCCACGCGCCCGTCGGCAGTATGTCGACGTTTTTTTTTTTTTTATGTTTTCCCGGGGGATTTTTTTTCACAACGTTCGGCGGGTGACGCGTCACGCCGTCGGTCGCATACGGTGTCCCGAATTCATCACGCGACGCGGATTTCGGTTCCGAACCGTACTTTCGGCTGTTTTTACCGCCGAAAACCACGTTTAACATATAATATATGGTAATAATATTATTTTCGTCCCGTTTCAAGGATATCATATCATACTTATACAGACGGATATATGTATATATATATATCGTCGGCGTCGTCGTTGTTTGCGCCAGGGGACCGGTTTTTCAAAGAGACGTGTTCAACGACCTCTAAAAAAAAAAAAAAAAATTAAAATATTTCTCAAACGTTCGTCGTCGTCGTCGTATCTCCTCCGCCACACGGGACCGGTTCACGCCGGCGACGACGACCCATTTTTATTGGCTTTAACGTACTATACGCTCCGCGCGTCTTATTTTATACGGGTTTAGTTTTTTTTTTTTTTTCCCGTCGTCCCGTTCCCTTCGCGCGCGCCCGTTTCGTCCTTTGTTTCCGCGCGCTGACCCCACCGCCGTTTCGTGTATACGCGTGCACGTGTGCGGTGCGCGCGCACGCGTTACACCGTCGTACAGAGGGACCCGAAGAATTCCGTGCCGCGACGACGACCGCGCGTATAGGGGAACGAAAATATTATAATAATAAAATATTTTCTCGAAATATAAATAAATAAACGTTTCTTCGGAGCGCGGCTGCCGGAGTCTATTACGACAATATTACACACGTCGTCGTCGTCGTCGTCTCGGCACCGCCGTTTACGTAATATTTTTGTGTAAGGGCGAAACTCAATCGCGTGGGGTTTTCTCTCTCTCTCTAATTTCACCCTCGACTCCTCGATAGGGTTGAATCGACATGCATACGCGTACGGTCGGTTTAACGCGAAAGCCCCTGGCCCCGTCGTCCTCTCCGTATCCTACCCCCTTCCCCCGAAAGACACGGCGAAAAAAAAGCCGAAACGGAACACGACCATGATGGGTGTGTGTGTGTGTGTGTGTGTGCGCGCGCGCTCGCGTATATATTACACACGCGGGACGCGCGCGCCCAAAGGATCGATAACGGCCGGGTGGGGTGTCCCGCGCACACACGAACGTACCCGGCACTATATAACGCACGTCGTCGCCGCCCGCCACCCGACGACGCGGTGAGGCGGCGGCGAACGCGCGTGCTGTGCAGGACGCGGCGATCCACACACACACGCTGCTGCCACCCGTCTGCAGCCGCCGCCGCCACCCCGTCGCCACCCCACCGACGACGATCCCGCGCGGTCGGTGTGGCGCGGCGGTGGGCTGCAGACGATGTTTTGTTTGACGTCCGTCGTCGTCTCCTCCCGCGGGTCCGTCTGCCCCCCGAGTAAACGTCCGGCCGCGTGTGTATTACGAAACGCGCGGACGTTTAGGTGTCGGCGTTTCGGCGTTCCGACGGACTTTCGCGGTCCAATCGTTTATCGGTCACGTAAATACAAATTATCGATTGTATAATATAATACACCTGCATCGATGTGGCTCAAAGGCGTGCGTAATAGTACGTCCCAAATGCCAAAATCGTTCGGGAGAACCGTTTAAAGGTTTCGAATTTTTCGAATCTCCCGCGAACGATATCAACTCGTTACGGCGTGTAAACCTAACCGTACAACGACAATTTATCGGTTAAATTCTGACGAAACCGTATACATTTTGTAGATTCGGAACGTAGCTATATAGGTACGTATTGGTTTTACAATGATGTTTATTTTTTCCTGTAATCGACTTTTCCACCAGAAGTCTTGCTCGTGCTTGAAGTGTAGCGCCTTTTCTGAAAGAAAATTTTATCTGGATAATATTTTGGTAATTTTTTGACTTTCCTAGTTGTTTTCATATAATATTAGGGAAAAACGGGAATATTAACGTTCGTCGCGTACACAAGAATTTTCGGACCCGAATCGTTTTCCGTTAGCAGCGGTTAATCGTTATGTGCAGATATGAATTGAATTCCCCTCTGTATCCTGTATACTTTCCCGACTTCTCGCCTGAAACAGTGGCCCACCCATCGTGCGAAGTGTGTCCGGTTTTTTTTTTCCCGTATGATTTTAATGCGACGGAAACAGAATGGACTCTTACTATAAACGGCAATATTGTTATTATACGACTTGCTATGCGGACGTGTTATGTTTAGTAATGCAATTATATTATGACAATATGGTTCGGAATTGCATTTGTCAATTTCGTCACATGTTTGTATTATGTCCGGACCACGTTTGTCCGCTTTAAATTAACACCGGTGTTTAATATTTATCTATATTTTATTGCACGTCGCGTTTTTATTATTATTACTGTTATATTATGCGCCTGACACGAATAAAAACTTTTTTGGGACTTTTCACTTTTGCGTGTTCTAAAATACGGTCAGCTCGTAAAATGCCAACATAAAAATAACGCGGTTATATCAATTTCGGACACTTGATATTTGGCAAAACCGTAAAGAGGATGAGGACGACTCAGGTTATTCGATCGGACATTTTCTAAAACAAATTTTTGAAAACGTGGTCGTATTATATTCGGCCTTTAAGCAAATTGTCTATTGGGTTTTACTGTTAATCAATTTTTTTTTTTTGTGTTATTATTTTCGATCCTCTACAAGAAATACTATACGCGTTTTTTTCCTCTCAAATCGAAAACTGTATAATTTTCCATGCCATGGTATTTGTGTGTTTCGCACTTACTATATATTATACCACTCGTACGACGACGGTGGTTTTTACGGAGTATTATATAATGCGAACTTTAAATCGGGATATTTGATGAATTTCCAAAAATATTTCGCCTCTGAGCTATATTTATAAAAAAAGCTTTCTAGTTTATTACTCGCAGTTGTTTTTCTCGATTTGTGTGCGTACAATTTTTATTTGTTTGCGTTTTGGCTCCGTTAAATCGCTCGACTCATTTCGATCGTAGTACTATGTACTTTCCGTGGGCATTGTTCGCAATCGGGTGCATCGGGTAAAACCTAACATAACTTTTTTTTCTTAAAGTTAAAATTTAGAAACTTAACGAAATCACGAAAAAAAATTTAACAATGAGGCGTATATTGTTGACGGTTGTACTCGTATATTTGAATCGGTTTTGACCTAAAAGCCAAACAGAACTGCAGTAGACGTCGACGCAATCATTTTACCGGATACATCCTATAGATAAATTTGATTGTGTATACTTTGATTATTCCGAATAATTTTTCAAAACGCTCGTATTTTGCTATTTATACTTATGACAAAAGTGGTTAAAACGTATAACGTCATAACGTATCATAAAGCGATAGAAAACTCGGAAGAGGTGTTTACCGCCTAAAAACTCGATTTTGTTTCCACCAAATCTATTTCTATCTACCTATCTGTAAATTATAGTTTTGGATCCATTTAAAATTACTCGGGGAATATTTGTTTAGGCTAATTTGTACGAAAAATTAAATTCGAACCCATCAATTAGCATCGTTTTTTTACCGTGTTTACTCGTTATGAATTCCATTAAAACATATATATATATATATATATATATATATAAATTACAATATATTCAATAAATAGGTAGATTATTCACGATTCACTAATGATTTACTCGGGCTTAACGAGTTCACACGGCTACGTTGGACGTATTGTCGGTAATAGTCGACATTTCGTCGCTATGGTCACAATATACTCACAGTTAACTCTGAGCCCGATAGCACACACACTATCACACACATGATACATAGATTAGATCGATTTATATTTATTTATAATATGCGGGAATTACTCCGTGTGTAAAATCAATTATCGTACCTTTTCCGTTTTGACGGAAACGAAAATCGAATTATTCGACTAAAACGATGACCGTCCCCCCGGAAGAACCCAAACAATTATTATACGTTCACAAAAAGGAAATTTAAACACAATTCCTACAGTTTCTGTCTAAATCGGGGTCGTGCGTAAAAACGGCCGAAACCCAACGACCTATAGGGGCTAGGGTATTTGACAGTACAGATAATTCTGTAACGGACAAATATTGTCGAATTCTACGAAAATCGGAGAAAATCCGCGGTGCCGCGATCATCGGCGATTCGGCTTTTCAACTGAATTATCCTGTGTAACTTATTTATAATCCCGAGCAAATATAAGATTCAATATCGTGTTACCGGTGTTTTTTTCTTTTCTTTTTTTTTTTTTTTACACCGAGATTATTATTATACGCCGCCGCCGCCGTCGTCGACGACGACCCGTCGTCATCGTTCAAAAAACGCTCGCGCGTATATTGTCATTATTACTATACGCGCACAATATTATCGCCGAGCGATCCGATTTTGAATAAAATATTATCGTTATTTGTCTCCGTGTTCCGAAACGTGTCTGAAACGCGTCGCCCTAATGGTTTGTATGTATACGTCTGCACTCAGCTGCAGTTACGTTTACATCGCTCGGGTGTATATACCTACGTATACGATTTATATACACCTATAAATATTATATACTCCCTCCTACCCGAAGAAAGTTTTTTTTTTTTTTTTTTTTTTTTTTTTTTTTTTTTTTGCCGTTTTTTTTTTTTTTTTTTTTTATTATTTCGCACCGACTCTCTAATTCGTTTCCGACCATAACGCGCAGCCGTCCCGTAGTCCGAGACAAAACGTTCAAAGTGTATGCATTATTAATATTATTATGAACGCGGTGAGATCCGTTTATCACCGTGAACCGGCGACGGTGAACGTGCGCGACCATAGTTTTGGTAACCCGCAGTACGCTCTCCGATCGCACCCGAATACGTCGTGGTCGTGTAGCGCGTCGCGTCCGCAGATATATATATATTACAAAACAACTACGAGATAGCCGACTTTGGTATTATCATTGTCGCCAATAAAATGGCCGAACATCCATATCTGTAAGAGGTGGAACGTTCATGTTTTATAGTATTGAAAATGAACGGTGTCGTAATATTTAAATATTACGCGCGCATTGTACACTGCGTGATTGGAAAATATTACGGCCCTCCAAAATAGTATCTTATCACGTATCGGTTTAATTTGTAAACAGTCACCTCTTAGATAACGATTGGCGGCCATTTTGTTAGAGACATTATGTTACACGTGTAGCCGCGGTCGGCTATCTGGTATTTTCGGATATCTGCGGTCGCGTAAATAATATTTTTCAGCTGTATTACGTTGGTTACGAGAGACGGTTTGTGTACATAATAACAATCGGCGATTGCGATGTTGCGTAGTATTATTATCGTAGCCCCGTCGCACCATTACCATTGCCAATGTCACCGCGCATCTATTATCGCGGTTATTGGTGTCGCGATCAAAGACCGCGACGAAAAACGCGTACCTGTATAATAATATTATTATTGGTATTGTTGTACGCGTTTAGTTGATATTCGGCTCGCGCGGCCGCCGCTCGGTTTCGATCCGTTTTAAATTGTAGATGACCGGGTGCAAAGCGAAAAGCATAAAAAAAAAAACCACGTGACGTACTGTCGTACGACGACGGTTTTTATTTCAGCCAATTTGAATAATATTATTACGACATTCGTACGTATATTATGCGGCTGATGACTGCACCACACCAATCTTTTCTATATAATAATAATAACAATATTCGCATGATATTAAACCGGCGGCGCGTCTTGGTCGGAAACTCGCGAGGTCGGCATTATTATATCGCGAGTGTTATCAAAAAAAAAAAAAAAAACTTACGGACATACTTTGCACGATGGGTCGGCAGTTGTATAGGCGAGAAGTCGGGAAGATAGTAGAGGGGACATTTAATGTATAGGTATACATGCATATCTGTGCACGCAACAATTAACCATTGCTAACGATAACCGATTCTGAGCAGAGTTCGGTTAATAGTATTACTTTACCAACAATATAATATATAAGTCGTATTACGGTAAAATAATGTACATGCACATTCTAAATATCTTTAATAATAATATTGTATACTTATTTTCCTACGTTTCCCGGTTTTTCTAATTTATTATCAAATCCGGCGGAAAATTCAAAAATGACTACCCTAAACAGTATCGCCTTGGTCAGTTTTTCTATCAGAAAAAGTTCCACAATTGAAAATCGGAACAAAATAGCTGGTGGAAAAGTTTTTCACAGCTAAAAACATCATTATAAAATCAATACATTTCTCGTTCCGCTCAGAATCTAAAAAAACGATTATATTATCGAACACCAGAGCGTGTATAATACGTATAGGTTATGTATATTATATTGTAAATAACCGTATACGATGATGTATACAAATTAATATTTTGGCGGTATTAAAAGTTTTTACGAACACGGTTTAGAAGCTAATGTCGTCGGGTTACCACAGGTCATCTTCAACGTGTTAATTGTTACACGCTTATACGGTCGCTTATTGACGGGCAGTTCGCTTTTTTACCTCTCTTTTTTTTTCTTTGTTTTTAGAGAAAGCCTCGATCCGAACTCTATCGAGGTTTTTTTTTTTATTATTATTGATAAAACGGCTGATGAAATAGGTATATGCTATAAAACTGCCGCACGACGGATTACTACAGCGCCCCCCGACCTCATCCTTATATTTATGACCGCGAACGTGAGGAGTAAACGTGTAATACGTTATGGCGAACATATTGATTGGAAAAAAAAAATAAATAAAAAACGCGAAATAACAAAAATGTTCGATGCTAATAAAACGGCTTTTCAAAAGCTATCCCGGGACACGTCTTGTATACGAGAGTATAACTCGTACACCGCGTCTCGTCCAATCGCGCACGTCATTTTTCGCATTCCAGTCGCAAAAAATCTCTCTGTATAATTGTTTAAGTCGTCGAACAAATAAAACGAATAAATAAAAATACTATTTCCGGATCTCTGTTGCCGGGTACTATAATAATATCGCATGTATATAGAACGCGTTTCGCCGGAAAAATAACGAACAAACATATAACATTGTTGTTATTTATATTGTCTCTGCAGTATTTCTGTGTAAATATTCGTGAAAACCGTACGCTGTTTGTATCGTACGTCGCGTATACCGAAGTTTTTGTTTTTGTTTTTTTTTTTTTTGTATACACATTTTTTATATATGTATATATAATGTATAGTGCGCAATCGCTTTCGTTTTCGTTTTGTCATCTTAAAAAAACGAGTTTGATTTAGGTTACGTTGGGCGGTGATGTGCGATCGAGAACCGCGCGCGTACTGTTTTAACGATTGTTAACGATTATTTTTTTATCGTTTGTTTGTCCGTCGGTTCATTTCCTCTGGGCTTTCGTACTTTGTCGTTGCACGAAGGGTTGTACGCGCATCACGTTTATTGATAATTGAGTTAAACTATATTATATAGCTGCAGGTATCTACCCATCAATGCGCTGTACTCGCCCGACGTTACTACAGAACAATATAGAACTTGATGAACTCGGTTAAGTGACGAAGGGGACCGGCGGAAAAATCCCAGAAAAAAATAAAATAATTACGAGTATAAAATTGAAATTAAATTTATTTATGTATCATAATTTTTTTTTTTTTTTTTTTTAATTAATAATTATTCGTTTATTTATTATTGCGAATTGTTCGAATCGCAAAATGTATTTTCCGTATAGTATACGTAACATATATTGCACATAATAATACGATAGAATAACATCCGTAATAAATTATCATGAGTCACCTTAATAAAATAATGGAACTTTGAGCTATCGGTGAAATATATATATACGAGTTAAAACGTGATTTTTGTTTTTGTATACGTTGTTTGAATGGGAAATCGCAAGGACCGGGGAAAAAGTTCGAGGTACTTCCGAGTTGATAATAAAGTTCGAGTCGAACTCGTCCGACTGCAGTAATTATGTCGTTAAAAACATTGCGACGTGGATTTAATTTTGCTTCTTCTCTCCCGTACAATATTGTACGTCCGAAAATATTCGCTCGGAATTGTTGTTCTCCGTGCTGCAGCCGGGAAAAACGGATGTTTTTTTGTAATAATCGTTTCCCCGCGCGCCGTCGTCGCTTACAAACGAGATTTATATCTATGTGCCCGCCTATATTATACTCGTTCAAGTATATACATTATATATATCATTGTGTTCTTGACCCCGTAAGAGTTGTGAAAAAAAAATATAAATAAATATAGGTATACATTGGTAAACGCGCCGCACGGTCGTCCTTGAAAACACGCGCGTATCGTTTTTTGCAAGAAAATAAAATTAGGGTTGATTAAACGATAATTATACACGCGTGTATACAGAGCGGTATATCGTTTAAGGTGTATATACACACACAGAGAGTCTGCGCAGTATGATATCACGCAGTAAGAAATGAGCGGCCAACGTTACACGGGACGCGTGCCGATTAATATGTCGACCAATATGTTATCGACGAACCGCCATTTTGTATACGTACACGAAACGGCGTAAATTTTCGTAAAAAGAAATAATAATATATTTACACATATGCACCTATTTTTTGTGAATGTAGTCAGGCGAAATTGACATTTCGAACGGGCCCCAATAGCTAAACATGTATAGAGCCCATTCAGTGCGTCCGAAATTATGATGGTTAGCGTAATAGGTTTTCGTCACTGTAATGAAGTATAATATTTTCATTCGCAGTTTGACGATCAAACTGTGTCCCGAAATCCGACCAGAAATTTTTCCATAATGTAACATATATGTGACAGTTTATATACAGAGGTGGCCAAAAGTCGCGCAAACCTAATCGTCTTGTATGGAACGCGCGTTACAAATTTGGTGCGCGACTTTTGGCCACCTCTGTATAAAAACTGTCGACAAAGCAACACTATAACCAACCGGACTCGGCTCAGAATCGTTTTGTCGATGACAGTGGTTAATCGTTGCGTATACAGATACACGTTAGATTTCCTCTATATACTGTATCTTCCCAAATGCACACCCATAACAGTGGCTGCACTCCGTCCCCATCATTCCTAGGACAATTTTTTTTTTTTGTTGTCATGATAAAAGGACAAGTGCGAAAAATTGCGCGCCAGCCGCATCGCCCGTTGTAATACCTATCCATTGTACGTATAATATCGCAGCGTATTGTATGTACAATTGTATGTAAATACGCGTATAGTCATCATCGCCATTATAGTATTCGACCCTTCTCGCACAAAGTTCGTCGGTCTTTCTCGTTCAGCCGGTAGGTAGGTACGCGTAATATATAATTGAAAACGCAATGGGAAATAATAATAATTTTACCGCGGATATAATTCCCCGTCGCCCCGACGTTTATATTGATTTTACGCGTTTTGTCGTAAAATATGTAAAATATATTATTATTGTTGCTTATACCATGTGTCCACATTTACCTACCATTATAATTTATAATATATTATACGCGTGTATATAAACGGTTGACCGTTAAAAAAAAAAAAATCGGGTATTACTATTTTTTTTTTTTAATGGGTAAAAAATAATTTTCTTTTACATCGTTCAACGTATATAACCTACAGTACTGACGTTTTAAATAATATTCAATCCGCTCGTTTACGTGTTATGTGTAATGTAGCATTATTTTCGTTGATTTTTTTTTTTTTTTTTTTTTTTTTTTTTTTATGCCTACTTCTTGTTCGAGATCAATGGTGTGATAATTAGGATTCCGGGAGTTGTTGTATTTAAACTTCACATCAAAACGCTAGATAATATAAAAAAAAAAAAAAAGGGCAAATGGCAGAAGGGTTTAAAATTACCTCCTCTGCGACTCGTAACTTATCGAATATAATTTTTTTAACACTACGTGAATGATTAACGCAAAGTAATTTTCTTTTTTTTTAAATAAAATACAGTGTGTATTATAAAAATATTTTTTTTTTTTGCTTTTTTCAGTGGTTTTTTGCACGAGATTTTTCTTAAAAATAAAATATTTAAATTGACAATCAAATTGCTCAATACCTATTTATATTAGGAAAAATAAAACACGTTGTTTTTTTCTAAATTTGACTTTTAAAATATGATTTTAGCATGCGGTGATTTTAACGGTGTCATATGGTACTATCGTGCAATATTTTAAAAAAATCGCAAGCATTACAATTCAGTGGTATCATATGATGCCACCGTGCAAAAGGTGCTTTTTTTGTGGATTTAAGTGCAATAAATCTCGAGTCGTGGCGATAATATTATAATATACCAGAAACAATATGTTTTAATAATTATTGTGCATCAATTCTTTTCGATACGTTATTACTGGCTTACATTGGCAAAAAAAAAAAAAAAAAACTGTAATTATTTTGCATAGAATATTGTAACAGAGTTGATTTCATATTTGCCATCTATATACGAGTATGTACATCGTAATGAATTCATATATTATATGCATCGCAGACGTTTATTATTACCCATTAAACACAATCATCGCTCATTATAATCTTTTCTGGTCAACGCACTTGAATAATACTATCGATAAAATGTTATAGTCGCGTATATTATCATAATGTATAATGAACGAAAATCACATATCGGAATTATTTCTAATATACGTGTAGATACTCGACAAAATCATTATAATATATCGTATACAATAACGACATGTTTTGTTTCGTCTACCGTTATAACTGTATAGCGGGCCGTGAATCATTTAATTTCATATTAAATACCCGCGAAAGAACCCTCTCTCCCCCAAAAAAACCAAGTAAAAACCCCGAAAAGCGACTTGAAATTTAAAAAAATAACGTGAACACAGAAACACAAAAAGTCCACGGAATAAACGAAATCGCATTTTCTCCCCGTGACCTACCTATCCGACGACGTGGTTTTCGTTAAAAAAAAAAAAAAAAAAAAAAATAAAACGTGAATTATTTTTCTACCGAGTTTCGACGTGGATAGGAAACGAATGGTGGCGGTCGAGAATCCCGGACGAAGGAATGCGGGTACATCCGACGTTATATGTTTAATGATATTTTTTCCCTTATCGAATTTCGAAGCGGGGAAACATTTTAACGTATTGCGAAAGGTTAATCTTTTCGATCGATTTATCAAAGTATAGGCATACGATATCGGTCGTGTTCTCTCGGAGTTTTTTTTTTTAATAATACAAAAGACAAATAAGCCGCGTAGTTTCTATAAACGTCAGTGCGTTTCACGTCGATTTTCCGAAAAAAGTCTATTAAATAATCGGCACAAGATATCGTCAAGAAAAAAAATAAACTCTTCGGGAGAATTGACTGCGTCCCGGGGAAAAAAAATAGTTGATATATTTACTTCTTTGTTTATTTTTTTTTAACGAACGGCGAATAACCCGCGTTATCGTGCCGACCGTCCGTCGGTAAACAACTCCGACGTCGCGCATCGTCTTGTACGGCATCAAGTCTGGATTAAGGGAGGGGGTTCCAGGGAGGGCTGCCCTGAGCCACCGAACTCTTAGGGCCTCAGCTTTTGCCACGCAGGTAATAATATTTTCTTTATATTTTTTACATTTAACCGTTAACTTTTTACGTTGATTTTTTAATGTTTTTATACGTTGCCTGATGATGACTTCGTTTTATGATTCGCATTATTGTTATACATAGTAGAAAGTACTAGTGACTCTGTCAAAAATAATATGTTTATTCATTTAAGTAATTCTATTGTGCAGGCTTTTGAATTGAAATCTATCTGTGCTAATTTTTTTTTTTCTTTCGTTAAAACATACTGATTAGTATATATACGTTGTACAAAACAATTATTATTATTATTATTATTATTATTATTATTATTATCGTTTCTTGACGAGAGCCTCGTTGAAAAGTTTGGTCCCAGAGGCCTTTAAATGTCTTAATCCGGGCTTGGGCGCATCGACGCGCGGCCTTATCCGTGCAACGCTTGTAACGTCGCCGTAACATTATTCCGCTCGCGAACGAGGTCTCTCGCCGGTCGCGGGCACTCGCACAAGGTCTCCGCGCGGTCTTTCGACAATAACAATAATTCTCCGGTATCGTTTCCGGCCCTCTCCCTTCTCCTTCCTCCCTCTCCTCCCCACATCGCCCCCTCCCCTTCACGCCACGCTCGCGCGTCCGTCTCCGCCCCGTCGGCGACCCGCGGACACGTCACTTTCGCTCCGCGGCCCCCGGGCAGACGCGAATAAGTAATATTGTGTGTAAACATACGCGCGCGAGCGTTTACTCGTTGAAAACCGCCGTTTCCCGTTTTGAAAACCGCTCGGCGATTCCGTCGCGTCGTGGACAACCGTTTTGCCGTTAAATTACCGCGGACGGCCGTTTTGTTGTATAGTACCGCCGGCGATCCGACCGGCGGCGTCGCGTATTTTTAGACGTTTCGCCGCGGGGGAGGATTCAAAACGATTCCGTACGATGTACGATACAATATCTGTGGGTCCCGGCGTACGAGGGAACGGACTCTGGTCAATTTCCTACGTGATTTTCGATTCGAGCGTATTATAATGTCAAACCCCGAGAACCGCCAGATCGCTATATACAAGAGTGTTTCACTAACCGTGCTCGTCCCGTTTTGTTTTGGTTGAATATTGCATAATATATTAAAATACTCAGCCTGTTTATGGAATTTTTAAAATATAGTTTCTCATTTGAAAAATCAAAGTTTATATCGCCACAGGATACTCCTTAAATGACGAGAAAAATCTAAGTGTTCGAAGAAATTTTTCAAGTAAATTTTAATATTTACAATATTTAATAAAAAAAAAAAAAACAAAAAACAAAATGCCAGTAATTGATCTTAGTGACTTGTGCACCTTTTTCGTCGAATAAAAAGTACACCGTATAATATAGTGACTGATAGAAAAAAAAAACAAAAAACAAAATGCCAGTAATTGACTTAAACGCTCATCATTCTCTGAGACCAAGGATATAATTCAACATTTTTTCCATTATTTATATTGATGGATCGTATCGTCGTTGATACATCATATTATAACATTAACATAATGTTACATTATATCCGTAACACATATAATTTTCGTTTTATTACACTTCGGCTCGACTTTCGATTAAATTTATCTAATAATATTGCTTCTCTTTGTGATACCAATAACGAAACTCGAAAACCGAAATAAAATAAACTAAAGAATGCGAAAAAAGTCAACAATTTCAAATGTTAAACATTTCCGATGTCTGCGTGATGTATTTTTCGTGCGATGTTCTCCCCGTTATTAAAAACAAAGTAGTAAAGGCGTTTTAAAAAAAAAAAAAAAATAATACTAATAATAAAATACGACTCTCCGAAATGCGCCGGCTTCAGATCAAATACGGTACCAGGAATTTTCCTTGATGGGGGTTTTTTTTTTTTAATTTTTTTATTGGAGCTTTTTTATACGACGCTATGTCATAGTAATAAATACATAGATTATAATTTGTCTGAAACGGTTCGATTATATATGTTTGCAGCTGTTTCGAGATTATTATTATTATTATTATTTTTTTTTTTTTGTCAAGAATGTGTCTGCGTGAGTGGTTTTCGAACACAAAACACATTCGTGTCGAAAAATCGTTTTTATCTCGAAACGAACGTGCGTAAATAATTATATCACATACTATCGTTACAACTGTCCAAATGCGTCCGGGGTGTAGTTTCAAATTATACGATTTTTTTTTTCTATCAGTCGAGTTTCTTATCGGCGAATACCGATCGCGCAGTCTGAACTCTGCCGGTTTTCGAAAAATGATAAGTGAGTTGACACGAAACAGTCCGTATTACGGTCGGGAAGCCGCAGCGGCAGCGCAACGCCCACGTCGAAAAAACCCGATGCCTATTGCTGCCCCAAAACGAAATGTGTTTACTGTCCGGATACAAAACCTTTATAATCGCACTGTATAGAGGACGATCGGTATAGATCAACCTACTGGACCGATCGATTTTCCTATCTATTCGCGTGAAACATACGTATTCACCTCGGATAAATATTGTGAATAATATGCTGCGGACTGTGTAAAGAAAAACTGCTAATAGGCGTGACACTGTCCACACACGGGGGAATTGAGAAGGGCGGTAATTCAATTTATATCCGTACGCAAAGATAAACCGTCGCTAACGGAAAACGATTTCGAGTACCCGTGTAATAGTAATTGTAATTAGTGGCATTTTCCCCTTCGTTTTCGAATTAACCGACAAAAATTGTACGAACAATTGCCCCCTTTTTTTTTTGTCGTTTATCAGGGAAAATTAAAAGGCGATCGAAAAACGACCTCTCCCCGGCGCTCGAACTATAAACCGAAAACGCTACGAGAGAGTTCCTATAAAGTTTTCGATCGGTGCAAAGATTTCCGGTAGAAAAACACGCGTTTAGTATATAGAACCGACGTAGCCCTCTTTTCGGATGGGTCGGCGTCCAAAACGTTTTCGTCCGGTGCACGATATCAATAATTATCGATTATAGGTTTGAAACGGGGGTGTTCGGTGCGTAATATTCGGTGTTGAGCGTGCTCGAGAAACCGCCGTATAGGTATGGCGTAGGGAGCTAAACCGCACTTGTCCAGTACATTCTTTCGTATAAAAAAAAAAAAAATTGAAACCCTTTTACCGCGTGTTCGTTTCCAGGGAAGCTGTAAAAAACGTTGGCGGAGGGGGCTAGAGGAGGTTTTAGAGTACTATAGCACCCCTAAGTCCACCCCTCCCCAATTCACTCGCGGCATCCTACGTCTATATATGTTGTACGGTGTAATAATTGTACCCAATACCCAATATACGCGTGTACAATGTTACAACGATCGGTGGTCGTCGCGGCGAAACGCTCGCGTAAAAATAGTGTTGTTCGCGCGCGTTCCGTTGCAAGGTCGGTTGTATTTTAAATATACGCGACTACGGCGACGTGCATTGTATTATATTATTATTATTATGCACGTATACGTGTTTATAATGATACGCGTCGCCGGCGAGTACATAATATACACCGGTGTGCGTGTGTACGCGCGCGTGAGAGACGGAGAAACCTTGAGAACTACACTCGTTGTGCACTCGGTGTGCCCGCGCGACCTTATTCCTCTCTCAGTCACGATAGCGACGACGGCGACGGCCAGCATATAATAATAATAATAATAATAATAATAATAATAATAATAATAATAATATTATATTATCGTCGTCGTCGCCGCCGTTTTGCCGTCCCGACCCGACCCCCACCCGGCCGTTGAAACGCTGCACACCGCCGCCGCCGCCGCCGTCGCTCGCGGCTGTCGAATACGTCGGCGGCGGCGGCGGCGGCGAGGGGAATAGATACGCGCGGGACTGTTGTGTTCGGTGCGTGCGTGTGTGTGTGTGTGTGTGCGTGCGTGCGTGCGTGTGTGTGCGTGTGCTGCATCGGCGGCGGGAGCGGCCGAAAAGCGTATTTCGAACGCCCTCGGGGTTGGGCGTGTGGGGGTGGTCGATAATCCGGCACGACGAGACTGCACACCGCCGCGTGTATAAAATTATATATATATATATATTATATACGTGAAAAAAAAAAAAAGGAATAAAAAAAAAGCCCGTAAAATAATACGTCGGTAGAAATCGAATATTGAAATTATTGTTTTAATTCGGCCCCGGAAAACGATTATTGCCCATTGTTTCGCGCCATTTCACGACGACGCGTCATATTACGCACACAACGTTATAGCAGAATAATATTTCGGCTATTGCCGTGAATACCGTGGTTTATCGTCAGTAACTCGGATTCGAGTCTGTACATCACGGTTTCGAATAAGGTTAACATTGACAATGAACGATAAGAACTATTTATAATTGTTTTATTATATACGTCTCGTCACTGTGCGATAAGCGTCTTTATCTCGATAGAGGAGTTAAAAAGAACCCGGCCGTTTATCATGGGTCGTTAGAGTTAACCCGCGGGAATCACCTCCGACGGACCTCTTGCGTCTCGAACGATGCCGGAGTTTATTAGATTTGACTAGAGTTTAGTTTTCGAACGCGTCGTTTTATATCCGTTATAGTCCGTAACGCGTTTGGACACCAAGGTACACCGACTCGAAATTCTGTCGAGTTTTCGTTGAAAATTGGTACGGCCTCTATTAGTTACGGTGTTATTCTCACCCACTTTGGGTCTGGAACACGGCGGAAACGATTTGCGTCTGAATCGTATTAGATAGTCGCTATCCGTTAACCTATTGGCAATCGAACGGACATTACTAAAGTAGTGCTACCGTCGTTGTCCAAAGTTTACAAATCGTAGAATATCAGTAATAATTATTGTATAGCAAGAGCTGCGCCGGTGGAACCGGGAGACTCCGGGAAGACCGCGAGAACGCGCAGGCGGGAATACAAAAATGAACGCGGAAACTCTATAGGAGGTGGACCGACAGTAGGCAAAATGTTCGCAAAGGACGGACATATTCGAACGGAACGGTCTTGGAGGCCTAATAATAAACCCCTGCGAAACACGACGGGTATAGTATACGAGAGTATAAAATCAATCACCGGAGTGTTATATTTACGCGACCAAATAATGTCTTTTATCTCTTATATATATATTTACGTTTGTAGGTAAAAATTCAAAAAATATATGTATCCGCACGTGTGTAGAGTGCGACCGACTGCGGATGGATAAAGCGGACGGCGAAGCGCGATCGCGAGAGTGTTGTGCAATGATAAAACAGGTGCCGTATTGTAAGGATATAAAAGGGAAATTGTATGAGAAAAAAAAAACCATTGTGTGAAGCCCGCAGCGATATGACGTGTTCGTTGTCTGAGTAACGATAATGCTGTGTGTGTGTGTGTGTGTGTTTGTGTGAGCTCGCGCGCGTGCGCGCGTGTGAGTGTATTGCGGGAAGATGAAATAAAACTGCAGGAAGTTTAGCAGAAACGAGAATGTCAAGGTGCGGATGTGCGGATGTGTAGCCCGAATGCAATTTCGAATGACATTATTGCGGTTTAATGTGTTTGGACGTTCTGAACGATTCTTCTTCCGAACAACAGAGTATACAATGAGTTCGTTGATTGGACGTTAATTACGTTCGATACGTAATAACGGCGATTGACGAATATCTCAGTAAAATAGGCGGGTCGAAAAAACGCAATAATAATACAGGTATAAGTAATAAAACATGCGAATTTGTAAAACGCTATCGTCCGGAAAATCGCCCGAATTTCAAAAAAACGGTTTCTTTTTTTCAAAAACATTTTTACTTTGACGATCCTTTAGAATTCCGTTCTTCTCTCCCCCGTCCCCGCGACACACTCACCCCGTTCAACGGCTCTGCCATTATATATATGTATATATACACACTATAACCCTTGTTATAGTCGCGATGAAACGGCTATAATATACATATAGTCGGACGGGTGATTGTGGGGGAAAAGGGGGGGGGGGTTGGACGTGAGGAAGACGAGAATACAAGAAGAGTATATAATAAAGTCGACGCACTACCACTCGAATAAAGCGCGCAAAGTGGAGGCGGAAGAATATTTTGTTACGTCGACGTCGCGGCGTTGTTTCCCGGTGACCGAATTCGTTTTCATCACGCGCCGCGGTTATTAATAGTGACGCGTCATCGTTATAATATTATACGCGATATAATAGATATTGTGTGATGAAAAAAAAAAAAAGAGTAATAAAAAAAAAAAATTAAGATTCGCCCGAGAATTTGTTTTTGTCGTTTCGACGCACGACGACGCGGCGGACGGGTGACGAGGGGTTATGACGCCGGGAGTAGAGACAATTTTTTTCTCATTTTTTTTTTTCTCTTAAAGAAAAATACGTCATGATTCCCGCACGGTTTTCCGGAAAAGCCCCGCGGCGGTGCTGCCACTCGCGCCGTTTATCCGACTCGTGTAATTTTTTTTCCGGAAAGTTATATACACGCGCGCGCATTGTTATTATGATAATAACTTTTTTTTTTTTTTTTAAAAAAAAGATCGAACTACTCGAAAGTTCGTTATAAAAAAAAAAAATGTATAAAGCGAGCTGTTTTGTTCCGCCGGTATTTATATATATATATATTTTTCTTGTACACATAATCTCCTGTCGCCGTTCCGTTATAATGGAAATTTGTTCTCGGTGATAGCTTATTTTATACACGTATAGCCCTCGCTTATATTATACCGTTCAGTTAATTCGATTTATAAGTATATTTAATGTAAAATATAAACTGCAGGTAAAACGTATACTATATCGTAATATCAGAGAGTGATTTTCATTTTTTTCTTTCCATCCGTACGCGATCGCCGGAAACGAAAAATCATTCTCAGCAGATTATTATTGGCCGTATAATCTCGTGTTGTCTTATTATCAGCAGGGTAATCGGAAAAGCGATAAAAATTGTATAAACAATAATTGTCTGTGGTTTTTTTTTCCGTTTAGTCTAAGGTAAATTACGCGGAAAATTAAAAAATTACCATTCTAATGACGCGCAGACCATACGGTTAGTACAAGAAATTCTACAAGAAAGCGTCTATATAAAGTTTTCGATTGTAACGAGTATTGCGGTATCAAAAAATCGTTGGAGAGAAACGCGCTTCGCTCAGAATCTTATATTAAATTGCTGCAGGCCGTGCGTTTTTGTTGGTCGGCGTACTTATTAAAAAATAAACTAAACAAAATAAATTAAAAAAAAACAAAAACAACGACAAATTCATAGCAGTATTCCGGCGGACGTGATACACGCAGCGTTCAATAAAATTGTTTTTTTACAGTTTCCCAGTGAGAGACGTTTAGAGTGCGAAATGTCAAATATAACTCTCGACTGTCGCGGGATCCGGATAACAATGAAATTTCAACAAAACTACGATTATTTTTATTATTACTTTTTTTTTTTTTTAATGAACTTCCATTGCGAGATACTGCAGTGATTTCGGTGTAAGATTCGCATTCCTACGCGATTCTTCGGCAATGCCGTTTGTTTTCTACTCGTATTTTACTAATCGTGTCAAAAACTGTTATATATGTCTCGTATATCAGTAAAACGATGCGTACCTATATAGATACTTAGATTAAAGTCCGATTTTACAAATTTCAATTATTGTTGTTGGTTTTAATCAAAACGCCCGCGTGATAAATAAGTAAATAAAATAAAAATAATAATAATAATAAATAGATTTTGAAGATGGTCCGCGGCCGTTCGAGCGTTACGAACGTGTACTGAAAACGCCCCGAGGCGTGCGTCATACACTTTTGGCGCCCCGGGGCGCTGTGCTTTAGCGCCAGTTCATAACGTTAATTTTGACGGACGAATAGAGAGAAAAAACTCATATTATCGCTGCTTGTGACGCCTACTCGAAATGAAATTGTCCGTCCCCGTTGTTTTGCCCCCCCCCCTCCCCCGTGTATAAACCCTGTACGCACGACGCGAGGTTTTCAAATATCATATTGTCTATAATGTCCAACGTAAAACTATGATAACGTTCGATAAACCATGTAAACATTGTTATGATCCATAACCTGCGCACACGTTCCGTAAATTTATTTCGTTTCCGGTCGATAATAATAACAACAACAACTCGGTTTCGAAAGACGCGTGCGTAATGAGGTCGGGGAACACTGGGCATCGCCTGGTGCGCATTAATTGACGTTAAGAGAGACGGGTTTTTAGTTATTCGATTTTTTTTTTTTCTCTATTATTGAATAAAACGATATTTTACGCATTTCCACGGTTGTAAATAAAATACGAAAATACGGTCGTACGCGATTCGAACCTGGAAAACGACTCTATAGCGCGAAAAGTCGACGCTATCGCGGCTATAACGGCGCCGCTGCAGGAGGAAACGGGACGAAATCGACATTATGATGTACCATAAAACCGCGCCTCCTGTATCCGAGCGGTCGCGCCGGCAGATAACCCTGCAGTGTCCGTTATGATAATATCAGCTTATCTCCTCGAAAAGACGGTCGGTAATACCGTGCCGTTCTTTCGTCGGCCGACTGACTGTACGCACGATGATGATGTCGACGACGGCGATAACCCGCGACGTCGACCTTTGGAGGGTTGTTGTAAAATAATTTCATCACGTACGGCGCGCGTTTACGTACCGCTGTAATGTTATTCGATAGACGTGAAACAATATTGTTTCCGCGCGCGTAAAACGAAAACGCGAGGCTCCAGACCGGCGCGCACGAATCCCCGGGACCGGGTCCGCCGTGCGAACAGTGTCGACAACGGCGGGAGGGGTGGGAGCGAGGCGCGGGTACCCGCGCGTTTTCACCGAAAGCGTATACTACGCCTTTCACTTTTCCGCCGACATCCGTTTCCGCCGGACCAGTAACATTCCGCGTGTTCCTCGACAACCTAGATAATCGATCAGACGGACAATCCGACGGATTTCGGTGTTCCTCGTCTCAATTTCGATTAATCCGATTATTAATAAGATTGCTGCCCGATGATGACGATCAATCTACAAATTATAGACGTTGGAAACGTGTTATTATAATTATACGTGGTGTTATCGCAATTCGGCCGTACCGTTTCCCCCCCCCCATCCCGTTTTTCATTAAATGTTCGTGTTCGTTGTTTCGTGTTTGTTTATTTGATTATTTCGTCATTACCAAAAATATAATATAATAACAACAAACACTTTTTAAATTTATTTTTATTATTGTTGTTTTTCGTGTAGTTTATTTTATTAAATCTAACACGACGTCGCACGAAAAATCTATCGTATTGAATATAGTATTACATTAATGTAACTTATTTAATTTTTATATTATATAAACAACTAATGATTTTGATATTCTAAAAATCAACCGACAGAGCATTCTGCGTTTTAATAAAAAACGGCGTTCTTCGACTCGGCGCGCGTCTGATTGATGATCGAGTTACCGGAGAAACCACTTACGCACGGACTGTCAACAAAATAAATTAAAAAAATAAATAAATACATACAAAATATTAATATGTTCATCGTGCCTAGAATTTTATTTAAAAAAAAAATACACAATATATACCCGATATATTGTACTTAAATAATACATATGGCGATTAGAATTCTATGTTACGGTAATTTTCTCATATATATACACAAAATAGAGAAATATGTATTTTATTGTCTTTTTCGGGTATGGGTTTTGGGTAGTAAATGTTTGAAATACAAATGGGAACCATATTCAAACGCCGCGCGCCGTTCCTCACCACCATACAAGTGCATAGTTGGCCATTACTCAAAACGAGTCGATCGAAATCAAACATTTCAACACCGTAATGTATTTAAACTAAGACTCGATCTATATTTATGCAATTTCGAATATAGGGTCCCGTTTGGATTTCAAACGTTTACTTCCACCCCCCCCCCTCCCCCTCCTAAAATAAAGGCAGTAAAAAAAAACTTAAAAATTATTTCAGACGTTTATAAATCGAAAAACTTATGTATCGTGCATTTGTCTCATTATTCTGTGCATGCATATAGAAGAAAATTATTACTATAACATAAAATCCTGATCGCTCTGTATAAATATATATATTTATATATATTCGGTCTAGTACAAGGACCGTCGACACTGCTTTTACCGCGTACGATTAGAGTATAACAATAATGGGCATCGACAGTCGGTTGGAATCCCATATAACGTGTCTAACACATTTTCGGATGCATTAAATAAACATATTATAATAATGGAACGCAAAGACTTACGCCGCGACATTCAAATACGACATTCTATACCATTATAGAATATACGGTCGAGATTGTATAAACAAAAAGTGCGACTGCGGGCAGCAAAGAAATAAATTGAATCCGATACCTCAAATATTGAACGAACAACAATCTAATCGAATGGTCACGCGTTATTTATGTATACGCATTACGTTACGAAAACATTTAAATCTAGTAAAAATAAATGTTTGTTTTTGTTTTTTTTTTTTTTTTTTTTTTGTCTTGAGATACCTATAATTATTACGTAAAGGCTATTTTCTCCGTCGCGTTATGTTATAAAACGTACACCGTTGTTTTCTGTAATGCTGCAATTCGAGAATACTATATTGAGGTTTTTTTTTTTTTTTAATTGTCATTGTTAGACGATATTATTTCGAGTGTGCCCGGTGCGGGACGGTGTTTTATAAAAAACCAAAATGCACGTAGATACCTACCGTCGGATTAAAAAGCAGATGATTCCGGCAGCGCCAAGTGCTGTACGTCGCACGCGATTCGTGTACACACAAGAACGGTCGCCAACGCGCTCGTTTCCGATTAAAAAAAAAAAAAAAAAAAAAAAATTATTAAAAAAAACCCGTGCAATGCCCTCGACGCCGCCGACGCGCGCAGATGGTAATGAACCACTCGAAGTTAACAACTGTATAATATAATAATTTAGTAATAGGCCCTGTGTATATATATATATTATGTATACACATGTCGTACACGATGTGGAAATCGTATTATTATAACGCACAACACGCGTAATACAAAAAGTTAGGAAGATACACGTTATACCTGTATAGTGTCGTGTTGTACGCAGAACGTAATTTGTTTTATGCGCGACGTTGATCCGTATGCAAACGAAAAACGATTCTGAACGGAGCACCTAATTCAATTGAACGCAATGCGTCGATAAATTCAAATCGTGAATTGTACGTACATTTTAATTTATAAATACAAATAAATCGCGATTTTTCGTGGTTTTTAACGAATTCGAACCACGGAACGCCGATGGAAATAAATTACCACGTTTTTATGCGTAAAAAATCAAAAGAACAAAAACTTTTAGAGTAGCTATAAACAAATATTTAAAAAAAAAAAAAAAACGCCTGAATGTTTCGAAAATCGTACCGCGTCTATATATAGCACTACAATATTATTATAAGTATTCGATAAAAGTTTCGAGTCTCTACGATCATTTTTCACGGAATTCCGAAAAAAAAGAGAAAAATCGAAAATAAAAAAAAAAACGATGAACCAAGCAAAACTTGTTTGCGTAAATATTCTCGTTTTTTACCACATTTTTCCTTATCATTCTTAATGAAACTTCATTGAAACATCAAAGAAAAAAACTACCTTCTCGTTCGTCCGATGCTGCACGTCCAAAGCTCTTACATATTTTTTTTTATCGGAGCAAGGTTTCTGATCGAAACGGTTTTTTTTTTTTTTTTACTGACAAAAAGTACAAATCGTACTTACAGTGAAACTAATATTTCAGTTATACGCTACACGCTCAGAATAAATACGCGAGTAATATGTAAAAAACGAGGGAATTGAAACCCCTCCCGTCTTCCGTTGATGAACATCTAACGGAATAAAAATTAGACTTTTAAATAAAATTTACTAATATTTTTGTTTTTTATTTTTTTTTACACAAATAACGGACATTTAGGAGAAAAAATCGCAGGCGCCTAGGAATCGCAAGGACCTCATTTTTTCCCCTACGGAAATTCCGTATACTATAATATCTATCTTATCTAGACAAAACAAAAAGTGCATGTGGCGTTGCCAATGTAAATGCACGTTCTTTGTCGTGGTTTTTATTATTGTCTAGATATTTTTAAAAGTGTATTGCCCATTGTGTCTATAAGTGTATATTCGGTTCTCTTATAGACCAGTGGTGTATTTACGGGGGAAGATTAAGTGTCCCCCCCTTGAATCTATTATTTACATGACTGCCCAATTTAAATTTCTTTACTTTTTAGTCGGAGAAATCAACAATTTTATGTGTACCTTTTATAATATCAATAATGTTAATTTATCAAAAAACCTGTACGTACCTGTACGTTATATTTTCTTGTTTAAAACGAAACCTATACGTAGGGGATGTTTCCCTCAAGTGTTCTCGACAACAATCGAAACGAAACGTGCAGTAATTTCTTTTAGCGACCCGTGTTTTACATTCAACATATGTGTCCGTTCGGATTCGTTAAAAACACGAACGGTTGTGATTTAATTAATTAATGTCAACTATACGAATTATTACGCGTAACACGATTTAACGGCGCATCAAAACAAAACGGGTTTAATCGACATTTGCGCAGAATCGGTTTTCGTTTGCGATAATTTATATGGGATTTACCCGCGTACAACGTATCGTATTGCATGTAATACGATATTGCGAATACCTTCCCCGAGACAGTGGCGGCCCGCCCGCGGCGCGAAGTACCTATGATGTACATTTTAATACGTCGCGGATATTCGGAAACCGTTCGGCTCCGGCTCTCGGCCTTTGACGGACGGACGCGCGTTCGGGTTTCCGGTGTTTTTCGGCGAACCGCCGGCGGAAAACTTCGATATTCCCCGGCTGCGGTGGTGTTACATAGGCGCGGGGCGGTGTTTGCAGAGGCGGCGGCGGCGGCGGGTCGATAGTTAACGCGACTCTCCCCTCGCCGCCGTCGCCGGGTCCCTTATAATATTTCGGACGTGTTTCCCGTTGCGTATCGTCCGACCGGGTAAATATTTGCGCCGCATCGCTGCAAAGGGCACCTCGTTGACCCCGTCGACAGTGTGTACACGCACGTACGCAATAACGTTATTATTATTATTATACATATATCTCGGCCGGGCAGAAGTAGTGCTCGAGTCGATTTCGTGAAACGAAAAAAAAAAATACAAATTCAAAAACAAAACGGGGAAAAATTAAGGAGACCGCGGTGAAAACGAATTTCCTATATATATATAAGCTGCAGAACCGTATAAAAACGCCTGAAAATCGACTTCAGTTCTCGTCGTCCCTCTCTGGATGACCTGCGAATATAATATGTGTATCGGCTGTCGTATATGATTTGGTTCGTGCGAAAAGGGCACTTATCATTTTATAATTTAATTTCGAGAAAATTTAAAAAAATCTTCCTAGTTCTATGTGAATTTAAGGTTTTTTAATGATTTTTTTATTTTTTTTAACGTTCACATAATATAGAACACGCGTGTCAATAACGCAAATGGCAAATCACTTTTGATCCATACATATTATAGTTAAAACGATAAAAAATTAAAAATCCGCGGTTAACTTGTGTTTGTGCCGAAATTGGCGTTAAGGACCCCGGCCTTTTGCACGAACCAAATCATGGATTATAAGAATAACTTGTGGAATTTGAATCTTCAACTATTATACGTTCTATATAATACACTTGCCGGTCCGAAATTCTCGCGAAGGTTTATATTAATGTACGTATAATGACGTTTCAATACGCCACAAACGGTACACATTGGGTGCGACCGCGTAGCTCGCTTAAACGCTTATAAACGCTTATCAGCGCCACCGCACCGTTCGGTTTGGCATTTGATTGCGTTCAGACTACAACCATGACGTCACTGAATCTGAGAGCTACGTCATCGATCCACGCTAACGAACGCTTATCTCATCGAGGTAGGGCAGCAAACGCTCACAAGCTAATCACATGATAATAGATACACCGAAACAAATGATAAACTCTTTGACTATATGTTCACCTAACAATAAACTATTATTCTTTATAGAATACGACCGCGTTGTTTAGACCACGATTTATATAAATTTATAGAAATACAAATGATTTTAACAATTTTGAAAATAGCATCGGCAGTCGTTACAATTATAGTACTTAGTGACAGTGATACCAATTAACTGCTTATATTTGCGTTCGTCTTCCACCTAACAGTACTATTTAGTTATATGTCTAAACGAAACGTTCTTAAGCATGAGCGTTTTTGACATAAGCACCGTAAGCGTCTAAACACGCTACACAAACGCACCCATTGTGAATCGATTTTGATGCGTTTCTTGAGGCTGTTTTCGAATTGCGAATTACGTGAAAAAATTTACGTTTACACCGTTTGTGCCGCACCAATAGTAACGCTTAACGTCTCTGCCGGACGGAATTGAATACAGAAATGGGATTGTTTTTTTTTTTCTACAGAAAATCCCCGGGGAGTACCGAAATTGCGTGCCCATATTTTCCGGAACACCGCGGATTCGAACAACGGTGCTAATAATGTTTATTTTTTTCCACCTCTCGCGTCGCAATGGTCAAGGTTTTTGTAAACCGTATAAACGCGGCGACCCCGATTTTCAAATTAAAAAAAAAATTCCCTTCATTTCTACCCGAGTCTACACATCAAAGTCCGGTAAAATTATATTTGGACAAAACGCGCGCATAACCGGTGGCGATTACCCACATACACCACATACATCACGTCGAACGTCGGTGTGCGAGTAATTCGGTAATCATCGCGAAACACAGTCTACGCGTACGACGATGCGTGTAAAAATCACAAACGAGTAGACAAATAACGTACGCTCAAATGCAATACATCCTCTAAATTCCGTTAAAATTAATCGTATTCATTCGGCCGTGTATACTATATTTAAATGTCTAGTTTTTATTTTCGAGCGTACCGTATTGTTCATAACGCATATTATTATAGGTTAGTGTAGGTTAGTTCGTATATTAGGTCGTATCTGTTATCGATTATTATCGGCGGCCTACACGTTATAATAACACGAGGTCGATTTATTTATTCGGACGCGCGAGGCGTCAGATTTTTTTTTTTTTTATTAGTACAAATATTGTTATTTATTGTGTATAATATACATACAAATATTATATATATATATTACGCGTAAAATCCGTCTGTTCGTTTGTACCGTGGCAATGTTATACAATATCCATAACTTATACGTTATTGTGTACATACGGATTGCTTATCAAAATTGTCCGGCGATATTGTTACGTACGCGTTAATATAGAGATATTCACGGTTCGGTACGTTTTATTTTGCTCCGACGTCTCGTTCCGACATTGTTAAATTTTCCTTCGACACAATATAGCCCCGGTCAGACAATCGGAAATAATTCCTTCCCTCGCGTGTTTACACAATCTCTGTGACCTTTTACTACTCACCCGTATAATATTGTCCGATCGGCGCGACCACCCAAAAACGATAGTAAAATATGCCGATTTTAAAAATAATATACCCGCGTAGATAATAAAAAAAACGGATAGGCCACTCCTATAACAATATTGTAAGCGAGGCGATGTTCCGGCGGAGGGGCGGTAAACCGGGGCGATTTATCATTTATCACTATGCATAGACGAAATGCCTCGCCTGGAGTAACCGCGGTACCCGCGTCTCTCTTGAAACGCCGATAAAGTATAGATGGCCTATCCGTATCTCTGTTATCAGTATGCGTGTACAATACAGCGCGAATCGGTCGCGATGTTCAAATGTCGAAAGTACGCGACGATCGCGATCGCTTTATGATTACATTTGACGATTCTCCGGCGATATGCGCGCGCAATACCTCGGCGGTGTTAACTGTTTTAACACCTCTTCCGAACAATCGTCATTATCGGGTCGTCGAAAAGTTGCGAAATCGAGATTGTTTCGAAAAGTAATGGACGGGGATAGATAACGCGACGACCATCATAACAATACGTATATTACCGGCGAAGACGAATGGAAACTTATAGAAACGAGAAAAACAATAAGAGGACGACACGTCGTCGTGGACGCCGCTCATTATAAGACAGACTCACGGATATATGGTTCGGTCACTTATTAGACTGGAAATCACTTGGAACGGTCCAACCATCCGGACTGGACATATCCAAGTACATTATAATATCCTTTCTCCACTTCGCCTATTAATAGGTTCATTCGGTTATAAGACTCACTTTGTGCAGCTAGTCCCATTTAAGTGAGTCTTATATGCTACGTATGTTGTGTATCGTTTTCTATACGTGTATATTCGGTCTTTGAGAAGAAAAGCTTGTATAAATTCTGTATTGAAAACTGTTTAGACAGTGGAAAAAAGAAAATTACGTTAGATCAAATTAGGTACGTATAAAAAAAATTCCGAAAATTTACTTCGCGTCCCCTTTGTCCCCCGGGACCGAATAGCTGTACGAATCAAACCGTTAATACGTGTATGTACATTTTTTAATCTCCGGTTTCGATTTGTTGTATTCGTGTCATTTATCGAAACGTCGTCGTCTTTATTGTTACACCGGTATACAAAACGATAGACGATGAACTATTCGGTAGTAAATAATACTATTATTGTAATATTAAAGCGTTATATTATAATAATATTATATTATGTCCTTTCCGAAAGAAAAGAAATGTGTTGCGATTTCATTTTTTTTTCTTCGCGTACCTACCTACACGGCACATCACAGTCACGCTGCAAAATATTACCACTCTTTTGTGTCCGACGACAAACGCCCAAGGACACGATATTTCAAAGACACACACAGTAGAAAGTATTATGCGTTTTAAAAATTATCAAAAAAAATACGTATACAGTATACTATGTGCGCGTGTGTCCATTTCCTTTTGGAATTTTCGCGAACCGCCCTGTATATGGTATGCTGCACATACTTTATCAGAGAGTCGAATAGACGGAGACGGCAACTGGGTCACAACGTACAAAGTATTATAATATAATATAATATGGTATACGTCGTCGTCGTCATCGTTTTTTTTTTTTTTTTTTAGTTAAATTGAGCAAAAACAAACTAACCGACCTGCAATAGGACGTCGACGAAAATGAAGGCCATGAAGATCGACGAGAATAATTTCCAAGTACATTCTTCAGTCGCCACGCGGTCTACTTCCATTGCGTTTAGTGAGTAGAATATATTTTATACCCACCTATAGTATTAAGAAAAATAAAAAAAAAAAGATTTTAGATGCTGGATTTTAAACTCTTACACAATACCGTAATGCAATATTATGGCGTTATGCGTATTATCCAAACGCGTAGAAAACCATTCTCGTTTCGGATCCGGTTTGAGGTTACAGGTTACGGCCGGAGAGTTTGCCGTTAATGAAAATCAATAGTCGATGCGTACCGCAATGTACGGTGTACGGCGTATAGTTTTGAAAATATTTGCGACTCGTCATTATAAACGGTCGTGCGACGGCCGAGTAAAAACCAAAATCGTCGCGAGTTGCGAGTTGAGAAGGATCGTTATACGAAATAAATTTTAAAAAATCACACTTATAGCTGTTCGGTTTTCGGGGGGCGACGTTTATTCGTGTGGGCAGGTCGTAGCAATATCGTTCCTTGTATTATATACGTCGACCCCTGGGCGCACGAAAAGGGGACGTGCAATTCTAAAACGTGACATAACAAATACTGCACCTGTATATTGCACGGTGCAACGAAAATTGGTAACAATAAAACCGCGTGAATCCCCGATGTTTGCAATGACGTGTTGCGTACCCATACTGTAGGGTCTTCAGGAATTTCACGTCTAATTTCTTATGAAATCCTTATTTTTTTCTCAAAAAAAAAATTGACCCGCGGAAAAAACGTTACATTACCCTTATTTTCGGGCGTGAAATCATTATTCATTTTTTTATCTTAAAATACGCGCATTAAAAATCCCGTAAATCGTTCAAGTAAAACTCCAAAATATATATTTCGACTAAAACTTCATCTGTTTGTGGAATTTTTAATACAAGTTTGAAAATCGAAAGTCTGTAATGGTTTCGCCTCTAAGCGTTGAAAGTAAAATAACAACAATGTCACGTTTTAAAACATTTGTTTCCGAAAAGTTTTCACACGAGGCATTTTTTTGAAAAGCATAACTGTTCCGTGGATAATTCGACTGTAACGTAAAATTCAGAAGACCCTGTATGCAGTTAAAACCATCGCAATAACCGAACGAATATTGTAATAATATACATGTATACATTGCAATACCACCTATTATAAAACGCACTAAAAAAACGAATAAAACAACCGAATACGCACGAAAAATGGACAAAGTGTGTTCGCCGAACAAATGATTTAAATGTATTTTATACGCAGTACACACGATCTAATTCAGATACGGTTCGGAAGACGTGATCCCCCTCCCCCCCAGTATATAATTTGTTTGTAGAAACCGTTGTGCGCGAGACGCATTTATTTTTTCCGTATATTTAATGTAGAATTACCGAAGGTTTACAACACATCAAGAAGAACTTTGTGTCGTGGCCCTGTTTTATTGTACCTAATCATTTTTTTTTCCGACTCTATTGTATTCGTTTTTTTAGCGCATAAACATTAAACCCTAGTTGTAATAGAACTATATATGAATGCATACGTATTTTAAATAACGAATATTCGTGTATGTAAATATGTATATAAAAAAAAAAAAATTATTTTAATGATTCAATAAACTACAAAAAAAAAAAACAAGTGTACTAAATTATAAATCGTTTCAAAAGGAACTCGTGTTGTTATTATGTGCATACGTATATATGTTCTAATAATATAGGTATGCACGTCGCAGTGTAACGCGCGGAAAACCTTGACAAATATGATTTTTTTTTCTCTTCAAAATAATTCAAATATCAAATTAACGACACTCTTTTATGCCGGCTTTATAAGAATTCCATTAGAAAAAAAAAAAAAAAACGCCCGATGAAAATTGCGTTCCATCGAAATCGCAATTTAAATTAAAAATATTTTATAATACTATATATTATTATATTATTATTACAGCCAAGCGTATTCGGGATTTCGTCCGGGGTGGGTAGGTGATATTGGATTTGAACATTGCGTTATTTGTATTGTGCAATATGCATAATAATATGTACTTAGACTGTAAAAAAACACATTTTTAACTAACAAAAGTAATTACTGAGTATAATTCAAAAATTCGGTTCTAAAATTATTTGTTTATTGTAACTCTTATTCTGCGCTCAGAACAAAACGAAGACTGCTGTAACTCTATGTGTGAGAAGTATTATTATATCAGTTTACTTAGAATCTCCTTCGTGGTCTGCACGAGTCTCGAAATGTATACGTGCCGGTTTTTTTTTCCTATATATGTTAACCATATACAAAGGTGCCGGCACAATTGTTTTATTTTTCTGAAAAAAAAAAAGAATTTCGAAAATAGGTAGTCGTATATATAACCAGATTTTAAAAATAAAAAAAAAACCGTCAAGGGGTGATGTACATTATCTCCCTGATCTCCCTCCCTAAATACGCGCCACTAAAATAATAGGGTATACACATTGTGTCTAAAAATAATTCTACGTTTACATCTATTTGGTCCCGGGCAAGGGGAGCTCGTTATTATTGTTATTTCCCTCCCCCCCCCTCCCGGTTTCGTCTAATGACGTGATTATTTTCCCTTTATTTTTCCGGTCTAAAAACCCGTACGCGTACACCGGCTCTGCGTCTCCACGGCGGGACCAAACGCGTATTGATTATTTTCCGATTTTCTCGTAGTATAAGTATACGAGTACATGTACTTTTACTATGCGAAAACCACCGTACGTAGGTAGGTAGTTAGGCACCCGCGCCGTGCAATAATCGCACGTGCTCTCCGTCGGAAAGTAGAAAAATAATAATAACAATAATATAAAAAAAAAAATTAAAAGCGACAACACTATTGTTTTCCGACGACGTTCGAAGTTCGAACTGTATAGATAATGTATAATAACGCGCGGCGTTTAAATTTAGCAAAATGACACGCGCGCACAAAAACGCCGAACCGACGATAACCGGTTTCTCGCGCTACGCATTTCGCACACGATACAATTATTGTTGTAATAATAATATCGTTTAAAAAATACCTGTATTCACCCGACTAGCGTTTTCGTAGGTACCTTAGAGAGGAAAAAAAAAAGAATTCCCGTACACGCGCATAGCCAATTTCTTTCAATCGCGTCGCGCGGCGCGACGTACGGTAACGTAAAAGCGTATACCGCGCGCACTACGCTCACGTATTCGGATCGAACTTCGTTGAAGTTGCGTGTGCGCGCGCGTGTGTGTGTGCATGTGCGTGTGCGTGTATTCGCGGTGAGTCGGAGCTCGAGATCGACTATACACGCCGTTCGCGTATTTCTCCGCCTGTTCAGTTTCGCGATACTTATCGAAAACGTTCGCGCCGGTTCGAAACACCGAGTACCGGCCCCTGTTCAGTTCCTGCCGCGCCCGGGACCGAACGGGCCTTCAGTTTCTGCGCGTCGTTTTTTGTTTTTCGCGACCGGCCGATTCAGTTGGGTTTGAAACGAACACCGAACGCAAACCGTTTCGAACCGGTGCTGCCGACCGCCCGATCCGCGGATCGAATCGGACAGAAACAAACGTTACAATCCGTTTGATCCGGATCGCACGTACCGATCCGGACTCAGGCGAATATTCCAAAATAGGCGGTTTATTATTAAAAATGCTGCTCGTATTGTTATTTATTGCACGCCTTTATAATAATTATGCTTGGTGTAATTTTATAATTGAAGTTTGAAATACACGTGTTTTGTATTGATACCGGCGGTTGTGCAGTGCTGCGTTGCCGCGTCGCCGCTCAACACGGCAACACCGCGTCGCGTGGCCGGTTCAATTTAAAACCACGCGTTACGTAATCCAGATCGGATCCGAGAATCCGGATTAAACGGTTGTAATCCGGATTCCGGATCGGTCAGAACTGGTGTTCCAACGCGCGCCGTTCTCGTCCGTTCCCCCCTCCCCCCCCCGTATTGTTAAGACGTTACACTCGCAATAACATGGCGTGCTGTCTCAGTGTGCCCACCAAGCGATAATAATACGCGTTGCGCACACCGCGTAGAACTCGCTCGTTTTCGGTGTTTGAGTAAAAGCGCCCGTTGGAAAATTAAATTTGGACGATATTCCGGAGCGCAAGACGATACGCGTTTCTGTTCTGAAACGTTATAGCCGTTCAAAAACGACGGGTCACTCTTTGTTTACGAACGCGATGCGCCGAACGGAATAATAAGAAGTCCGCGTCGTCCCGCCCTTCCGGAATGCCGTCCACTTTTGATTTTATAACGGCCGGTTTTCGCCACGCGAAATCGAATTCCAGCGAGTCCAGCGCGGTCCGCGTGACGTTCGCGGGTATTGCTGTATCGCCCGTTATAGCCGGACAGCACGCGCGCGGGTATGACGTCGTCCTCTTAACATTATTGTCGACCGCCGAAAAAAAACGTTACTGCCGCGCATTGCGACGCCACGGTGTACGACACGGTTTAATATTATGATAACAGTGATTTTTACGCGCCTCTCCCGTTCATTATTATCGTGAACATAAAATATGCGCATTGTCGATAACGACGAATCAACAAGTCGTATCAACCGACACGAGGCGCCCGCGCAATAATATTATTACGTCTGTAATCGATATTGACAATTTTACTCTTCGCTCGTCATTTTTTATTCTTTATTTTTTTTCTTACACCGTCCGTTTGCGCTGTCGACACTGCACACTCGCGGTACTATACCTCGCGCATATGTTTATTATAATAACGCGTGCAATTTGTTTAATGCCGTGTCTATAATAATATTGTATTACAAAAGCGACAACCGTTTAAATTTAATAACGATAATTGATAATATATTACACTTATCGTATAATATACGCGAGCGTTTGGATAATTTTTTTGTTCGACGAAAAAAAAATCATTGTAAGTCTCGTGTTTTACGTATCGTGTGAGATTCGTATATATATATATATAGTGAGAGAGAGGGGGGGAGAGAGTAATCAACTGCTGTGACGTAGTTTCGATAATATTTCGGTAGACGACTGCCGAGTGACGGGGGAGGGGGGGGGGTCGAACTTACCGTCGGTTAATATCGCCGACCGGTTTATTTAGCGTAAAAAAAAAAAACAAACGACGGTTTTCGTGACGTTTAAATCGTGCATCATTCTGTTTCGAAAGTTATACGAAAACCGTCGTTAAATCCGTGTGGAAAATTGAAAAATCGACCGCAACAACGATCCGCGGGGACGTATATGCCGTGTAAGGTATACGGACGCGATTTTCGGTGATTTGACGTTTTATTCCCCGCGGGACCGAAAGCCGGAGACCGCGGGGCCGAAACGTCGGCGCGCCGGACGTGGCTACTGAACGTTTTTCACCCGTCGCCCGCCCCGACCGACGACACTGTTGCTGCTGCCGATCAATTGCGCCCGGAATCTAATGAAACGAGACGGCGCGGTTTTAAAATAATATGTGATGTTTGCAATAATCCTATTCCGCGCGTAAAACGTCCGAAAACGACAAACCGTCGTATTATACCACAACATCAGTCGTGTAGGATACGCGCGTTATATGTTACTAAGGTTACGTGCCTTTGCACAGACGACAACGGCAAATGCGTTTGGAAACAATAAAACAAATAGTAATAATAATAACAACATTATCGATAATGCAGCGGTAAAAAATTAAAAACATTAACGCCTAGAAATCTCGGAAATCGTTGAAAATATAGTTCGTGTAACATAATTATATATATACGGAACCGTAATATTATTCGGATTATTTAGAGTCACGGCGGTAAAAGAGGCGTCAAGAAGGGTTTCGGTTTCAGATAAAACGTATACGCGCGCGCGCGTGTGTGTGTGTGTGTTCTTCCTCTCTCTCTCACTCTCTCCCTCTCACTCATTCTGTGTGTGTGTGTGTGTGTGTGTGTGTGTGTGTGTGTGTGTGTGTGTGTGTTTCGCGTTGGCTATTTTTGCCGCATTATCGAACTTGGGGTCCATAACCTTGCAGCGTTTGCATTTCACCGCGCGCGCGTTGTCTACAATAATAATAATAATAAAAAAAAAAAAAAAAAAAAACCCGAAAAAAAGAAAGAAAAAAAAACACGTCACGACCCGTATAGAAACCGCGGTTATAGTTATAACAATAATTTACAACCGATACGAATATAATATTATAATTCAATTTACAAGCAGCGTGCACACCGGCGTTTGTCGACAATTCGGTTTTGAAATTAACGAATGCGCCCGATACGTGGGTAAGTATTTCCGTGGTCGTCGGCGCGATGTATTCAATTCGATACGATAATTGCGTTCGGGCGTTCCGTTTGAGAAATAAAAACGAACCGCGTTCGTTTTTTTGCCGAACAAAACTATTAATTTTCGTCGACGTTTTTAGGGATTCGTGCGTTATTATTATTGTAACCGCAAAAGGCTCGTATAAAACGTTATACTATTATTATTGTTATTATTATGCACTTGTACGCGCGTGTAGTACATAACGTTAACGGGTTTTTAAATTAATTAACACGTATATTTATGCTACGATATTATTTTACCTACATTATACGAACGTTTAATATTTATTTTTTTTTTTTTTGTTGTTTTTTTTTTTAATAATAATCAATTACAGATTGGGTTGTTAACTTTTTACTCAGAAATCGTATGCATTTAAAACGCGTGACGAGAATATTATTGAAAGCGATATTTTTCGTTAACCGTATTTATGAAAAAAAAAAAAAAATATGGACGCCCAAAAATATCAAGGGAACGCAGTGGGTGGGTTCGGGCACCGGATTCGTATGCATAATGTTATACGCGTATTTTTATGGCGCTCCAAATTGTACTTTCACGGTCCATTTCACTAAAAACACTATTTTTTTTTTTTTCAAATGACAAATCTTAACAACTCCCTCCCCCCCCTCCATTGGTATCGCGTCATCAAAAACGAAGTTATAATACTTTCGACAGTCGTCGTCGTGTGAACCGCCGCGACGTGTATTTGAATAGCCGGTGCCCAAACGAGTTGTCAAAGATATAAGCCCGTGATATGCCCAATTGGAGGAGCTGTTAACAATATCGAAATCGACGGTCGTTTATGACGTCATTGGTCATCGGTGACCAAACGCGACTGCGTGTTGTGTTTATTGTGTACACGTATACACCGAATTACTTAGGTAAATTATTGTGTCCCTCGTGAATGTCTCGACGACATCGTAAGCAACGGATATAGAGAAAAAAAAAAAAAAAACACTGAACGGCGACGAGTTATACGTAATACGGCCGACGGACGATAATTTGAAGATACAAACGCCAACTGCAGCGGGATAAGTACACCGGACGTCCGGACCGGTACGGGAAAAACGAAATAAATATCACTTTTGATACAGACGGATAATAATATACCGTATATAATGTGTCTCGAGTGAACGATATAGGTATTGCCGAAGTGTGTACATTTCGCGGCATTTCGTCTCGCGGCATTTTCCCGCGCGTTTGCCGCGGGATGCCAATAGTGTATCGTATCGTCTATGCCCTATGAATTTTTTTTTCCTCCGTTCTCCGCGTTCGAAAGATGTAAATTTGCAGTTTTAAACGTCACAGTTAGTGCAGTACAGAGGGGTACTCGCGGCTCCTTTTATAATCGCGTTATTATTCGAGCGGTTTTTGAAGAACGATAAAAAAAAAAAAGACCACAAACCAATTATCGTAATTTTTTTTTTTCTTTCGCCTCCTCCTACTACTACTACTACGCCGACGACGCTGTTGCTGCTCGGCCGTTAATAACATTTTATATCGCGACAATGGAATTTAAAAAACAGTTATTCATTTGTAACCTCTTATTATTATATATAATATAGGTACGTATTATATTTTGTTTTTTTTTTCCGTTGTAACCGCGTTTAGCCACAGCGTAATAAATAAAATGTATAATTATATTTTCATATATTCCAATTATTGCTCGGTAATACATTTAAATGCGAAAACATTTTATTTTTTTTCCCTCGTAAAATTCTAGTTGTTACGTTTGGTTTTTTTTTTTTTTTACACGTGCGTACTGCCGGTTCTGAACTCTACGATACAACATTAAATGTAATATTATTATGTTTATGCGATTATGAGTATATTTTAGAGTTAAACGACCCGTGTGTAGTATATATATATATATATATATATATATATATATATATATGAATATAGTACGCGAAAAAAAAACCATGGAGAGAGGGTACAATAATTACCTATAGATGTCGATTTGCATAGTTTTTTTTTTTTCTATATTTGAATATGTATATTAGGTGTACAACGCACGTTTGTGTATACTTTTATCGTATACGTGGTTGTACGAATGAATTGACGATTCTGAAAATTTCGTAATATTATGCTATATAATCATTATAATAATCCGTATATAATAGACGGTTCGCTAACAAAGAAAAAAAAAAAACACTAAATGAAATTAAATACGAGAACGTTTTTTTTTTTTAGCGTATCGCACCCGTTCGCCGTTATCATAAAATGTATTCATTAGCGGAGTTTAGTATGTATAGAGAAAAAAAAACTATCTATTTTATCATTTTTCGCACATATCGTTTTTAAACAACGCAGATCGAGCACAAAATTATAGGCGTGAGTAATGTAGTGCGACGTTGCCGCGCTCTTTATTATTATTTTTATTATTTTTTACATTCCTAATTATAAAACGTGTACGAAAATCTACCCGTCGGTCAAGTCCTATATAACTGATACCGCTCCAAAAGAGTCCGGTGAGTACTCTCATCATATGAACGGTACAAACCTAAATCCTTGTCCGTGGAAAACCGAGACGGGTTTAGAGACACAGCCAAGACAGGGGGTAAACCCCACGACGGGATGGGTGTCAAGTCCGACGGCGAATCGGTCAGTGGGCTTGCAGTCATCATCGTCGTATCCGAGAAAAAAAAATCCTGTGTACCAAAAAGAATTATGCACTCTGCAGTCGTACTTCTCCGCGGTCTATTATTTTACATAATAACAGTGTAAACAATAGTAATAAAATTAAAATAGTTTTCTTGTCCGTGACAACCGAGTTACCGAGGTAACCTAGAAATCGACAAATAAAATTTAAATAATGTTTCAAAGATACCGAAAGTCCCCGCTAGCTGTCCCGTCCGGCGTTGCCCGTGCCAATTTTTTCGTTATTTCGTCCGTGTCACCGTGGTGTAACACACGAATAAACAAAATACATAAATAAACAATTAGATATTCGTGTAGGTTGGATTTTCAAAAATTCTTTACGGATTCCTACATCATAATTATAAGCTATCCGTATGCTTGCGGTTTTTCGGCTAAGCGATGATGCAAATCAGTCAGTCAGGACATATAATGTTATATACACTCTGTTGCGATTCAACGTTTACACGAAACATTTTTCAGACGGATTCGTTTCGCCGCTCGTTATTTTGGTCCCCCTTCGAAATTCACGGTTTATAATATTTCGTATTGTATTACGTACCGAAAAAAAAAAATCATACTCGCGGAGGACTCGTGAACGACGACGATGAAATGTCGCCGTTTAAATGTTTAAAACTCCCCGGGGATCCCTGCAGTATACGTGCCGCGATGAGCTCAATCGTCCGGACCCCGTCGGGCCGCCACTGCCGCAATGTGTTCCGATGGTTACAATTATTTATACGGACCGACGTAATTTGTTGGACGGGTTTTCTCTCTCTACGGCGCGCACGTTTTTATAATAACAAACGGCGCTGTATAATATACAGGGTGATCAGTATATGGCTCAAACCGACGATATCCCCGGAGGATTTTCAGCGGATTCGATATCTGTTTTTCCTCTCCCCCTCCTCCACAATCGCAATGCGAAATCTTTTTTAGGAAAAATGTTGAATATTCTTTATTTGAGTTTTTCTTTTTTAAAACGAGACTGTTATTTGCGAATCGAAAGCGTATACTCGTAGTATTCGAGGCAAAAATCGTGAAAACCTCGCGAAAATAAAATGTAAGCTTAAACGACGATTCCGTACAGCGATCGGCCAAAAACAGAAATCGAATTCGCTTAAAATCTTCCGAGTAAATCGCCGAGTTCGTGCTGATAAACGGGATCGCCCTGTAGACAATATATAATGGTCCGACACATGAAACGTTAATGCCGAGGCTCCGGCGGCCTGTTCACTTTATAATAATATAATATATGGGTACGATCTGTAAACGTTTTAATTTATTTATTTAGTTTGAAAAACTTTTCGCGTCGGCTTCTCGTACTATCGTCGTGATTGTTATTCGGTAGGTGTATAAATAATAATTCGCGCGCCCGTTTTTGTAAACGCTGAAAATTCAATAATTGCGCGGGTATACGTTTTCCCGCGGGTATTATACCCACTACGCCTACACGGATCGACCCGAAAACGTAATAACAAAAGACGGACATACTTCGCACTCGTGGGTGGGACGCTGTGGTTGTAGGCGAAAAGCTTGGAAGGTTTAGAGAGAAAATTTAATGCTTATCAGCTGTATATACGCAACGATTAACCACTGATAAAGAAATGCGATTCTGCGCGGGGTTCAGTTTATAGCGTTGCTTTATCAATAATATATTTGCGAATTGTGGCAAAATTATTATATAATATACATTATAAAATATTTGTTTAAATATTGTATCTATTTTCCAGTTTTTCCTACGTTTTTTCCCATTTGTCGGGAAAACTCTTGGTAAAATCAAAAATTGACCTCCCTACAATACCTCGGATTTCCTTTAAGAAAAAATGCCATCGTTGTAAGTCGGAGCGAAATTGCTGGTAGAAATGTTGTTTATAGATTAAAAAAAAAAAATAATAATAATAATAAACATCATTGTGAACCGATAAATTCTTCGCCCCCACTCAGAATCTAACATAACACAATACTGTAAGGGGACTATGTTTTCGTAACGGAGGTCGGAATTTACCTACTCGCTAAACAAACGAGAAAACTGCCGAATCGCGATACAAAAACACCGCCCCGCGTAAACATGTTCCGATCGTGTAATTACCGTGGTTTACGGGCGTTATCGTAATATTGTGACGGACACTTGCCAAATAGCTTGTGCAGACTATTCCAGTGTCCTGTGACACGCGTGTATATTAAACGCGACCGAATTTGATCCGATTTGACGGGAGGGTCGGCGGCGCGCGGGACTTGAGAACCGTGTACGGCGAGTTCGGGAGCGGTCGGAAACGCATTGCCGACCGGATTTATCGTACGGGAATAAAAGCCGCGTACAGATGGGCGGCGGCGGCGGCAGTGAGAAAATCGCCGGGCCTCGCACACCAAGGAAATGAATAGAATTTAACGCCCGGGCACCGGTTTAATACCGTCGAATACGTTATGCTTGCGCGAATGATTCGAAAAACCGTCCGAATAGTTTTTAAAAACTATATCGAGACTGTCGGTTGTTAGTTTGCGCTCGTCACTATATTGCGCGAACCCGACCGCCGTCGCCGGTTCGCCGGTTTTAATATCCGAAAAGGTTCTGAAAGGATTACACGCCCGATACACGCGCGCGCGAAATAATAATGAACTTTCTCCCGCCCGCGTTCGCGGGCTGGCGGTACGTCGTCGCGGATATTAGTTTTCTCTCCGAAACGCAACAATATTATTCTATACGCTGTTATCGCGGCGATGATGACGACGACGACGATGATGATAATAATAATTATTATTATGCAGTTTTCGAGATTATCCGCCGCGTCCGCAGACGAATCCGCCCCCGGACGATCCAATGCGTGTGGCGTTCGATTTTCCTCCGTTCCCCCGGAGCTCGTCTTTACTCCGCGTTACCCCCGCCCCGCAGTGGCGACACGAAGTATTTTTTTACCTCGAATCGCCGATTTAATTCCCCGCCCAGCCACACCAACCTACAATACCCCACCACCCTACCGCAAAAGTGTATTGAAATTTAATAAATTCCAATAAAATCCGTCAAATTTATCAAATTCCCGCAGTCTAAAATTTGTTTAATAAATTTTTGATTTTGTAAAAACATAATATTTTTTTCGTCATATTTCTGAACAGCTAGACACCCACGAACCACCCACCCGTTTTTTTGTGAATCACGTGATTCAAATGTACGCCTTTCGAGCCGTCACTGCCTCCTATACGAAATTAGTACGGCTCGGACGGATAAAAAACGAAAAAAAAAACAGAACTAAATATCGTACACCTACTGATTCAGTGCTTATCGTTCTCGGCTGGCAACTTGCACTCGTCCTAATTTTTGAACTTGAATAATGTTTGCGAAATTTCGGAAATGATAAGTCCACCCGTTCAAGTGCTTCAAAAGGGTTGAAGTTTATAAAATATGAATTGATTTTTACGTTTATTTAATTTTTATCGTACGAAAAATGTATCAGAAACTTTATTATTGCGAACAAGATTTCCTACAAAAGAGCTCTGTGTTAACATTTCAGTCAAACTTATCGTTGTGTGTAAAACAACGATTTAAAAGATGGCAGATTTGTATAATACCTATAGGAAAATTCAAGAATTCAACTTGATTTTTTTTACTCACAACGTCAAGTTTCGCTAGAATTTTCAAGAGAAAGCTATGTAGTAAGAAATCTTTTTAATAATAAAGTTTCTGATAAATCGTTCGTACGTCAAAAATTAACGTAAAAACAACCTCTTTTGTTTTGCAAACTCAAACAATCCCTTTGATGCACGTGAAGCGGCGGAATTATCATACCCAAAACGTACAAAAATTCGTTGACAATGTATTTAACAAAATTCCGAGCCCGAGCGAATTCAAAAATATTTGAAATTTATTTCCAGCTATAAAGGACCGCCCTAAATATTATATCGTGTACGAAACTGAAATATATACAGACATTTTAGAACGAGGGAGAGGGGAGTAAACTTATGCTGCGCGCGTGTATTTGAAAATAACGAGGAGAGAAAAATCTGCAGCCGAGCGTAACCCCCGAAATCCGTTCCGGTCTCTCGCGCTACTGTACGCGGCGGAAACTGTTGAAACTGCGGAGTACGAAAGTTTCGCCAATAATAAACCCGCCCGGGCCATGTACACGTAAACAGCGTACTACGTTTTATTATGACACGCGCATTACGCGCGCCCGGAGGGGAACCGGTTACCGGGTTACCGGTTAGCCACAGTCCTGAGAATACCCGTTACGGTCACTCGACCGTGACCACAATAATTTCGCGTCGATATCGCACGTTGTGTCCGCGCGTTTGTGTAATGTGTAATCGTCGCGTTGTACAGTCGATCGGAAAAAAAGAGATTTTCGTTCGGTTTTCATCGACGACCATACTATAATAATAATAATAATAATAATAATAACAACAACAAAAATCATAACATTACTGCTGTACGTTGGTAATGAATCGATCAACGGTAAAATGAAACGTTTTCGTCCGCGGCGATGACTGTACGTCGTTGTCCCCGAATAGCGTCCGAAACGCAACAGAGTATGATATAGAAGGTATTATACGCGTCGCAGTCACGGTTGTTTGGCACAAAAAAAAAAAATAAATAAAAAAATAAACTGCTCTATCGGACGATGTGTTTTTTTTTTTTTTTTGTTTTTCGTATATGTATACTAATGTTCGAAGACTATACGGGAATTTAACACCGTTAGAATACTATAATAAACGTAAAAAAAATCGTACTATAACGTAACACGAGACGATTAATCGGATGTCGCGTACGGTGTTTATAAGGTGCGGTGTATTTTCGTTTTCAAATCGACATTGGTATTGTCAGACTCGCATTAGCGTAAACTCATATTTTCGTTGATTTTAATAATACGACGCCGCACGCAGAGTCGAATTAAAATTAAACGCAACGGACGATTTGGGCAAGTGATTTTTATTTTTCCTGTCTATTTCAGTAGTTTACGTGAAAATTTATATTTTTTATTGGTTTTCGGGTCTTCAGCTCGTTAAGCTTTTTTTTTTTTTTTTTTTTCTATAGATGCTATGCGAGCCGTAATGAAGTTATATAAGCGGCGTTTTTTGTCGACTTTAAGCGTTACAAGTCCCGAAACCCGCCAGCGAACGACGATAATATTTCTATCGAGACTTTACGGCGCCATAAATTCAGGGCTCGGGTTTTATAGCGCTGAAAAAATAATAATTGAAATAAGCGCTGTATAATATGACCTAAAAATCTCCGAATAAGTTGGTATGGTATGCCATAAAAACACGAACAGTTTAAAACGGCAACAAATAAAATGTATTCATATTCGTTGAATATTTTGGAAATACAACTGATAAGAAGTCGGACTACTTGACAACAGACTGGAACATGAAACGGGACTGTAGGTGTTTTTCTTACGGGTTCGAAAAAACGGCGAATAAAATACGAAACAAATCGTTCATTAGACGTGTTGGCGATGAGCAGCGCTAAAAATCTGAAACGCTTCAAATTCGCGGATAAATCTTACGAACGTGTAACGCTCACTCCGCTAATTTCATCTGTATCCTATAATAACGTGATAATAATTAGCGAAACGCTGTGAATCCCGGGCCCCTGTCTAAGCACACCGATAAAGTCGCGTTTACACGCTCGACAAATTAACGGTGATGAATGCGCGCACGGGGATTTGTCGAATTTCCGTTCGGCTTTCGGCAGATTAACGCGCGTCCGAAAAACATTCGTCGTCGAACTTTTATGCATTTTATTTTTTTCCGTTTTTTATTTTAAAAAAAACTACACCGTCGACGCCGTGCGGTTTGTCTGCGCGCCGCCGACCCGTCTCGCGTATTAAAATATCTATTGTATTTAGAAGGATTGTAAAACGATTTGTGACCGAGTCTCGAACAAGTGTAGTAAAAAAACGTCGCGACCACCGCGGCGGCGATCGTTACGCCAACAGACTGTTCGGCGAAACACGATTTTTTTCGTACGGATTACGTGCACGGCCCCGGATCCGCCGAATTCCGAGTCCTTCTCCCCGCTCCCGGGCGCGCGCAGACCCCGCGGCGCGTTTTTCAAACGCGAGGTCAGGTCGGGTCGATCGACGCGGGGTTGTAATTCGGCGCGTTTCGAATCCGCGGCCGCACCGTCGGCGAAAACCGCCGCGGAATGTCGCGGGACCGTCGGCGAAATTCCGCGTCCGAATCGGGAGTCCCGCGGGGGGGGAACAACGAGTCCGTAAATAAATACCCGACGCGCGCTCGCCGCACTCCGTGTGGTGAGCACGCAGGTGAGCCCGGGGAGGTTATTGTTGTTATTATTTTCGTGTTCCCGCCGCCGCGCGTTTTGTACGTCGCGCCCGGTAAACGGGCGGAGCGGATGAAAACGAGTAAAACCACGCGACCCGACAGCGGAAATCTCCCGGCATTCGACGTTTCGTAAAAAATGCACATTGATTAGCGCGTAGCAGTACGGCGGCGTCGCGAACCCCAACCCCCGCCCCAATAACGGTATAAAATTATTATTTTGTTTTCGAACGAAATGATTTTATCATCGACGGTCGGACGCCGCTGTCCGCGCACCGCGGTTCACCGATGAAATTGCGTTATTGTCGCGTACAAAAATATACGTCGTATTACTGTTACGTTTAACCGTACGGTGCTCGGGCGGCGGAAATGTTATTATTGCAACAATATTGACGTGTTCCCGCGAAATCCTGCGCGTTATAAATAATTCCGTGTTTATGCGTAAAACCGATAACCCGGTTAATGGTTCGCCGGATTCGCTATAAAAACTTTTCCGCTTTGTCGCCGCCCGAACGAAATGCGCGTTTATTTCGCGGACGGGAACTTTGCGCGGCGGGACGGCGGTGGGGAAGTTCAATGTTCATCGATCTGTGCGCGACGATTAACCGTCGCTAACGGATAACGATTCTGAGCGGAGTTCGGGTTATTGGTATCGCGACGCGGTATAAATGCCACGGTGGAATAATAAAATGTGCATTGTATATTTTTCCTATAGAGATGTTTGTTTAATGTTGTACCCATTTTCCCGCGAAATGACCGCCCTATAGCACCACCCCAGTATGGTCTACTTTCGGAAAAAGTGCTACGCTTGAAAATCCGTGTGAAATTAATGGTAGAAAAGTCGTTCACGGATAACAAAAAAAAAAAAAAAAAAACATCGTTATAAAACCAATACATTCCGTTCAGAATCTAATATACGGCTTTTGAACGGACCTAACCGTCGTCGAATGATCGGTCGGAAAACTGTCAAAGGTGTTTTCAAAGCCGTTTCGCGCGCGTAAACTCTCCGGACGACTTGTTCTAATTTCGTTTGTACGCGGCCGGCGCGTCCGGAAAATTCCCGACGGGACGACGTCGCGTCGTAAATAACAACCGCCGAACGAATCGCGCCATTCTCTTCTGTGCCCGCGCCGAAGCCCGTCGACGGGCAAACGGCAATTCAAACGGCGGATAAAACAGAAGAAAAAAAAAAGCGTCCCGTTTTTATTCGACGAACGGCGACATTTTCCTCGGCAAACCCGGCCGGAGGGGGGGGGGGGGGGAGGGCGATGTACGGTGCGTTTCGAGATCGAATTGCCCGCCGCGCACGTACGTTCTCGGGGTTGTTGAATTTCTACGCCGTCCGGGGTGTAACGGGTACGACGACCTCCGGCCCCGGGCACGCCACCGGTCGCGGTCTGCGTGGGGTGTAATGCGAACGCGTCGCCAAAACCAGTGTTTTTGGAGCGTATTTAACCGAGCGCGCGTTTGGCGTCGAAACTGCATCGCGTCTTTGCCGTATTTCTCTGTACGGCCGCGGTCCAGCGCGTGACGCCGTAATAATTTCGCTGTCGTTCCACGGGGTCGGCGGAGACCTTGGCGGTTCTGAGCATTATTTTAGAAAGATCGAATGAAAAAAAATAATAATAAAAAACGGCGAACCGTTGAAACGCTGCAGTTCGTCGTAACCGTGAGCCATTTAAATCCTAAATTTTATTTCGCGTGTATTTGTGTACGTTTTACGGTTTATCAGCGTGTAGTTTTCAAGTGCTATTATAATTTTTAAGGACGCGTGTACTCGGTATCTTATCTTATTGTATACCGCGTATTGTATACGCATTGTTCGCTTTACATTGTTCCAATTCGCGCGCACTGTTGTACGATAACACACAGTCGCGTAGATCAGAAACAGTTAATCTCAGTTGACAAACGGTCGTTGCGTGTCAAACTGTTCATTTCGAACCACAAATGTTTTCGTACATATCGTTAATAAAGAAAAAATAAATAAATATCGGTTGTACGTCAAGTTTTTAGTGTGTAATTTCGATAAAAAAAAAAAAAAAAAAAAAAAAAAAAAACAATTTTTAGAATATATTTTAGTGCGTATTTGTTATTTTATTTTTTTTTTGTTTTTGTTGAGCCACAAAAGTCCCTGGGCCTACATAATTGTTGTGCTTCCATTGGAAATGCGCGAATCCAATAAATGTGTACAGCGAAACCGACGAACCGCGCGGACAATAGACGCGACGTAGTTTATTGATCGCGCGTACACAAGACCGCATAATAAACGGGGAATTTCGCGCGTTATTTTTTCTCGGTTCCGTTTTCCCGGCGGCGGCGTCCCCGCTTTCGAATTTCCGTGCCGAACCCGAGGCCTTCGATTGTTCCGAAAGTCCCGCGCCGTTTGTTCCGTCCCGGTCGGTTCTCGACTTGTGCCGTCGATTTACGCGGGGCGCGGTGGGGGGGACGGGTGGGTGTTGCCAAACGCATTAATCGAGAGCGAGTTCACAAACGACCCGGCGGTGCGCCGCAGCATTTCAATTCGTTTAGGTTCGCAGCGTCTTTGAAATAAACGACACGTGTTGCGGCGGAGCGGGACGCATCACACACGTGTTTATGTTGTACACGCGTTGCGCAATGTTTTTTTATAGCGTGAAAAATGCACGGGACGTAAAGTTCGATCGCGCCCGCGCGTTGCGATGTAATAAACTGGCGCGGTTTTCTCACGCCGGTTTCACGGTGAAAACGAAGACGGGTGTACAACTACGCGATTGTTGTAGCAGCGAACCGCTCTGTATACGCGTACGCGAAACGGTATAATTATTTCGAAAAATCTGCCGCGCGCGCACAAACGATATTATCGTCGTTTTCGCGTGTTATTAATGTCGATCGCTGTACGTTCCGTCCGCGTTAGGACGCGGTGAAACATCGCTCCCGGCGGCGGTACACCCGTAATATTTTCATTGTGTTGGCCCCGAGTGTAAGCGACGGAGATTTTCTCAATCCGTTCGTCTGCAATACCGCGCCGAACCGTCAGACGCGCGCGTTGATTGATTAACAAGTTGATTGCGTTGCGATCGCACGTAATATTGTTAAATAATAATAATTAAATTTCGTCGTGTCTGAGCCGCCGAGTGCTCTCAACGAATAATACGTTATTTTCGACGGACGGAACGCGAAAATAATATTGTCGTCCTGTCGACATTAATTATGCTGTTGTTGTTGTCGAAAATATTTCGCGTCGACAACAATATCGGATGCGGTATCGAATCGCGCGCGACGAGACGGGCGGCCTGTAACCTCCCCTCACCCCATCTCGGCGCGCCGCCCCACGATACATGTGTCTCGACGACTCTTGTTTTCTTCTTTTATTTTTTTATTTTTTTTTTTCCGTTTATTATCCCGTCGGACGTACGCGTGCGATTTTATCGCGCTTCTCGTCATGTGATTAAACGCCAGTTTACCGCACCGTCAAACCCGTAGTAAACCCGTATAGTGCGCGCCCGCAGAGGCGTCATGCGTGCGTTCAACGGCCGTATTGATTTGTATGGAAAACTTGACTTTTTTTTTTTTTTTTCGAAAAACCAGAGGCGAACGAACAAAGCCAATAAGAAACGGACAGCAACAACATCGTACGCGTGAAACGGAGCAATATATTTCATCTGACCGGCCCCTCTCCACCCCTCCCGCCCGGCGATCGTGTACCTGCGTGTACCGTTTCGGCGTTGTGCATTCACCGGTACATATCTCGTTAATCCGTAGTATTAGATGATAAAAACATTTTTTTTTTTTTTACAACTCGACTCGCGTTTGCGCGTTTATTATATTATAGCGTAGCACGTAACGTTGACCGAAGCGAGTGGTATAGATAAACGCGACCCACCGGTATATCTATACATAGCCAAAAGGGACGATGGGGACGGTTTTCGTGTATAATATTGTTGTTGTTGCTGTTGTTGTTGTTGTTGTTGTGTTCTCGTATACGCGGGGGTAACAAAGGAGAAGTACGGCGACGGGAGAGAAAAATAAAAACATACGACTCTATTGTACGCCGGTCGATGCTGCGTGCGTGCGTATAGAAATGTGTTTTCGACCTTTCCAGCGCGTATAGTCGTCGCGTACGCCGCCCGGGGTGCGTATTTACGACCCTGTCCGAGTTCGGCACGAGCGGTGCGCGTATATGCGCGGCGGCCCGAAAAATTTCCGGGGAAAAGATCGAAATCGTGTCGTTCATTTCTGCGGTCGACTAAAAAAAAAAAAAAAACAATTTGTTTTATACGTACGCGCGTGTCAATAATTAGCCAAGACTCTAGGACAAACGGTATTACACACGGGCCCGAAACGTCGTCAGCCGACGAGGAGGTCGCGATTTGTGCGCGCGGTCCTCGTTTCCGTGCCCAAGTTTGACACGGACCTTCACGTCACTGCGATTTGTATTATTAAAAATCGTAAATAGACGGCCTTTTTTTTTTCTCTCTATTGGACTCGCTAAAAAACGAATAAAATAACATAACGACAACAATAACGGACGATACCATCACGCAGTGCTATTGACGGTGTTTGCATTTCGGTTGTGCACGAATTTTTCGACGTGCGCGCGCAGCGCGTAATCCCTCGTGTACCGCGCGTTTAACGAGACTGACATTCGCCCAAAAGCGGTCTCGCCGCTCTTTCGGGGCCTAAAGCCCGAACGGCCGGAGCCACGGGGACCGTATTTCGTCATTCGTCCGGGTGCAGCAACAGGTGTTGTGAGGCGCGCGGGTCGAGTCCTCCCCGGTCACTCTTGTCCAAAGCCGCCCGTACGGCCGCCAGACACGGCTCCAAATAATACACGTATATGCAGTGTGGACGCCGCTTATAAGACTCACGCATATAAGGTTCAGTCGCTTAATAGACTCAAAGTCGTCTGGAACGGGTCCGGACGTATTCAAGTACATTATAGAAATTTCGGTTATAAGACTCACCACTCTGTTTGTAAGACATACAATTTTGTAAAAAAAAAAAAAAAATTGTAGAAAATGAGAGTTTTTGGTTGAAATTTTGAAATAAATCGGTTTTTAACAATTACATATTTTCGTAGATTATTACTGATTTCGATTTATGCTTAATAATGTGTGTATCAACAAATTGTATCGCATTCCACATTTATCGTAATTACTGTATAAGTTATAAATACGAAAATAAGAAAAGTTACAAAAGTGATGACGATGAGGAAGAGGTTAAACCACCATCAAACAAAGAGGTTCTAGACGCTCTAGAAGTGTAAGGACAGCTGTTCATCACCGAGGTAATAATTTTAATACAAAATATTAGTATGAACCGTATATTTCTGGAATATTAGAACAAAAAAAACAAACCAAAATTTTTTTTCATAAATAATAAGTGCGTAAATACATCATTTATAATTTTCTATGTATTTAAGTAGATTAAAATAAAACAAAATATGTCGTAAAAATATTCATAAATATATACATATTTTGTTTTTTTCCAACTTCGCGTATAAGATTCATTCGGTTATAACACTCGCTTTGTGCTGGTCCCGAAGTGAGTCTTTACGAGAAGACTCACTTTGGGACTCGCAGACCACTGTATACATTTCGTTGCCGGGCGCGCGTTACGATAACGGGTCTCGGACCGGCAGTTCGGCCGTGTAACGCGCCTCCCCCCCTCCCCCCGTGTATCGCGTTATGTGTTACACGCGCGTGAACCGTGCAAGACCGCCACCGGAACCCGGTCGGGCCGCGGGTGTCGGTCGGTCGCCCGGCGCCGAACGCGGATGCGTTCCGCAAACGCGCCGCCCGCCCGGCGTCGCGCGCGGCGTTTTCGCGCGCGACGCGACGCGCTCCGGGTATCGCGGGCGGCGCGCGCAAATCCGCCGCCGCCGCCGCGCAGTACCCCACGTTACGTATGCGCGTGTCGCGCCGTCTCTTTTGCACTTGACTCGTTAGCGACACTGCGCGCGTGTGTCTGTGTACAGGTACCTCGCGTCATAATGTGCGTACCGCGGCGCGTACGTGTGCGCCGATAACCTAGACCCGTATTTTTTTTTTTTTACATTGTTATCGCGGACGAGAAGCGAACAAAAAAACCGTAAAAAAAAAACTACGGCCGCGGAGAAAACGACGGCGCGATCAGCCGCGTTCGGCCCGCGAACAATCCCCGACAATATCGCAATATTATTGTTATCGGAGAACGCCGATAAGAATGCCGTTAACAAAAAAATATTATTATGTCTAAACGATAGTAAAACCCGGTTTTATTATTATTGGTTTTTTTTTTTTTTTCTATCGGTTTTTCTATTGCTCGTACGAAATTTTATCGTATCGCATAATAATATTGTTTGTTCGTTCCGAATACTCCGCGACGTATTATTTCAATCGGATTTTCTTTCGCGAAACAAATACCTGGACATTTTTTTTCTTCATAAAACATCATTACTTTTGGATTCCGTGAACGGCCCGAAGAAGCTGTAGTGTTTTACTCAGAATCGCGTTTTGATCGCAATGGTTTATCGTAGCTTTCGGCGTACAACCAAATTACCCTATAATGTATCCTACATATTATGTACGTTCCCAACTTCCCGCCTCTGCTGCGAGGCTCAAGGCCGTCTCGCGAAACACGTGCGACTCTTACATTTTGTATACGTTTTTCCCGGTACACTGTTGATTTTTTATGTAATTTCGAATAAGTTATTCGGTTGTTATTATTGTTATTTTTTAGCTCGACATTAAATCTAACAGAGCGTTATGCAATTCTACGCCATGTTACAATGAGTTCGATTACGATATTTAAAAGTGCTTTTTTGTTATTATTATTATTATTTCGATAGTCGACAAAAAAAGAAAACAAAAACAAACAAAAAATACCTTTTACCGGCTTTTGTACGCTTTTGTTATCAACTTCCGTAGCGTCGGTCGTCGACGATGGGTACGGGATAGTAAAAATTCACGACGATTGTTTGTGTTTAAAAGATTCCAGACGGGTTTGAAAGCGCCTTCGTTTGGCTTATTTCGACGGTTTATAGAATGAAAAAAAAAAATAATATTCTCCCGTGCTGATTCGTATTGAATGTTTCGTCGAGCGCTCGTCTCGGGGCATATTTTATAACGAAGTTGGTGGCGTAGCGATATGCGCCCACCAAATCAGGGCTCAAGGCGTTATTGAACAAGCGAAGGCCATTCGAAAAGAAAGACATTTTCATTTTTTTTTTTTTTTTATAGGCCTTTACACCTCGGACATTGAAAGTTCTAGTTAAGCCGCCGAATGAAGATTATTTTTCCGTCGAACTCTGCGTATATAATTACAGGAACCTCGGTTGTAAAACCGTACACACGAGCGAGGTCGTATTTTAGACGATCCGTTTGGACGACGGACATTTCGGCGACGTCATTTTCCCGTTTAAAACGTACGCGTTTCGTCCGGTTTCGTGGCCCATCTGTCGCCCGTCGCCGTATTGTTTCGCGCGGGTCCCCGAGTACGTGACCCGAGCGCCGGCAAACGCGTAAATTGTTACACGATCCGTGGCGTATGTGACCGATTTCGGGTTTGCGAAAAAAAAAAAAAAACACCCGATAAAAAAAAAACTGGGTCAATATCCGCGCGAAGACGGCGTGTCGAACACGGGCGGTCAGAAAGTCAAGAGTTTGTATCGGAATTCTTCGACCGCGGACGAATGCCCGAAACGAGGTTATCGAGTTGTACCCGAGTAAAAATTGTTTTTCGAAAATAATGTCCGTAAATTATACTTCGGGAGTTTTTTGTTTTTCACTAATAATCGAGTATACCGTAAAAACTTCCGCGCGTTTTCCGAGCGTAGTAATTACATCACGGCGGTTCATTCGCTAGTGCATACCCGTACATTATAATTGGATGTACTTTCGAAAAAAATAAAAATAAAAACGAAATGAATCTTTTAGCGTTCGAAAAACCAATATAATATTAAAACGTCGCGCGCGCTTTAATATACGCGTATGGGCCTTAATGTCTTGATTCGTTTTTTATGAACCGGAGGAAAAAAATTAACGTGCGCAAGCAAATACGCCGCGGGCATATGACGAAAGAAACGATATTGCAATGTTTATCTGTAATACGTATTCTGGTGAAATAAATGTTTCTAAAAACCGCGGCGTAGTGTCATGCGCTAAACGTATTTTCCATAGTACATGAAGATTATAGTGTTATTGTAATTTCCCAGTATTTTAGAATATAAAATCACTTTTTTACGTCCGGTCCTTCACCTCGGTTTCTCGAAGTTTTCTATTTTTTTTACTTCTTGCTAAAAAAAAAAAAAACACTATTTAAAACAGTAAAATACACACACTAAATTCTACGTTCGACGTCTGGTTTCTGTTCGCGTTTTTTCATTTTCGTTTTGTTTTTTGTTTTTTTTTTTTTTTTTTTTGTGTTTATTGTTATTAAAATATTGCCAAGGTAAAATTAAGAAGAGAAAAAAAAACGTGTATATCTCCGAATAACTGCCGCGGTGTTGTTTTTTTTATCACAAAATATTGAATAACGAGTGTCGGTTAATGTAATTTAAAAACAGTCGCTCTTGTTTTCTCTCGGTTTTCCCTTCTGCGCGTAATATTTCTTCGGATGAATTATTCATCGAAGAAACTGTGTGAAAATACGAAAAGACGGCGATAATAATATGATAATAAAATGATCCGGCAGTAGTGTAAATTAGATTTCCAAAAACGGGTTCATTATCATAATAAACGTTTAAATCGTTTGATTTAGCAGTTAAAACGCGAACGTTTTTCGTATAGTTCGTAGGCGAAACAGAATAATTAATTCGCGTATAGTTATAATTACGCTGTTTTGTGCCGTATATATTTTAATCTAATAATTTTTTTTGTTTTTTGTTTTCTGTGTAAATGCGAATAATCGCAAAGAATTGCGCATAGAATTTTCACCTGCGGGGTCCGCGCGATAGAGAAAATAAAAAAATAAAAACCGTGTCGACCAAGAGTCTGAATATTTTATACCTGCCGGCTGCGCTTTAGCCGGCGGCGCACGGGTTTTTCGTTTGCGTAAAGTGCGCGCGGAACTAAATCAATTTATATTTACGTCGCGGAAAAATGCACGCGTTGTTTGCGCAGGTGATAAAAAATCGTACACATAATAATATACGGTATTTTATACGCGGCCCTTTGGATGTTCGAATATTATAATTATGTAGTTTTTTTTAGATTGGTTCAATGACTTCGACGGCCCTCCACTCGTTCCTCTTTCTATTTGGTTTTCACTACGTCTTCTATGATCCGTTTCATAAATAATGTTCTCGGTCTTTCGGTTTTTTCTTCTATCTGTCCTGTTATTATTATTGTTATCCACTCATTATTTCTCATTAAATGTCCAATTCATTTTTCCTCCTCTCTCTGATGATTTTTCGTTCGTTCATTCTGTGATACATCTCTTCGTTTTTAACTCTCTCTGTCCAAGGAATTTTCAAGGAATTAAATGAATTTTAAAAAAAGAAACACAAACATTTGATTCGGGCCAATTTTTCTGAGAACGTTTCGCACATTCCGCTCGCTTGTATTCGTACTTCTGCTAACGTTTAATAATATTCAAGTACTAGGTTTGTTGACATTACAGTTACATTGTTAATACCAAACTACTGTCATAAGTAGTTTATTTTTTCATGAACTCAATGATACCACAGTTCACTCTACATGACGCCAGTTTCAACGCGCACTGTTATCTTGTTAACATGCCTATATTTATTTAGCCATGGTAACAATTAACAGACTTGACAATTGACCGCGGTAAAAATACCCCGTGTCTCGCTCTCACGTCTCGAACAATCGGACCTCTGTAAAGGCGGTCATTGGCACTTGGCAGTGGTTCGATTATCTTTTGTGTTTTAAAATTTATCAACAACGGCGCAATTATAACATTTGATGCGGGCCAAAAAAAAAAACATTTAAAAATATAAGGCCGCCAAAGCGGTAGTCCGAATCTCTCAAACGACGTCCGGAACATTGTCCTCTTTTCGATTTTCGTTACGGGCGCTTTTGCTCTAGACCCGAAATCGAGCGAATCGTGCGCAGTTTGCGTGGGTTCGATTCTGCCGTATTGCCCGTCGGACCGGGACCGAGACACTGGGACTCCGGGTATCGCTTCCTCTTATCACGTCGTGTAAACGAATCTTTTTATTGTTTCCGCGGATTCGTCTTACGGTTTTCACGTTAACGATCATTGACGACGACGATTGTTTGAGAGTTTTTTTTTTTTTTTTCTAAACATACATGTGTATAACAATCGAAATCGCAAAGATACGCGAACAATTTGATTGAAAAAAATTATACAATAATTCTGGTCGATATTTCTACGCCGCTACGGCGGCTATAATATTACCATAAACCCGTCGTCTTTATTTTCAATCTCGTTCAAAAATATCGCGCGTGGATAAAACGATTGGGAAACGGAACAGATGACGACACGTGGTTTTTATATTTTAACAATATTGATCGGTGACGAGCGACGGTTTTATTCGCGCGCGTACTATAAATGTGTCCGCTCGGTATCAGACGTTATATAAAACAAAATATTGAAACGTGAAATATTCGTTCGCGCGACGTGAACTACGGTGATAAATCCGCGTGATAACGTGAAAAATATTTGAAATTGTTTCTGGCCCAAGGTTGTTCTACGATGGTTTCTGTACATCGTCAAATTAAGTAATTACTTAAATGTGACTTAATGCAATTATTCGTTGCGTATAAGCGACGTATCGAGCGGATTTAATCAATACGATTCGCTGCTATATGTACAGTGGTTGTTTTATGCATCGTACGAAAATTTAATTTTTACATGAATTTCAAAAATCCAGTACATCGTATCGCCGATTAATTGACTCGTAGATTTTAGACGGTTTTAGATATTTTAATAAAGTCAATCATTGGGTTCGGTCTGTCGGTAAAAGTCGGTAAAACAGTAATAGCAAAATAAAACCGTCTCATTGAACGACCGCAAAAATAAGAGGGGGCGGTATTAATCGGGAAAATGATATTCGGGGCGGTTATTAGCATATGGATTGATAGAAACCTGCAAAACGGATCCCTTCGTTCGCCTCGCCAACTCACGTCGGACTTTTAATCGGAAATAAACTCCGCGGTTCGTCTTGCGAAACCGCGTCGGGTAGGCGCAGTAGGGGAAAAAGTTCGATATGAAAACGTCTACTTTACGGAGTAATAAAATCTGGGTTTTAAAAATCCACGATTATTGTTATCATTTTCTCGATTGTTACATTTCTACGTATTATTAGCACACGTTTTACGCGGAGAACTACGCATCAGAATCGGGCGGGTTAAAACCAAGTACGGTTAAATTCAGAATCGATATTTCACAGGAATGTGTAACTTTCAGGAAAATATTTTACAAGCGGAAAAAGTGCAGGAACGATAAAACTTAGGAAATTCAAATCGGTTTCGTATTGTTCGTTTCAAATTTGACGCGGAATTCTGTCGGTTCCCGACTTGTACACTTTGATCTATGTATTTTTTTTTTCTTTAACGATTTCGTTGTAATAAACCAGTAGATAATACGGTTTTAGCAAGTACATAAGCCTGTTTTATTTCGAGTACAACGTTAACAACGAACAAAATTATTATTGTCACTTGTATTTGTTTGCAATACGAAACGAATATTATCGTACGAAACTTATATAGTTTTAATTCCTCAATTTTTCTCGTTCTTGTACGATTAAATTTGTTCCTTTTCATTTTTTTTTTTTTTTTTTTTTTTTTTATCGTTTTTACTTTTACGCGTTGCCCGACATTAACGCACGAGAGACTTGCATGTTCCGTAGGCTTCCCGACACATAACTAATATTATATTCTGCCGTAAGACCGCGGCCTGCACCGCACCGCGTCGTCATCTGTGTGCGCGCGAATCCGGGGTTTTCGCGTAGTCGAAAGCGGAAAGGGGGGGGGGTGTTGGAGGCCGGTAATCGTTAGTCGTGTTAAAACAGAGGAAACGCCGCGGCGAAATATAATATTATTATTATTATTATTATTATCGGAACGAACCCGCGTGTATAATTATCGATTAAATTCTCCCTCGCACGCGAACCCGACGACGGCCCGTCTCCGGGGTCCGAACCCGTTTATAACGATATAATAATAATAATAATAATAATAATAATAATAATCCGATATTAAAACTGGACATCTGCGACCCGAGACCCGTTTTGTGTGACGACTCGTCCGGCCACGTGTTCGCCGCGCGCACACGAAAATCTCGCGTACGCACGGGTGTTTCTCGTTTCTCGATTTCGCCGCTGCTCGCCGCGGTTCAGTTTACACGTTATTTACGTTCACGACCGCAGCGATGATAATGATGATGAAGATAATACGATAACAACGGGTGAAATCGTCGTTTTTCGAGCGACCGCGTGTCTGTCCGTGTGTTTTTTGTAAAACGATTTCCGAGGTCCCGGGGCCGAGTAGCCAACTCAACACCCCCTCCCCCTCCTCCAGTCTGTGTTGCGTGCGATACGCACGCGTCAATCATTATACAGAAACGGAGGCAGTGTTGTCGGATAGTTGTGTTCAAGGGTCGCCCCCCCCCCCGTTTGCGGTTTCATTCGTTAACATATTTTTCAGTTGTTAAAAATCGCGACGTTTCGTTTTTAAAATTTTCGTTACTTCGGTTTTACGCATAAATCTACGGGCTACGTGTTCGGCGAACAATTATCATCCGGGTCGTCGTAAGATTCGTATTATTTTACTATAATAGGCAACGAGAACGATGATTTTCTTACGTCAAAAGATAAGATGAAATACGATTTATTGACTTGACTCGCCTGTACCTCTCGTATAGATACGTCCGATTGCGGTATATTTTTCCGTGAAGCTCTGACTGCGGGCCTTTGATTTTTGATTGTGTATTCAAACTCGCTATATAATTATCACCGATTACCTCAACGAGTAAATACAAGACGCGATATTATGTTGTTTTCAATATTTACCAATTTTACCCGTATTTATTTAGGTACGCCGGATTCGCGACGTGAACATTTTACGTTTATAATCATAATGTAACTGTAATATTTAATGTGTACTATTTATACAGTTCACTCGTATTTATAGCGCAGAATTATACGTTTACGACAAATTTTAACGTCGATATTACTATTGTACGGTAAGGTGAAATGCAGTGTTACACAGAATGTTACGTACAGGGTGATTTGCACAGTGCGAGAAGAACTTTGTGACCGGTGTAAGACGCATTTCTGTAACCGCGATACGGGCTCTAAGGGAAAACCGATATAGGTTTTGTGTCCGGCGAATTTTCGGAAACATTCGAGATCGTGATGTAGACGAACAGGTAACTGCGGATAATTTGTATAATTTTCAAAGTATACGGTCTCGCCACTTTAAAGGTCCACTATTACGAGACGCCGCCGATCCTATGATATAGACCCGGCCGTTGATTAAATATTAATAATAGCCCGTTCGTCCGAAAGGTCTCTTATTCTAATGCGGTATTATATAGACCTTAATCCGCATTAAAGTCGCGGCGAAAATAATATTATATTACGTTCCGGTATTTGGCGTCTTTAATGGTTTCGCGTACTTACAAAAATACGAACCGGGTAAAAATCGGAATACGCGCGCGAGTACGTGCCGTGGGCGTTATGTTCCGTTAACTATAGATTATCGGCGGGAACCCGCAACACGTCAGAAATGTACAAACATGATAATAATTCGATGTTATATTATCGGGACGAAAAACAGAAACGGGTTGGAGGAGCAAAATATAAATACGGTGATAAAGTAGCTCCCTGGCTGTGGTTCTCGCGTGTTAATAATACATATAATAGACTAAATTGCTTACTGGTGATAAAACGTGAATGAAAAATCCGCCATTTAATTCGAGGCTCATGGGGCCTTATCAGTAAAGTTATCGTCCACTCTAATGTGTAATATCTGTGTAATATTATTAACAATTACGGTCTTGGTCACGGTGGTAAAAACACAGATTCAACGATTATCACAATATAAAAGTATATGATAAGGCCCATGGGCCTCGAATTAAATAAATGGTTGCCATTGGCTTCAATTAATCACGTTAGCAGGATACAGCAGTTGCCAATTTAGTTTATTATCTATATGACTGCGGTTAAAATGGAGTAACGAACTCGGAATTTCGATTAAACATAACAAATTATCAGCTGATTCGCGACGTGTTTTTCCAAGTTGAAAATTTCAGAGTCCGGTGCCGGGACAATGGAGCTAAATAAAATCCCTCTACGGGGCCGATCGATAATGTTGCGAAACTGCGTCGCGCGGTGGGGCAAGCGCGAAAAACGACGCGACCGGCCCGGGGACCGCGCGCAGCCACTGCCGCCGCCGGCACCGCTCGTCCGGCCCCGTATCGTTGACGTTTTGTCTCGTCGGGTGGTGTGTATCGAAATATTTCGCGGACGCGGGAGTTTTATTGTTGCTGCTGTGGTTGTTATTGTTTTTTTTTTTGCTGTAGATATTGTTGTGGTTGTTGTTGTAGTTGGCCGTGATGAACAAAACGCGCGCTCGACGTACGCGACTAAAATAACGCGCGCCGATTCCCCGCCGACGGACACGCGGTCGACGAAACGGCCAAATTCACGACGACACGCAGACTGCGGCCGCGGCGATCGTCAAACGGAAAATTAAACGAAAAGAATACCCACCTACTTCACCACTGTAGTTGTAGGTGAGAAGTTAGGATGTTAGAGGAGAAATTGTTATGTATATCTGCATATGCGACGATTATTCGCTGCTCACGAAAAACGATTCCGAGCGGAGTTCGGTTACACGTGTTTTGAATGGTCGTATAATATTTACGATTTTGAAAAATCATACGTTTCGTAAATTTTCCCGTTTTTCCACGTTTTAACCCATTCATTATGAAAACCACCGGGAATATTAGCGGAACGTCATATTTACTACGCGATAACAAACCGTATCGCGTATACAACTGGATACATACGCGTTTTTCATAACGCGATAACGCGACGTAAAGTCACTTTGAAACTCTTATGTTACTCTGTGTCGTTTAAGTATAGGTACTTATAGATACTAATTTTATCGTTAAAAAACTTCGTCCGCGTATATAACTCTTGTTTAACAACAATCGAATATCAGCGTGTAAATACTCGTAATACGATACGAGCTTTAAAAAAAATGTACGTATTCGAATGGAACTATTGAATAATATTGTTCGGATCCGAACGACCAAATTATTACCGATAAGAAGATCGCGGACATCAATCACGCGTGTTTACTGAACACCCTCCGCCCCCTATCAATAATTGCTAGCGACGGCCGTGGTCCGTGGCTTTATGATACTATACATATACTTTCGTATCACGATAACTGTAGGGTATCTTTTTTCTTACCGTCGCGGTCGTTACCCAGGTGACCGAGACCGTGATTTTGAACGATACGTTACGCGATACGATATCGCAGTACCAGAGTGATGGATCGTACGGGTCACGCGCTTCGGATTAAACGGCTGATTGAAAATGCCGGTGTCTTGTCGCCAGTCAGCGAATCTATAAGCTGTTACGTATATACGTGTAATTAATCATGAGTATTATTATAGGCTCGGCGAATAGAAAGCCGTTCGTTTTACCGCCGTACAACGATGTTAGTTTTTCGCTTTTTCCGATCGGACACTACAATTGAAACGTCCTACGGTTCCGCGCGATCGCTTTCGATATTCGCCTTATTCAATATAAAACGCCGTAACGTATATATTTCGGGAAAGTCCGTCGGGAAGGGGGGGGGATGAGGCGATAAAGCTCGCGAATCCCCGCCGGAGCCGGGCGCCCGTATACGCGCTCCAACGTCCCCTCGAGCCTTGCTCTCCCGATCGTCGTCGCCGTTGAAAACGAGCGCCGTCCGCTTTTTTAAACTGTAAACCACAGGGATCGGCCGGTAGATATCACGGACGGTTTAAATATCGATCTCCCTTTGTTATAGAACTTAGTTTTTTACATAATTAGTAGATGAATAACGATAATTGCCTATCATTTTTATCGTAATATAGTATATCATTATTTTGTTGTCGATTTGCCGAGCCACACAATTAAAAGTCGATTATATACTGCAGACAACAATCGCTATATTTACGATATTATATCAATCTTAATGAAAGTGCGATGAAAAACATTATAATTTGTCTATAAATTTTAGTTTTATTGTTTTTGTTCGTGTATATGTTAACATTACCTATTATACGTAATTTTATGCATTCTCGTCAGGAAGTCGATCCTCAAAGGAAAAATATAGTAGATGTTGCAGATATAGTATAGATATTTCGTAGATCTCTACAAAAAAAAAAGTTTGGCCGCCCCTGCTTGGTACAAACCATAAACGATAGAACATCGTAATAGGTACGTAAACCGGGGGCGTTTTGTCGCGTGATAAATTTTCTCGACAAAAGGCGTCCGTCTATGTCCGCGTAGACGGTATAAATCGTAGACACGAACGTTTCGTTGTCGATTCCGGCTCGTTTTCCGATATAACAAAACCGTGGGCGTCCATTGGGGGATGGGGAGGGGGGCAAGGAGGAGACATGTCTCCCCTGGCTTTTCCGTGTTCGTTATACGTTTATGAGTTTATACATTAATTTATTATAGTTATGACAAATAGGTGCACTATCGTAGGAAATAGGAACACTGTCATATTATAATGTTTCGCTACGCATTACGTATAGCGGTTAATAGTTAATAAACAGGAAGGTAAATATTATTGAAAAAATACAGTGTCCACCCCCTCCCCTCCCCGCAGGTTTTCGAAGATGGACGCCATTGAATACAAACAGCTCCCGGCCCAAACGGTTTTGTAATCCTTTGTGATGTACACTCCCTGCGCGTTTAAAATACGTATTATTATTATGCGTGCGTGCGTGCGTGCGGTCCGAGGAGAAAAAAAAATAATAATAAACGCGTGGGCGTTCGGTTTACGGTTTTTGGCGAACCGTCAAAATGAGAAAAAAAGCCGTTTCTAAAATTAGTCGGCCCCCACAGCGCGCGGGGGCTATAATAATAATATTAAAATAATAACAGTAGAGGTATACCGCGGGCCGAATAAACCGTACGGATATATTATCACGCGCGTGTCGAAATATCATTTATACGCAATTATATAATCGAAAAAAAAAATATACCACTAGTGAAGAAAAAAAAAGCCAAGTTAAAAAATTGTATTTTTTTTTTTTTTATATATATTTTTATATTTCAAATTTCCGAAAATATTTGGAATTCACGTCAGCGGAGTCGCCGAATCGTTCCGAACGGATTTCGCGTGTTACAAAAGCCGTTGCAAGTAAATGCTAGAGCATTATACAGCAGACGCCGGCCTATATACGACTCGCGGATATCTGGTTGCTTATTAGACTGAAAATCGCTCGGAACGGTCCGGACACATCCAAATAAATACATCCTACGATTTCTCCAACCCGTCAATTAAAGTTCATTCGGTGATAATATAGACATATTGTTATGACTCATTTCGCGCCGGTCCCGGAGTGAGTCTCGTGTACGCGGCGCCCGCCGCATGAATGTGTAAGTCCGTGCCGCAACTATCAGGTACGTGTGTTTTGCGCCGACTCGTAAATCCCGGGAACGGACTCGCGTTTGCATACGAATTCTTTTGTCGGTTCGGAACGGTGCGGCCGACTTCGTTGGAATTCGGACTTACAAAATGCGATGCTTCCGAATAGAGAAAAAGAAACCATGGGTTATTTTGTGTATACAAATATCGTTACGGGCGTCGGGTTCGCGCAGCAATATTATAATATGCGTCATCATTAGAGGTCGGATGTGTCGGTAACGTAAAAAAGTATCTAAAACGACCTACAGATAAAAACCGAATGCTCCGATGATCTGAAAACTAAAAAAAAAAAAAAATTAGTTTATTAAAACACGGTGAAAATTAAAACCAAACTAATTTGACTGCATAAAACGTGTTAAAACAAAAAAGAAAAAAAATATGTAAATCGTTTCTTTGACCTCCGCGGAGGTCTGGCACGAAACTGAAAACGAACAAAATAATAATTCAAAATAATCTCTTCGTAAAAAAAAAAAAAAAAAAAAACGCGATTTTAGTAATATTTGTTATCGTACCCATTTTTTTTTTTTTTTTTTTGTTTTCATTCGGTGTATGCAATAATCAAAACGCACGGCTGGCGTTTTATGTAATAAAAGTTTACGACTCGGGTCGGTCGATAAATTTTCGCGGGTCGGTAAAACTTCACGCGACATTCTCGCGAGTAAAATCTACCGAAAATTCGTATTCGCCGGACACCGCGGTCTGTTGTGTCGCGCGTTCGTGTAAATAATATCGTTATAATATTGTCTCGTGATAATAACAATAATAATATAATAATTCTCTTGCGCGCATATCGCGATATTGTTATTATAATATGCCCCCCCCCCCGCCGCCGCCCACCGTTCCCCCCTCTCGCTCTCGCGTAACTGTAAATAACGGGCGGTTCGGCCGAACGTTATACGAGCACAACGGAATTCCTGATTATTCGGCTAAAAAAAATTAAAAAAAAAATTGAACAAAAAAAATACGTTTTTTTTTTTTTTTTTGTCATAAATAATGTGTTGCGCAGCAGTATTATCTCGCGCGAACCATATAAAACAACATGTGCATATTATATTCGTATACGGTTACCTATACGCGCGTATATGCGATTTCCCGACGTCAATATGTTATACATAAAGACAATTATAACAACAATAATACGAGTGTATCGCGCGTTGAGTAATTATTTTTTGAAGAAAAACATTTTTCTCGTTATAATATTTACATTAGATCCGCGATATATTTATATATATTTTTTTTTTGTTTCGTTTTTATACAAACAGACGGATCCCTTTCGGTTTTTTGGGTGAAATTCACGGTTTGTTTCTCCTTCCCTCCCCCCGCGTGGCGATTCATTCCGATTACGCGCGGAAAATAATATTATTATTCCTCGTGTTTTCCTCCGCTCGACGACGACACGAATCCACAAGTCCGTATTATAAAAGTTACGGAGAAAGAAAAAAAAATAAATATATATATATATGTATCGCGATTAAAGGGAATTCTGGTCGAACATTTAAAATGTTTTAATCATTTTAGCTCTCGTCTTGACGAAAAACGGTAAAAATCAAACAACCTAATCTTTTTTTTCTATCGTAACCCAGTCGAATTATTTTAAAATCAAATATCTTACTACCGCGAATACAGTCTATATTATTATTAATGCGTTTTTTTTTCTGCGGTAGATATTTTTGAAAATCAGAGTCACAATGACGCATCCGAAACACCTGTTTAATAGGGTGAGTAGGGGTGGTAAACTCGTGACGTATAGGCGCTGAAAAACAAATTTAAAGTTTAAAGGTGCAGATTTAAAAAGAGGTTTTCGTCAAAGATCAAACCTAAAAACCCTATGGAAAAAAACTATTGCGTTACGATCAATTTTTTTTTTTTTTTACCACCGTTGAACTCATGATGAACCTCGTGTAAGATTCGCGAGCATTTCTGTGTGACAAAAAACTATTTACCACGTCTAGAAAAAGCCAATATTAATATTGTGTGAAAAGGTCAGGTCTTTGCGATTAAAAATCTAAAATAACAAAACCGTTATTTCCGTAAACTTTGCCGTTTATCCCATGTACGTTCTCGATTATTGAGAAAACAACAAGGAGGAGAAAAACGATTTTTCGCATCAACAAAATGAAATTTACTTTCGGTAGCTGTCGGTTACACTTGAAAATCGAAGAAAAATTTGCATTCAGAATTGTTGTTGACAGACACGATAAGAAAAAAACGAAAACGCATAGTGAAGCCGCGAGAATTAAAAAATAAATAAAAAATCCAAAGTGTTCCGAATTATACAAAGCTGTCCTGTCTTGTCCTGTCCTTATTGAGAGTACCGCATTATGATTTTGCGCGTCGATCGAGAAACGACAAGCATCGGACTTCCGGTAACCGTTGGAATATTTTTTTTTTTAAGAGTACGTCACACCCGCATCTACCGCAGTCTCAGCCCGACTACCGAGCGAGCAACACACAAAAAAAATAAAGCTTACGCAGACTATAATAAACGCTATAGCTAGATTTCGATTTTAGAATAAAAACACCTATTATGAAATTGATCGAGAAGAATTATCTCGTCGGGTTTTTGTATACAGCTAAATATACACAGTTACGATACAAAAGGCACAAAACCTTTTTTTTTTTTTTTTTTTTTACTGTAACTAGTTTATGATTAAAAAAAAACATCTATGCGATTCCCTTTGAAATATCCGTTCTCTATACTCTTTCATAATATGTACTTTTACTCGAAAATCACAACTATACAACATGTTCGTTTTATTTTTATAGTCCGCGTAACCATTGTTCCTAACCGATTCAATATATTAGAAAAAAAACAAATAAAAATACGCGTCATCGCGGTTGTTATTAATAACATCGCAATAATAGTATATAAATGATTCCGGTGCGTATGAAATATCGGGTTAATCGAGCGGAAAATATTAAATTTATAATAACAGTACACGTAAGTACGCGTATTATAAGTAACATTATCGTTATAAACGGGCGAACGTTTCGTCTTGTGCGGTAGGTCAAGACGTCGTCGTCGCGATATTATGTATCGTACGCGAAATGCGATCATCGCGTGATCTCACCGCACGAAATCGCGTCAAAAACTATCGTTTTATACGTAGCATATTTTGCATATACCGCGCGTACGTTTACTTGAAAAATTTAGAAAACAATAACGTAAAAAAAAAAAAAAAAAAAACATCAGAATCCCGCGATAACTACGGCCGTATTGTGTTAGAATATTATTGTACGCGACTGTTTTTCAATTAATCCGGTTTTCTTAATTTTCGGCCGGACATTACCGTATTGTCCTCTGTATGCCAGAGTGCTATACAGGGTGATCAATCTATCATGAGACGCTCATTATCTCGGAAAGTATTTTTTTTTTTTTCGAAATTGGTTTTAAAAAACATTTAAGGAACAAACTGTTCTAAACGTTAACATTTACATTGTTTTTTGTCACCCTAATTTTTGAGGGTGAAGCGACTACCTACTTTTGATTTTCAAATAGCAATCTATATTTGAAATTCCATAAATAGACGAAATAATAATTAAAATAAATTTTGGTTTTTAAATTTTTAATTTCCGTCAATTCATTGACGAGATATCCAATTTTTGAGTTTGGATAGGAAGAGAGTAGTGGTACAGTACAGAAACGCGCTGTACTGCCACACAAATGAAGCTCCACTATCTGGATATCAATCAATATCTCATCAACGAATTGACGGAAATTAAAAATTTAAAAACCAACATTTATTTTGACTACTACTTCGTTTATTTATGGAATTTCAAATATAGGTTGCTATTTGAAAATCAAAAGTAGGTAGTCGTTTTCCCAAAAATTTGGGTGACCAAAAATAATATAAATGTAAAATTGCGAAGCTGCTCGTTTCTATAATTTTCTGTAAAACGAATTTCGAAAAAAATTAATACTTTCCGAGATAATGAGTGTCATATGATAGATCTATCATACGATTACATTATGTATACGAAAATGTGTATGTCACGTTCAGTGACGTAGTCGGAGAGGGAGGGGTAAGGGGCTCATTAGCTCATTTCCAGTGTTATTTCGTCCGTAATTTCTACGCCGAACCGTATGTACAATATCGGAAAACAAAGTCAACGGGTTAGCAATGGCTAGTGTAAATAAAATGTAAAAAAAAACCATTAATGAAAATTATTTAATTTCTGCATTTGCTCGAAATTCCCCTAGGAGGACGCAGCTGTCGGAAGTGTGCATAGTACATATAGCAATGTACTCGTATTTGTTTCTAATATGCCGAGACGTATACGACATGATCTTTAATCTCTTTTCGTTGTTAATTGTTTTTTATTTTGATTTTTTTTTCAAAGTACTACACTAAAATGTATATTGTTGAAACGGTGAAAATAATTTTTCACATTTTCATTTAGGGAGGTCGGACCCACCGAAACCCCTTTAATTTAAGTGTACACGTATTTATCCTCCTAATATACACTCCTGGTTACGCCACTAAACGATGAGTTTAAATCAGAGGCGTCATATGAGGGATTCGGACTATACTTTGGCAGCTCTATTTTTTAAACTTATTTTTTGGCCCGTATAAAACGTTATATATACCATTGCCGATGGCCACATATCTCCATATCGGGGTGATCGTGATGGGCGATTGACTATTTATTGTTTATTGTTATCACGGCTGTTAATGTTGTCGTAATGGTATAGCGAATCGACAAAAAAATGGATTTACGATATTGAAATTTAATTTCACAAATTTTTGAAAAATTGTCGGGTTCCGCAAAGCGAACAGAATGCAGAAATGAAGGAGTACAAAATCGACACGATTCAAATGTTTGCGTCCAGCCATTGAAAAACCGAAATAATGCCCCTGGACTACTTTAAACGTAAAAATTTCAAAATTATTGTTTCGTTGATTTCAAATGCTCGAAGTCCCGAAACTCGATAAGCAATACAATAGTATAAATTTACATTATGTGTTACACGAGCGATTTCCCCGATTCGGCGGCACGTCAGATGACCGACGCCGCGCCGAGCAGCGTGATTTTCTCACTAAAAATACGTTTTTTTTTTTTTATTTTTTTATCGTTTCGTTTTGTCGGCCGATCGGGGAAAAAAATCTTACGGACGGCGGCGCACGCGGGTTGTTGACCCCCGACGAAGACACTGCTGCCGCGTAGACTGTATAAAAACCGCTACGCGCCGACGACGGGAAATAAATTATTATTATAACCCCGCCAGCCGCCAATCTCTCGCAGCCAGCCCGGAGAACTACCGAATTCGACCAGAAATATTATTGAAAAGAATAATAAAAAAAAACCAGTTGGTAGACGCTGCACCCGCCGATATCGATATACGCGAGGTCTTACGAAATTTTTTACCCGTCAAGAAAACCGAAGAGACAACGTTGCCCGTGCGCATAGATCATATTATATTTTTAAATTTGCTCGAACGAGAATTCGTTTTGCTATATAACCGTCAAAAAACACCGGTTTTCGATATTTTTCTATATCTGATTCTATTGATAAAGTTACGTTTTTTTTTTTCTTTCTTTCGAGATGAAACGATTTTCTTGGTCAAAACGTGTTTTATAACGTTCAAAAACGCTCACGCCAGACACATGCGAGTAAAACGAAAAAAATATCACAAAACTGTTGCAAACAGCGAATTCGAACCGGTTCGGACGGAATATTATAATCGATTTATTTTCATTAATTTACAGCGTCGTCGTATGGAAAAAAAAACAAAAAAAAAAAGCTCCGATAAAAAAAAAACCCAAACAGGCCGCGGACGGGCGTGCCGTCGTTGTAGGCGCGAAGGTGGGAAGTTATAGGACGCGGACTCGTAGAATAATTTACCGCGTGTCCGCGACGCGCAGTGATAAATCGCATCGGAAAACGATTTTCAGTCGAGTTCGCGAATTAAACGCGTTTCGAAATGCAACGATTTTTACGATTTCCGTCAAAATTAGAACTCGAAACGCCTACGGGAGAAAACAAAACCAAACTGCGCGCACAGAACAATACTATTTTGCCGACACGCGTGTATATGATGTGCATTTTTATATTAGTCGCGATCATATCTGGAACGTTTCGCGAGTGACGCGAGTTGAAAAAACGCGGCGTGTCACAATCACGTCCGTCCGCTAAACAACGAAAACTCGCGCGACGAAAATGGAAATTCGATGTAAATAAATAAAAAGAAAAAAAAAACGTTGCATCTTGAATTTTCCGAAAAAGTGGATTACATAGCGAGACCGGGCCGTTTTTTCGACACCGGTATTGTCGTTATTACGGCGCAAAACTGCAGAGACGCGGTGCGAATCCCGTGTTTGGGGCGGTTTTTTTTTTCACGAGAACGCGAGCCCCGGCGAAATAAAGATTTTTTTTTTTTTTTTTGCATTATTCCCTCCCGGATATAAATCTGGACCGAATACGATAATATTATAAAACATAATATACGGTCCGTTTTGGTTTCCCCCCCTCTCCTCCTTCCGTTTCGCGACGACGACGGCGGCGTTTACCTTGTTTTTTACTACCCGACGTCCGTCGGAAATCGCAGTCGATCGATAAATAAAATAACCGCTCGCCCCGACACATACGCTGCACGGAGAACAAAAAAATAAAAAATAAAGCTGATATTATATTACCGAACGCTTGCGTTTTTTTTTCTTCGGAAGAAGACCGTCAATAAAATAATAATAATATTATTATATACGCGTAGATAGTCGCTCGCGTTTTCTATTTATTTTTTTTTCTTCACTGTAGTAATAAAAAGAAATAATAATAATAATAATAAAAAGGGAAAGCGACTGCCGGTTTTATGAGCTCGCGGCTGCGACGATTCGGCGATCGGATTATTGCGAATTTTTTTTTCAATAACGCGCGCGCAACGATCTGGGGCGCTGCGCTAATAATACGGTGGTAGGCTTCTTTTTTTTTGATTTTTTAACTTTTTTTCCAAGACGAACGAACATTCGAATTCTGCTAATATCATAGTTTCGTTTTTTTTTTTCTTACGACACGTTTTTCCGTTTTGATTTAGCTCCTCCCGACCGTGTGCATCATACGGAAAACCCCAAACTATTGTCGCGATTTTCGAAATCTCGTACGCGTTCATTCAATGCCAGAAAATCGTACGAACAAACGCCGATTTCTACGCGTTCCGCGGCGGCCGCCGAAATCCGAATTCGGCCAAGTACGAACAGTCCGAAACCGTGTTTATCGAGAAACTTGAATTTCGACGCGATTTACGGGGTTTTCCGCACGATTTTTTGAAAAACTTATGCCGCGGTCGCGGCCTCATGTAAACGCGGAACTCTAGCGGATTTTCCGGATTATCGGGGGACGAACAGTATTGATTACGATATCGTCCGGATACTTTTAGAGGACCGCGGACCGCGTTATCGGAACCGTTCGGGATATTTTTGCGTGGCAAAAATAATAATGATAAGATTTTGCTCTTTTTTTTCGTACGGTTTTGCGTGCCGTCATTACGCGCGCGCATACGCGACCGAACCAGAGGGCGCGCCGGCCGTTCGGCCCCGTAAACCGATCCGACTAAATCACGCGACGCGGTCGTCGTCGTTTACCTGCGCGCGCGAACGCCGACGGCCGGGAATGCGCCGCAGCAACGGTCGCGCGACTCCGACCGGAAAGCAAAAGTCGTTCGCCACGCGCGTATACGTCTCGTTATTGTTACGACGTAAGTAGCTGCGCGTTATTTATTTTTTTTTTCTTTACTACGCGGTGGATCGTCGGGCGCTGTAACTCCGAACGCCCGAGAGTCGACGTTATTTTTTTTTATTTTTTTTTTTCTAAAACATTTTTCCTTTTTTTTTTTCGCGATCGCTAACCGGTTTCGCTGAAAACGCGGCGACGGCGGCGGCGGGGTCAAAACCAGTAAAACCGAAGGTCGCGCGGCGGCGGCGGCGATACTATAACATTATATTATTATTATGTTGTTATAATATTATACGCTACGGGCTCGCCGTCGCCGCCGTCGATGTGGGCCATGGCCTAGTTCTCGTCCCGGTCGTCGCGCGTACCGTACGCCACCGCCGCCGCCGAGTACGCGGCGGCGGCGACGGTGGCGACGGTGGCGGCGGCGGCGTACTCGTCGTCGTCGTTGTCGTCCGTGTGAGCGAGTGTACGTGCGGTGCCCGTGTATTTCTCGGTGTGTGCGTGCGTGCGTGCGTACGTGTTTGTGTGTACGTGTGTGCGTGTGTGCGCGCCCGACTGGCAGCGCTAGCGTGCTCCCCGCGAGCTCGGCGAGAGTGACGCGACTACACCGCGTAGCCAGCAGTACCGCCAGTCCCACGTACGTCGCGTTATACGTCGCGTCGCCGTCGTATCCGACGGTCGTTCGTTCTGTGCGTTTCGTATTTTTTTTTTGTTTTTGTTTTTTTTTTTTTTTTTTTTTTTTTTTTTTTGTTTTTTTGTTCGCTTCGCCGTCGTCGCCGTTTCACCGCTCCGCGTTTTTATTATTTTCTCGCCTTGGCGCGTGTAAAACCGCAGCGGAAAAAAATTGTCGCGTTATCGTTTCCGCCGACGTTATTTGTTTTGTTTCGTGTTTTTTTTTTTTTTTTTTTTTTTTATTATTATTTTTTTTTTTTCCCCCGAGCGTTTCTCGTACCGTTCGCAATTTCGCGTCTGGCGCGCCAAAACTTGTGTGGAAGTGCGCGACGCAAACCCGAAACGCCTGTGCACGAAACAACGAAACAATGAACGCGTTTCGCGAACACCCGAAACGAACGTCACGGATTACCCGTTTACGGTTACGTCGTCGTCACCGCCGACCAGTGAAAGTTTTTGGAAAACTTTTCCAAAGGTACGCGTTTCTTATTTTAATTTTTTTCGATTCCATTTTTTTTTCGCCGCTCGTCCCGCGCGTTTCTTTACGGAATTTAAAAAAAAAAAAAAAATAACACCGTTCACTTAGAAAACAATATTATTACGGTCGTATTTCTTTCTCTCGTGTGCCTACGCGCTGAAATACCACGCCGTTTATAAAATACGAGTTATCCGCCGTGCCCGTTTTAGATTCTGAGCGCTGCGAGGAATGCGACGGTTCTCTACGGGGTTCTTCTCTACTTCGATGCGGTTTTTTTTTCACGCTCCCTCGTCCGCTTACAGATTTTCTACCAGAAATCTCGTTCCGAAAGAAAACGTCTGTGTGTGCGTACACGAGGAGGTCATTTTTAATTTTTTTTTTTCCTCAATTCATTCATCCGCCAAATACGCCGTAAATACTCGACAGTTTCCCGGAACACGCGCGCCGATTCGTAGACGTGACGGGAGAAAAAAAAACAGATTCAAAACTTTCCTAGCTATTATTATTTATAGGCATTCGACGGTTTAGTTTCCGTACGGCTTTTTTTTTTTCTTTTATCGCTGATCGGCCGAGCTGAAATTATCGTCGTTCCTAATCGTACGATATCGTCCGACAAATCGCCGTGTTTTCGCGTGTTGAGAAAAAAAACCGACACAGTCGTCGCGAAACGATTGCGGCGGCGGCGGGCGAAAACCAGGTATCTAAAACCACGGCCTTGGTCGCGGTTACCTTACTACGATTTTATTATTACGTACCTACGACATTACGCTGTGCGCCCATACTCCGAGCCGAGATGCGATAGTATTGTTGTAACGTCTCGTTGTGAAACCGTCCGGGAGACGCGGCGCGCGAGACCGTACACCCGACTGTATAGGTATTCGTTTGGAAGACGGGCCCCTCCCCCCCTCCTCCGTTATCGCAGCCGTTTCGCTACGGTCAAGATCACCGCCGCCGTCGTCACAAACGACATTAACGATTATAAACCGATTTGTAAACCGCGCGACAATTCGCCTCCTCCGTGTAATGGATATCGGCGTGTCGATTTTGCCGAAGAATGGAGAAAAAAGACTTTCGCGATTTTCGCGCGCGTAGAGTTGTCTTCGGCGGCGCGCCGAAAAACGATTCCGAGCGGCGGACGCGAGCGTGTTCGGAACGATTTCTCTCGAAGATTTCCGCGGGAATTCCGAGTACAAAAATAACGAATGCGCTCGGGGTGTTTTTTTTTCGTTATACACCGCGCGCGCGCGTACGGACCGTAGCGCGAGTGAAAACTCGCCGGGACGTTTCGAAAATCGTACCGTCGAACACGGTAATATCTGCTCGTGCAAATTTCGCGTCTCTGCGCGATTTTTTCCCCGTCCGGTCGAAAATTCAACAGCAGCGCCAGAAAACTACCCCGTCACTCGCCGAAAGTGCCCCGTTATCGTTACCCGGTTTTCGCCCCCGAAACCGTCGCAGGTCGGATTCGCGGTGGAAAATTATTGTTTCGACGGCGGTAAAAAAAAAAAAAAAAAAAAAAACCCGCCGCGTTATATTTACACCGGTCTCTCGTATTGAACCGATACGCGTTCCTCGCCGCCCGAAATCTAAAAATAACGACGCGCCCGTTTATATCGCGTGCGCGTGTGTTCGTCCGCGGAGTTACGGCGCAACGTTGTTGTTTTTTTTTTTTTATTATTATTACTATTATCGTTCGGCGTCGTCACAGCGATACTATCGGAACGGTTTCCGACGCTCAAACACGGAAAACAGCGTTCGGCCATTGCGGTTCGCGCCCCCGAGAAAATGATAATCGACGAAATTCTCAAACGTCTCGTTTCATACCGCGGCGACGGTTAATTGTTATTGTTATCGTTGTCTGTCGGCCCGAAAACAAAAAAAGAACCGTGTAACAACCGAAAACAAACGGGGAAAAAAAAAATAATGGATAATATATTAAAATATTTTTAAAAAAAAATTCCCGACGTCAACGATAAATTCATAGAGCCCGGGCGACGACGGAATACTCGTCGCGTTCGAGTTAAACGAATGGGGTTTTTTTAATTTTTTTTATCTAAAACTCGTGGTCGCGATAGTATAAAATCATCTGCTCGCGCCCTAGTGTTTGGGTATTTCCTCTCCAACGATTATTTCGTTTCAACGATCTCTCTGACCGTCGTCGTTTTTAGAACGCGAAGAAGAGCGTCGTGTATGGGGGGACAAGAACAACAAAAAAAAAAAAATAAAACTGTTCGATATCCTCGAAAAATACGTGGTGAAATCGACGAAAAAATACCGACTTCCGTCTCTTTTTCGCCCCTGCCGTCTTTCCCGATAGCGTTGTCGACGGTAAATTTTTCGTGAAAAATGAAAAGAAAAAAAAACGATTTCTTTTGGACGACGATGCCCATAATTATTATAACAATGAACAAGATCCGTCGAAATACGATTTCATCGCGATCTGTGGTCGTGCGATAAATGCCAATTTCCAGTAAACGTATAAAAAAAAACACCGCGACACGGTATTACATATTATTCGACTTGCAGTCTCTTTTCGTAAAAAATCGCGTAAAAGTATATATATAAAAAAAAAAAAAATCGATTTTCAGAACATTCACACGCAAAACGCGATAAGAAATGTTTTAGATTCGGAGCGTAGCGAAGAATACATCGGTTTTTATAACGATTTTTATTATTTCTTTTTATCTGTTAGCACATTTTCTACCCGAAATCTTGCTCCGATTTTCGAGTGTAGTACCTTTTCCGAAAGGAAATTGTGTCTGGGTAGGTAGTACTTTAAGAGAGTCTTTATTTTCCTGGCTGGTTTTATAAAAATCGGAAAAAACGGGAACATTTACATATACGTGTGTGTAAATGAAACTTGGCTCCGAATCGTTTTTCGTCAGCAACGGTCTATATCGTTGCGTACAGAAATTCCCCTCTACATCCTTCTCTCCCGACTTCTCACCTATACAACATCGCGCGAAGTTAACGACTTCGGCTCCAGAATCCGCGAGCACGTAGTCTCCGTAACGATTTAAGCGTCGCGCGCGAGAACTACGAAATTTACGCGAGTTTGCGATATTGGCGCAATACTAGACTATCGATTAGTTTTGGTACAATTTACTTTGTAATATTTCTACTACTAACAAATAAAGATGATTACGATTAATATTCGCAATTTTTATTACGAAAATGTATCTTTTTAGCGATATTTTTGATGCGCGCGTGCGCTATCTCGTGTATTTTATTCCGTTTATCGGGTATTTTCGGGGGCGGTAAACTCGGGGGCCGCTAAAGACCACCTAGCGCTCCCCCTCCCGGTTATGCCTGTATATGATTACACGGGTACACTTGACCGCTCGGCCGCAGTATTATTGGAGAATAGTGCGATGATATTTGCATGTCGTTTATAGCGATTATTCGTATAGACCGCGAAGATTGCGTGTCTCCGGGAATATAAAAAATAATTTGATAATGCGCGGGCCGCGCGAGTGATGCGGCGAGTAAAACGCGGAAAACATATCGTACGGCGATTTCCGCTCCCCCTCCCCCTCCCCGGCCACCATCGGTTTCGTTCCGAAGATAAAAAAACATCGCACGGCAAAAACGATATTCGAATTTATTATAGTAGCGGACGCGAGTCGAGACGCCGGTCGATTTATTTTTTTTTGAGTATGCGCGTCACGTATAACGGAAAAACGGAAGAGAAAACAAAAAAAAAATACGAAAAAAAAAAAAGAGGATATCGCCGAGCGGGGCGCGTCGCTGTTTCTAACCGTCGGAAACGCGAAAAGGATATCCGCTTATGCGCGACGATAAACAGTCGTAAACGAAAACCGATTCTGAACGGAGAAGAGAACGAGTGAAAAAGTTTTCGATATTATCCGGCTGTAGAAAAACGGTTTACACACGCGCGAAAAAAAAAAAGACTCAGTTAAACCGTGGCCGTTCGCTCGAAATCTAATGTAGGGGGGAGGACAAAAAACAGTATCGATGGTGCCGTTTTACCGATAAGTTGGTCACAGCGCGTAATAAAAATAGCCGGCGACCAAGACTCGTGTTCGCCGCGGCCTTGATCGTGTTCGGTCCATGCGACCGAATCTCGGAGTGTCGTTTACGATAAAAATCCATTCGGGAACCGTATACGTACGTATTGTGTTATTGATTCGCCGTAGCACAAAACCGCAGGACGATAAGAAAAAAGAAAAAAAAAACCCGCCCGTTTAAAAATCTTCCGTATTATTATCGGTTAGGTAAAATCGCCAAAAAAACAACAATAATATATTATTGTAAACGGATACCTCTAGGTATTTAGGCGGGTCCGATTTTAAATTCGATTTCGGTTTACGCGTCTGCGGGTCGCCGTGCGTATATAAAAGTCATACATCAATAGAGTCGGACGAGGGAAGGAGCGGCGACGGCGGCAGCAGAGCGAGAGAGAGTTGGAAAAGAGGAAAAAAAAACACGCGTTCATTGTGATTCCGACGGGCGGAAGGGGGAGGACGTTAACGTGCGCGGGGGAAAAAAAACCGGACGACCCGATTTGAATAACGCGGTCTGGAAAGGAAAAAAAAAATACACTTAAATCGCGTTGTACACGTATATTTTATATCGTACCGCGTGTTTGACGTACACTATACACACGTATATTTCCCCTAAAAAAAAAAAAAATAATAATAATAATAATAATAAATAAAAACACAGCGTTCGCCTGTTATTACTTTTTTTTTCCTATTTACATACTCTAAAACAAAAGAATGAGTTATACGTTTTCGATAGCACGTCATTTTCGTTTACATTTATTCGCGGAGTCGCGTGTGTAGAGTATAGTGTTTTTTTTTTTTTTTCTAAACACTGCACGTTACAATTCGCATTTTTTTCGTCGCTTCGGCATACTTTTTACGTTTTATTATACGCGGACAATTGTATCCGATAATATTATTTCTTTTGTACTGCCGTTTTACAGTTTAAAATAGTTTCGACCGTCGTTGTCCGTACGTATATTTTTATCGCGCCGTTCTTCTCCTACACGACCGATAAAAAAAAAATCAAGCGGGACATAACCTCAAATTCGCCGAGATCGTCGTCGGGGCCCGTTGGTCACCGCCGCCACCACCGCATCCTCCGGTCGTGTCCGAACGACTTCTAATCGATAATAACGCTCGGCATCGATTCGCGTTTTATTAATACGCAAAACTGGCAGAGGCGGCGTCCGGAAGAAAACATTTTCATTTTTTCCGCGGACGTTTTATTGCTTTTCCGTTTTGCTTTGCCGCGACGACAAACAGTGGCGTGCACAGAGGGGAGGTAAGGGGTTATATCTTTCCCCGCCCCTATTGGCTTAAAAATACAAAAAAAAAATACGAGTAATCTAATGTCGAAATGCAAGTATTTCAGCCAAGTTATACGAGAAAATGCTTGACGTATTGTATTGATTAGAAATTGATCTTTTTATTAGGATCTGGCTTTCAAAATTACCGATTCCCGCAGTTGAGTTGGGTTAAAACCATGATAAAAACGTCGCTGATAACTTAACCGTGTGATATTTTTAAAACGAATCCCGACGGGGTGCTAATTGTGCTGTAGTAAACTTAATAAAATCCCGCATTTTTCGTTCCGAGTGAAGAAGCTATTATTGAGACGTTTACGTTTTTGTTTTTTTTACACTCGAAAAATGCTTTTTCGGTCGATAAAAACGCCGTGAATTATTTACGGATTTTTCGTCCCGTAACATGACGTGGTTTATCATTTTGTTCGAATACGTTTCCAGATTCCCGTAGAATTTTTCCGTAAATTCGGAAGACAATAATAACGAGTTTGTTATAACGCGGACGCATCGGTTTTTTTTTTATTTTCACGGAATTTCTCGATTACTTCGACTACGAGAGCAAAAAAAACGACGACCTGCACCGAGATTTCGCTTAAACACGATTTACCATCGCTGTCTATACCTGCTGCAGTATCCATTGAATTACCCTACCCACCTTTGGAATTTCTCATCTGCAACACGGCGGTTGTATCCACGGTGCGAAACACGTCCTCGGGGATTTTGTTCGTCCGTTATTGTAATGTGATGGCAATTAAAGTGAATCACTCGTATTATTGTGATACATTATGTTATCATAATCACGAAGTACTGTGTGACGAAACTTTTTCCAAAGGAGAACGCGATCCGAATCGGACGTTATAAGGAAACGTCAAAAGTACCGTAAGCGTTTGTACGAGCGTTCGAAAATCGAATAAAAGGTCGTCGTAGAATTCAGTTCCGTAGTCGTACGTTTTTTTTTTTTTTTACGACTTCATAAATTTTGCATACGTATACACATTATAGAATCGAAACGAAAATGCAATAATTCCCATCAGTCGTATCGGTTTTGAATCGTTTGAATCGACAAAGTTCTTTTTATTAAATCGTTACTTATTACGACGCTTGTTGTTTTTTTTTTTTTTCACGAGCCTGGCTTTTACGGGACAGTACAGCGAGAATATCAGCGAACTCCGTAATGCCGGCCTATCAGCACGTATTCTTACAACGCGCCTAATAACTGTGTATTGGTAATAAAAACGCGTACGGTTTAAAAAAATAATATATATTTATGTGTCGATTACGTATGTATATGTAAATAAAAACTAAGAACGTTTTTGGCATCGATGACCGGACATAATAAATTATTATTATTGTACTAAAAAAAAAACCACACCACGTCCTATACCGTGTCCTTTATTATTTTTTTTCGGAGAACGTCAGCTCGTACTCGTCGTACCGTACGATATAATATTATTATATTATACGAAATGAAAGTGCGATGACGGTATCCGACTACGGGATAATAATTATTACTATTAGTGATATTATGAGAAAAAAAAAATCCTTGTTGAACAATCCGCGCAAATTATATTCCGACGATGTTTTAACCGGTGTGCGGCGCGAGTATAATACGCGCGTATATTAACGAAAAGAAAAAAACTGAATTTTGCTTTACGATTCTGTAGATTATGACGTGCGGTTACGACTGTGACGCGAGAAAATAATAATATACCCGTGTAGGTAAGTAGCGAAACGTGCGTGTAACGAATAATAATAATAAAAAAATAAAAACGGCATTCATACCCAAGCAACAACGGTAAAAGAAAACGATAAAAGACGAAATCCGCGATGGTAAATAATAATGTAATAACCGAAAGTGTATTGAATTGAAAAAAAAAATCGAAAAAGAGCCAATACTGGCGACGGACGTGCCGCTATTATGGGCGGGAAGTCGGGAATGGGAGTATTATCATCTGTATACTCGACGGTAAATACCAAACGCCTACATAAGTAGCCTGAAAATCGACTAGATAAGTCACCGATAAAATAGTACCCTGTGAATATTTCGAGTCGATTATTTTTATCCGGATTAGGAAAGAAAAATTTCCCCGAGAACAAACAATGAAACCGTCATTTCCGTAAACTTAGCCGTTTTCCCGGTTATCACAGGAAAACTACGAGGAGAATTTCTATTTCAATAGATATTGACTTTTTTATCTGTGTTTTGATTCGCAGCATAGTTTTAACGGGTTTTTAATTTCGTGGATTAAATTTTTTTTTATTTATATGTATATATATATATATTAAAACGACTATTTTATAATTTTATTAAAATTTATCTCGTTTATGAAAACACACACTCATCAAAGATCGATGACGAATTACGTTTTCAAATCGAAAACGTTAAATACCACGCGCAGTCTATGAGCACAATACGTAATTATAGCTACTAAAATAAAAAAAGAGAAACCGATAAACGATACTGCAAACGACTGCAAGACGAATAAAACAAAAAACAGTAAACAGACATTGTTTTATGAAAAACCTGAATAAAAATAAAAATAATAATAATAATCGTCAAATCCTTTCGACTTAACTATAAATGGCCGTAGTTTTTGTTCATAAATTACGTCTTTAAAACATTTTTTTTCCTCAATTTGTACATAAATTATCCGTCGCGGTGAAATGTCACGTGATGTGATTTACATTTTACAATTATATTTTTCGTGTCCGATTAACCGATATTTGATTTGTCTATTTAAAAAATGAAAACACGTTTTAGATTTTGTACATTGCGTATTATATGAACAAATAATAATAACCTGTACGCGATCCTTGAGTATTATTACATTCGTAGAGCCTTCGGTGGCATACACGGCGGATGGAAAGTTCGGGGCATACGTCCCTGCCTCCTTATTAGATTAAAATTACGCAATGGATATTTTGTTTTAATAATTTAAAGTCTTGAAATTTTAGCCGCCCTAATATAAGTCTCGGAGAAAAGATTGATTTATCGTCCGGCTTTTGAATTCCCGTTTTCGGGTCAGGCGTATACGAACGTTTTCCGGTTTATTCGCGATTATTGTTCCCGGGCGTCGTTCGCCCGCCGAAATACCCCGAAATCGCGTTCGTTAAGCAAAAAGAGCCGGGCGCTACGCAGTTTTCCGTCGAAAAAAAATGTATTATACGAACTTTCCGTTTTCCGGCACCGCCTTTTTCCCAACCGCGAAAACAACCGCGTTCTTTTTTTCCGCCATTTATAAAATTATACGCGGGCTTTTTGCGATGACGCGTTTAAAAATGACGTGATGACATTTTACGAGATTACAATAGACGAAAAAAGAAATAATAAAAAAATTCTAGTCTCTTTGAAAAAACCGCGGACGGGACGAGTACTGAATAGTCCTATAGTCGCGAAAAATCTACAAATTCTACAAATCGTCGACTACAATGCGATTGACTATCATAGGTGAATATACGCTCTCGGCCGTCGCTAATGCGTATTTTTGCAATACATATTACGTAACGCTGATTAAGGGGGTGGCCGAGAGGGTCGCGGCGGGAGCTATATAAAAAAAAAAAAAGACCCCGTATACACGCGTATTGGTGCAGTAAAAAGAGGGTTTGAAAACTATATAGCAATAAACGCCCTCGCCTACACGACACATATTATTTCGAGAAAAACAATTATTTAACTCGTCCTCTCCCTTCCAGAAACGATCCAGCCCCGAGCTGTCCGCCGCGCAGAGTTCGTTCTATCCGTCATAAAAAGAAAACGAAAAACTACGCAACAATAATCTGGGTTCGGGAACGAAATAGCGTTCAGTCGTTTTTTTCGGGGACAACACGGAATCCAGTAGCATAGGTGCCGCGTACGGAAATTCGTGTCGCGTGTTACGTCAACGAATTCGAGTATGACGTTTAAAAGTGATTTTTTTTTTGTTCCTTATTTCGATTAAAAAAAAAAAAAAAAATGTTTTCGCTAGTTTTTTTCCGTTTTTCCAGTCCGTATATTCTGCGTTGTGATTACTCAAGTTGGTGACGAAAACCCGGTTTTATCCCCCCGCGCTTTTTTTTTAAAAATAATTTCGTCTTAGTGTGATTCATTATCAAACTCGCATCGATCGGTTTTGTTATCTTATCTACTGATCGTTACGGGACACGAAGCAATAAAAATCCACGAGTTCAAAAATATGGAATTTTAAAATGATTTTTTGCTATAATATGTTTAATATCGAAAATTGAAATGCATTCACTGTAGAACATTTTAACGATATTAATTACTATATATAATTACCGCTGATGTCCCGGTATTATATATACGAAGAGATTCGGTCGTGTTGTTTATTCGTTTCCCACACCTCCGCTGTACATAGCGGACTGCAGTTGGCCGTGTAACGGGATTTTTATCATTGTTATTTTTTTACCTTTTTCCCCTTCTTCCTTCAATCGGATATTCATCGCGCCGCCGCCGGAAATTGTCCTAAACGCCACCCGCAGAAAAAAATGAGTCGTGTTTACGTATGTTTACCTATACGCCAGGCGATGACTGCGTTTGCCGGAAATCGTTGCCAATAACGTATAAAAAATAAATAAATAAATACATTTCATTCTCTGAGTAAATATTTTCCGATTTCCGATTATACTTACGACGCCACGACATACCTACATAAAAAAAAAAAAAAAACATTTTGAATAAAACATCGCGGTCTCTCGAGGAATACAAATCTATATTCCGTCGCGAATTCGCGATAAAATAATATATACTCGCGACCGGTAGCGGGGAAAAAACCACATGAAAAATAAAGAACTCGACAATATCAAATGGCTGCGAAAAACTCGAAAATCGCCGGAGCTTTTTAAATATCGTGCCGCGTCTAAGATATCGCTAAAATTGTAGCGTTCGATCAAAATCGCGGGTCTGTACGAGGTTTATTTTTTCCAAATCCCTTCCCACACCAAAAAAAAAAAAACTATCAAAAACCACTCCTACATTGTGTATAGTTGACGATCGAAACGAGATTTCTGATGGAAAACCGTAATCGCTGTCGTGGCGAATAGTATTGAAATTGAGCGATGAGTACGTACCTAAGTATTATGTGAGAATCGTCGATCATTCGGGGAGAACACAAAAAATATAAAAAAAAGCGGCGAAATAGCTAAAATGACCCGTCAATTTTTTTATTTTTCTTTCGTCGCGTTGACCCGTCGATTCCATCCCATCCCCTTCCCCATCCCTCCCGCCGAAATCCAACGTTCCGCCGGATTATCATATATATTATAATAACGCACCGCGCGTATTACGCTTTCGCATAACCTCCGCGCTCTTTCGTTCCAATAACAATAATAATTATAATATCAATATTATTATTATTGCTCATCGAGTTATTATTTTTTTTTTTTTTACGATTCTGCAGTATATTATAATAATTTTATGTCGGTCGGTGGGTTTGTGTGTGTATGTGTGTGTGTGTGTGTGTTTTTCCCAATACGTTTTATCGAATTCGACCGATATCGCAACTTTTTACTTCTCTCTCTTTCTCTCTCTGTCTCCCTGCAGTATTTTTCGCTGCGTAAATATTTCTCCGAGATCGAAATACGAGTGCGTGTTTACACTATACGCGTGTACACGCGCGTTTTGCGTATACGTAGAGTGAATAGTGCCGTCTTTTTTTTTTTCCCCTATAACGAGCTCCCGACCAAACCGTTTTTCTGCGAATAAGCACGGCGCTTCCCCTCCATTGAAAACAAGAGCTCCGCGGACAGCGTGTAAAGAACCAATTTAACTCTCTCTTCCCCCCCCCCCCCCTCATCTACTAGTGAAAGCGTTCCCTGCCCGCGTAAAGTATACCACCGCAGTACGCCTATTATTATAACCGTATATTTTTATATATTTTTTTTTTATATATATATAAAATCGCGATTTTTATCGGACTTGTGTACATCCTATATCGTCCGTCGTTAGGACGATATGTCGTTAGTATGGTCCAACAGAAATAACTATAATCGTCGATTTCAGTGTTTTTTTTTTTTTTTAATTGGTAAACAACAGCTGTATACAATAATAATATTGTAAAATTGACTTCAAAGACGCGCGGTCGTTCAATAATGTCATCGGATTTTAGGATCGACGAAATACGTACGCGTAACGTTTGTCGAGTGTTGCGGTGAGTCCGACTATAAAAAAAAAAAAAAATTCGAAACAATCGCGTAAAAATCGGATCGTCGTTTTCTACGACCGGGCGTCGTGAGAGTTTTTCGCGAGGCGTGTTTTCGAGCCAAAAAAACGGACAAAGTAAACCTCGTTTATAAAAAAACAAATCGACCGAGGGGACGAGGGGACACTGTGTGTATACCTATAGAGCATAAATCGCGTGTTTTTTATTATTATTATGATTTTTTTTTTTTACGTTCCCGAGAAGGTTTGCGTTTTATTTTTATTATTATTGTAAAATACTGCAGCGCCCGCGCGTGTGCCTATGCGCGTGCGGTGCAATCGAATCCCGTAATAAAAATATCAACGTGTAGCGTTTCGATCATTGTACGTACGTATTAATATATATAGAAGTGAAATAAAAAATAAAATAAAACGCACGGTCTTTTTTTTTTTTTTTTTTTTTTTTTTTTTTTGGCTCTCTTCCCGGGACGGTCGTCGTCGTCCTCGCGGTAGTGAATACGTGAATATTATTATTTACTCCTCAAGGCCGCCGCGGCGTTGTAATATATATTTATACGCGTTTTACTCGCCGGTATAACGTTTTTTTTTTTTTTTTCATTTTTATTTTTATTTTCCATCCGATATGATATATTTTATACATATACACATACGGAATATGATAATGTATTACATTTGTTACGCGCGCGTTACATTATAATACGTTATATTAGTGCTACGTCCGTCATCGCCTATAGTTGTGTTCCGCGCGAATCGTTTTTCCCTTTTCTTTTTTCTTTTTTTTCGATCCCCTGTACATTATTATTATTATTGTTATTATTGTAACGTCCGATTAATAACGTTGCAATATTGCGCCCGTGATACAGGCGTCGGGTTTTAAAAATGGGTACACATTTTTTTTTTTTTTGCAACAACAGTACACCTGCTGCAGCGGTACACATTATGCGAACGCGTATCGTGATGATGAAAGAAGTGCGATGTGTACTCATACTATCACCCGCAATAAGTGCGGTGGTCAGTCGCGGTATAGCTGGTTATGATTTTACGACCGCAGTAATTGAGGCGTATAACGACGACGATATAGAGCGTCGATACTCACAAAACGTTGCGGGATTCCTATCGGTTATTGTATCGAATTTTTTTCAAGTTTTCGTTTTTTTTCTTTTTTTTTTTTTTTCTAAAGAGGATACTTGGCAATGTTCTGATGTGTGTTTAAACCCGTGTTAGAGTCGCATTTTTTTTCACCCATACGTATATATGAAACTGAAGGGCTCGGTGCGACAACGTAATGACGAGTTTTCAATTTTTCGTCTAAATCGTAGGTTATAGGTTAGGCTTTCTCCTAGGAAAAAACCGTTTATTATTCATGTCAAATGGGATTCGTCTTCTTCTTAAAGTCTCATTACGTCGCTATTTTGTCCGTACCTGGCAGACGGATTTGCATTATTGTCGCGCCAAATTACGTAGCGTTTATTGCATTAATCGGAACCATCGAAAAGTCATTTTGTACTTGCTTCGGTTTTGGCACCGAGCCGTTAAATTTCGATAATAAAAATTACGTCTACTTTGTGGGGCGTTAAATAAAAACAAACGAAAAAACGGCGATCTTCCGTGTTGTCGCGAATGTCCGATTCCCGCCTTCTTCTCCTTCGCCTTTTTCCCAACCAGAAAATCCGATTCGCCGATCGCGATCATAAAAATGTATTATTTGATTGAAACGCGGGCAGTTTTTCGTTTAATATTAATCATTACGAAGACGTTATAGTACGTGCAATTTGTAATTATTAAGATTGTTTAAATAACAGTGCAGGGTATTTGTGCAGGCAATATTGTAGTACGATACCATAAAACGTAAACAAACAAATTAATCCGCTTAATCCTAATTGAATTGAATCATGTTAATATTCTGTTATCGAACAATAAAACATGTTAAAATAAAAAAAAATATGAACATACTTGGCACGATGGGTGGGCCTCTCTTGTAGATGAGAAGTCGAGAAGGTATGATACATAAGGGAATTTTATGTATATATATGTATGCAACGGTTAATCGCTGCTAATGAAAAACAATTCTGAGCAGAGTTTGTTTGTATGTGTTTTAAAAGGCCGTAATGTTTACGATTTTCGTCAAAATTGGATATTAAAATTCGTATTAAAAAAAACACTACCCACATTAAACTCAATTTTTTCTTGTTGACTACTGAATACAACTTATAATGAACCTCCTGTTCAATATTCAATCATTTCTGTTTGGTCTAACAATAATTTTACCCGCAAAAAACATAAAAACTATGTAAAACACTCGGAAAATTAAAATCTCTATAAATAGCTCAGAAATGGCTCGAATATTTAGAACATTGCATAAGTCTGGAAAAAACAAGGTTTTCTGTTTGAATTTCAAGCCTACGAACATTTTTAACTGAATAAAATAAAATATCAAAATTAAAAATAATAAAATCGTTATTTTCGTAAATTTCCCAATTATTATTGGAAACCACTCGGAAAATCAAAAAAAAAAAAAAAAAACGACTTCTTTAAATTTCTAACTAGATTAAGTTACTTTTCAGAAAAAGCCCTTCATTGGATAGAACGGAACAAGAATTTTGTACACGGCATAAAATAAAAAAATCGTTCCAAACTCGCGGCTACATGCAATAGCAGTGCAAGTATATATTATTGGTTAATCTATACATTTTCGAAACGGAAACATTATGTTTGGCGTTATCTGCGCGCGTTCAAGTTTAAACGTCCTCCCGTGTTGATCTGGCACGTCGTTTTCAACGAGGAATTAATATTTATAGCTCTAACGACCTCTTCAAACGCTTCGGCTAATTATTATCTTCTTCGAAACCATAAATTTCATCTTAGGCCATCATAAGCCCCCCTCCCCGTTCTAACGCTCGGCACGCTATAATTTTGTAAATTATAAACTATTAAATACTTAAACGCTGCAATAAAACTAAAATCACATATATATAAAATAAAAAAAACTTGACGATTCGATAAATCAATTAACGATGAAACAACATGACAATGACACGATACAGGCAGCTAGTTGATGCCCGAATTAAAGCTGATGTCCCGTGCAGGTAAATTCGACAAACGGATTGCGAGACGCCGCCAAGTCGACGAAATTCAATATTGAAAAAAAAAATTAGTTCGGATACTAAATCCGTCGATAACATCGTAAACGCCCGCTAGCACGTCGCGAGGACGCTGTCGGGTTATAGGTCAGGGCACTGTTGGTTTATTATTGTCCACCCTCACCTCCCTCCCCCCTCCCCGCCGCGGAACGGCCGGAAGTTTTTGTCGTCGCGTCCGAATCGAAAAATTCCGCGCGCATAAAAATAAAACGCTCGGTAAAAAACGGTAAATACCGTTATTATTATATCGATATGTTATACCGGGTACGCGTTGTCAATTAATCGTCGCGTGTTTTTTTCCGTATGTATGTGTATACACGTGTAACCGATCGATCGCGCGGCGAGAAACGGGCGGGATACGGGGACGAAGAACTTGTACCCGTCAGATATGTGTTTATTTACCTTTCGGTCGGACGCGGTGAAATCACGCGGGGATGTGTACCGGGACCGTTCGGCATTTGTACGCCGCAACGAACACCGCGTAAACGTCAAACAGTCCTGTTACATACACCCCGTATAAATTGTACCGAAACCGATTATAACTGCGCGAGACGCCTGCGCGGCGTATAATAATAATAATAATAATAATAATAATGCAGTACACGACCCCGATAAATCGATATTCCGTATCAATACGATATTACACGCGCGCATTATAATATTTCGTCTCGATCGACCGATGATGACGATGCCGTAGTATAATGAGATGTTTTTTTTTTTTTTTTTTTTTTTTTCTCTCTCTCTGTTCCCCGATCGATCGTTAATTCGGACGTTAATCGTGTTTTACGCAACGATAATAATTAGAGCCATTATACATTTTAACAATGTAATAACATACGTGCAATCGAATGTATAATATAATATAAGAGCAATAATATCGTATTATATATATAACTCGTATTCGCGTTAAACGCGGTGCCGACCGGCATCGATAACCTTTAACCGAAATAATTAAAAAAAAAAAAAAAACACGTTAATGTTTACAAAATCGAAAATAATATTATTAATTTCGTTACGATATCGCCGAGGCGGCAATAGGAAATCGCGTTTTATTCGAATTTAAACGCGTCGATAATAACATACTCGTAACAATAATAGGCGTTGGCCGTTACACGCGTCCGTACGTGTTAGATTTTTTTTTTTTTTTTTACCGAGATTTGTGTGTTAGGTTAGGTTAGGTTCTCTTCAATTTCGCGGTTTAGCTTGATAAAATACGACTGATATATACTCTGTTCGTTTTTCGTTAGCGACGGTTTTGTCGTACAGTCGAATTACTCTCTTTCTCTCTATGTGTGTGTACATCCTCCCTTCCTACTTCTCTCCCAAAACAGTGGCGCACCCATCAGCTGCAGTATCAGCGTAGATTTTTTTTTTAATTTCACCGGAAACTGGGTTTTCGATTAGCGAAATAGCTCCTATTTTTTGTTTTTTTTTTTTTTCCACGCGCCGAACCTCAAAATACGCTTAATTACAGCCCACTTTGAAATTCCCGATGTTTGTATCGGAGAATTAATTTTGACAAACGAGTCTAACGATCCGTTGTTTGTTTTTTACGCGTGGTCCTGCGGGTAACTCGAAATATTCTCGCGCGAGTTTTTACTGATGTCGAACGCGTTTCGAGCGAGAAAAAAATCGCGCGCATACGCGTTTAACATACAAAATCGATTTGGACATTTTTCTTTTTCTCTCTTTTCGGAATATCGTTAAAAACCCGAACCGCGTTTTGTCGGCGCGACGAAACGCGTGAAAAACGGCCAGAAATCACAACAGCGTTTGCAGCAAACGAAACGGATTACGGGAACGACGAGACGAGAATTGTTCCCCCGGCCGTTCGGGACTTTTCCACGTGATAGTTTCTCGCGGCGCGACTCGACGCCGACGGCGAGAAACAATTTCCCTGTCCGTAATCATCCCCGACCCGGTCGAAACCGTATGACCAGTTATTATTTTGTAAACCGCATGATATTATTGCGATTGTCAACGCGTTCGTTCCGGGACGATGACAGTTATTGTCGCGCCAGGGACCGGGACAATGAACCGCAATGTATTGTGAAAGACGATTCGGAAAACGTCCGTCCGTCCGTCCGTAATATTGTGTTGGACCCGCCGCCGTTCCGGGCGCGTGTGCGTGTACGCACGACGGACGCCCCCGCCCTCCCCGCCTCCCCGGCGTCATAACGTTCCGCGACCCGGTCACGGAATTTATTATTTATTTTGTTTATATCTTCTCTATCCTCCTCACCCTCCCCGCCCCCTCGCCGTTTCTTCGTACGGTTTCGCGCGTTATCTTTCGCGGCCCGGACGGCGGGCGGTAATCCGAGAGTATGGAAATAACTCGGCCGGTCTCCATTGTGCCGCACACACGTATGTTACCGTCGTCGTCGCCGCCGCCGCCGCCGCCGCCGTTTTGTGCGCACTCAATAAAACGACCGGCCGGCCAGCCGACCGACCGGCTCTTGTTATAATAGCCAACGGTTTTCGAATTCCGATGGCAGGGGGCAGCAGCGGCGTTTCGTAATTCGTTCGTGGAATTTCTGTATGTACGATTAAAAAATAATAATAATAATAATAAATACCGTTCCTATCTGTTAAACGCGTAAATATACGAAATTTAAATACGCGAGGAAATCGCCGCGGTATTTTTCGTTTTGTATACACCGGGGTCGATACTGATGGGCGTGCCGGCCGTTTTTTTTTTTTCTATCTATCGGAGGGAAGTCGAAATGGACAGGATATCTGTGCGTATTATGCGCGCACAGAATAATTAAATTCGCGTCTGCAGTACGCTAACGAAAAACGTTTCTGAGCGCGGTATTATCACTCGTATATCTGTCGGGGTCAAAGTTATCGAAAAGTCGGCGCGGATCGCGCGGAATACGCCGACTGGATACAAGACGCGGTTCCGTTTTGATTGGAATCAGATTTCTGGTAGAAAATATGTTTACGGACACGGCAGATTAAAATTAAAAACGCCGTCGTCTTACAGCAGTGAAACCGATGCACTCCGTGTTTCGCTCGTAATCGGGTAATTTTCATTTATTATAAATGATGAGTGGAACACAATCGAAATTCGCGTGTTCCTAGAATTGATAAAACGAATTAGTGACGGTGTTCTATGGGATTTTCGAATGAGTCGGATTCGATTCTAAAATAACCAGTTCGTTTCAAAAACGCTCAAGTTCTACTACTTCGATACTGCGCCCCGTTGGCTCGTGTACCGAACATCACGCGATCCACAGTTCGAAGACTCCGTTTTATAATATCAAAGTCCACACGTTTCGTACGTGTTATAGCGTCAAAACTACGTTTCAACGATGTTTATTTTCTTCTTTTATTTTTAAAACTCCGTGCAACTTTTCTACCGAAAATCTCGCTCCGATTCGCGAGCGTAGTTCATTTTCCGATAGGAAATTTTTGTCGGTGAACGTGATTTCGTTCGGAATCGATTTTTTCCTCCGGGCGCGTCCGTTTCCGAACGAAATCGATTATCCCGAGTAAACGCGGTTTCTGGGGAGGGGCAGGCAAACTGTTAAAGTTTTTGTACACCGGCGACAAAATACGTTCCGACGGTTTACGTAGCGTTCGCCGGCGATTCCCGGAGAACCGTGTTCAGCGGTATGGAAAATACAATAGTTCCGATACTAACCGTTCGCGATTTCTGTTTTTTTTTTTTCGCAGGCTGAAGTAATATTATGGATTCAGGATTTAGCAACATGTTGGAAAACACGAGGAAATATTTCCAAGGAATCCCGTCGGACGCGGCCGCCGCTGCCGCAGCAGCAGCCGCAGCCGCCGCGACCGCGCAACTGCACTTTCCGCCGCCGTTGCCCCCGTCGCACCACCTCCACCACAACGGGACCGTCGGCCGGACGTCCATGAGCTCGTCTTCGTCGTCGTCGTCGTCGTCGTCGTCGTCGTCCGCGGCCGCGTCCTCTTCGGAACCGTCGCCGGCCGACCGTTTCGCGGGCTACCATCACCCGCAATTCCGGTACAACCACTACCAGCCGTACACGTCGCCGGGCCACTACCCGCGCACCGCCGTCGACCCGAAGCCCGCGGCGTTCCAGCACCACTTTCAGCCGCCGTCGATGCAGCAATACCAGCATCACCAGCTGCAGCCGCCCGTGTCGTCTTCGGCGGCGGCGTCGTCATCGTCGTCGTCGTCGTCGTCGTCGTCAACGTCGCCGTACAAGCCGCCGTACCAACTGCAACAGCAGCCGCCGTCCGGGCCGCCCGCCGTAAAACAACAGCAGCAGTCTCCGTTCAAATCGACCGCGGCACGTTCGTCGCCGCCCGCCGGCAAACAATACTCGCCGCCCAAACCGTCGTCGCAATCGTCGTACGCGGTGTCCAAACTGTCGTTGCCGAAGCCGACCGTCGCCGCGTCCAAAGAACAGCACGCGGTGCCCGGCTTACAGCAGCCCTCGGTGCCCGAGACGCCGCCGCCCACGTCACATTCCTCACACTACTACAACAGAACCGCGTCGCACGGAAACTCGCAGCAGCAGGCCAACGACAGGGATTACCTGCGGTTCAAGCCCATACAAACACCCCCGCCGCAGCCCAAGTACGTATTCGCGCGGTTTGCATAATATTTACCTGTTATAATACGCGCGTATTTAATTGTTATGGCGACGATTAAATCATATTGCCGATAGACGGTGAACTGACCGTTCGTTTTATTTGTTTTCCCAACAGGTTTCAACCGATGGAGAGAACAAAGTCCGAAATGCCGGCCGGTACGGCGGGAGCAGCGCAATCGTCGCACTTGGCCATCAGATACGACCCGAAACTGGAACAACCGCGCAGCGGAGTCAGAGCCGTGCCCATAGTTCAGGCCAAGCAACCGCCGTCGTCGACGAACGACGTGGCCCGCGTGATTGTGCAGAAACCCGAACCGTTACGGTATCACCCGCAACAGCCGCCGTCACAGCAGCAACAAACGCCGTCACAACCGCTGCAACAGCCACAACCGCAGCAGCAGCAGCAGCAACAGCAGCAGCAGCAGCAACAGCAGCAGCCGCCGCCGCCGCCTCAGCAGCAACAGCACCATCCCAACCATATCCATCACAGGTCGACGGATGACCATCACCGTCACCATAAACGACCGGCGTCCGTGCAACCGTCTTACTTGGACTCCAGGCCGTTCCAAATCAAGCCGTACGACGGCGGGAGCGCCAATAACAACTCCAGTAGCAACGGCAGCAGCAGCATAAACGGCGTGAGTATCGGCCAATCGTCGTCCTCGTCGTCGTATCACAGGCCGTTTGCCGCGGCGCCCCAACAGTCCGCGCAGCCGCCCTCGTCGCAGAGCGCCGCCGCCGTCGTCGTGGCCACCATGGACCACCGGTGGACCGTTTTCGGTCGGCAAGACGCCCGGACGCCCGGATTCGTCCAACAGCCGCCGCCACCACCATCCACGGTCGTCATGAACGGTTACCATCATCACCGTCAGTCGACGTCGTCTTCTTCCCTGCCTGCGATCATGTCACAGCATCACCAACTTCATTCGTCTTCGTCGTCAACTAGTAGACAACAACAATCGCAACACTATCCGCTTAACTTACACAAACTCACTCAGCCGGCACGACCGGCCACGGCCGCCGGCCAATTGCAACAGGTCAGTAATTTATTCAATTTACTCCCTCCCCCCCCCCCTTATTCGAATAACGATAATAATTAGAAGTCCGGATTTGAATGCGAAATTCATTTTGTTTCGCATTTTTCGCCGTTTTTTTTCGTTTTTAAAATGTTTTCCGGTAATTTTGCCGGTTTTAAACGCGCACGTTTAATGTTTACTATGTATCGTAAGAATTTATAGTTTAAACATTAAGGTCATTGAAAATATTATTTCGAGATATTTTGTTTTCGTAAAATCTGCTTTAATCAGTTTTACGTATTATCCGTCAATACGGTCAATTCAGATTGTCAATATTATGTTCTGTGTATATGATTTCGATAACGTAATTTTATCTTATCTTTATGGACAACTGTGGCCGTGGTTTGTCGCCCGGTTCAAACAAATAACAACAAAAGAAAAACTTTATTTTGTAGTTTTGGCGGTTTTCTGTTATCTTTTTTAGCATAATTGTGCTATTTTGTAGATGCTTGTTCGATAGTTTTTTGGGCATTTAAATCCGGGCCTTTATAACAGTAATGTACGACAAGTTTTTCGTCGCTCATGCTGTAGCCGCGATCGTGTACAGATAGGATTGTCGATGTAAGCAATTTTAACGACATTTTTTTGAAAACAATCAAATCTACTCAAAAACATTAAACTTCGGTTCTGAATAAAATGTATACCGAGTAGTCTCGACCTGTTATCACGCATATTCTTCGCATGAAATAAATTAAAATGTTTACGGGAAAAATCGTTTTGCGGGTAACGAGTATACACCTCTGACTCGCAGTACAATGTTTTCAAATTTCGAATTTCAAAAGTATATTTCTCAATTTTACGAAACGATATGATAGCCGAAAGCAACCGCGACGAAAACACACCCCGGGGGTTGGGCTCCGAGTGTAGGAAGTTAAGACGGATGGGAGGGGGGGGCTAAGTCCCGGGCATACATTGACTCGTCTCGTCTCGTTCGAAAATCGAAATGTCGAGAGAAAACAATAGCGCCGCGCCGCGGACGACGGTATCACTGATCAATAATTCGCTATAAATGCATAAATACAAACTACACCAAGTCGTCGTGTCTGGCGAATGTCGTATAAACGTTTGACGCTAAATTCGAATGTCAACAGTCGGCCATTTTTTTCAATTTCTTTTGAGAGTCAAACAACGAACGTTTGAGCGCGCCTGCGTTCGTCGTGCTTTTTCAAACAGTTTTGTAATTGTTTGAAACGATGCAACTATTATATTATATGCTCGTAAAATTGATCGAAATTACAATATTTTTTTTTTTTAACAAAACTCGACAAACCCCCGGATACCCTCGCGGTCAGCCGCATGTAATAAAATCGTTTATCGACAGGAATCCATCGGCCGTTTGTTTGTTTTTTAACAAAACACTTATAATATTGTGTTCGGGTCGACGCCCCTCAACTCGGGTTTTTTTTTTTTTTTGTTTTAATGTTAAACCAACACGTCGACTATACTACGTCGTATATACCATTACGCGGGCGATTCGGTTCAAAGGCCGTTAAAACGATATTATTTTACTGATAATTTTGCGTTTCGAAAATATCAAAACACTTTAGCGCGTGTTAGGTATGTACGAAATAAAATATCGAACGGTCAAATGGATACGAAGACTTCGATTAATTTTTTCCGCGCGTTCGAGAGCAGTACGAGGCGCCACACCCGCGTCCACTTACCATCTCAGTCTCGGTGTTATAGTTGGTGTTTTTTTTATTTTTTCTTCTTTATAGCCGTACATTATTTTATTGTTATCATTATTTTTAATCGCGACGTACAGCTCTTTATAAAATTTGTTATTTGCGCTAAAACTCTACAATTTCCACGTAAACGCCACGATTCACTACGTTCTAATAAATAACGTGATTTTACTACGGCGTCGCCCGGTAGCTACGACTGAGAAAGCAGACACAGGTGTGGGGCGTCGTCCTCTCGAGAGGACGTTGTACCCGCATTTGTCGTTTCCGCCCAACGAACGTACGCGACATAGCAAATTAACACGTTCGACGGAGACAACTGCAGTGCGCTGTTTAGTATTTAAATATTAAAACGAATTGATCGAACTCGAACGAAAGTGTTGGAAACATCGCAATTAAAAAAAAAAAAGCATATTTATCTTGCTTCTCGTTCGCCTTCGTCCCGACTATTTTTGGTGTATTCGGCCGCCCTGGTCCTCGCACTTATCCCATCTCTTGACCCGATTTTCCGTCCCGTATATGCACCGCCTTAAAATTACACCGGTCGAAGGTTAAAATGTCCGGAAAAAAACCGACGCCGTTTCCTCGCGGATACTGTCTTCTTGTCTTCGAGTTTGACGAAACGGGTCGATTCGCTCGACTGCATTAAAACTGACGTCACTGAATTGTTGTAACTGTCGAACGATAGTTTTACGTGTTGCAAGACGGACGCCAGTGCCGCACTACGAACATCGGTAATCGTAATTCGAATTTCATTTATCACCGGGTCACCGTGGACCAGAGCGTTGCTATCGTTTTTTAATTTCGTCGTAAAAAAAAAAAATTATATTTTTATTCTCAAAACGCTAATACACATTTAGAAAAAAAAAACCGATGGCCCGCGGCTATGATATTATAATATATTCGTAACGGTTAGTATTTTTCCCGCGTTTACAAGCGAACGGTGTAACGCGGAAAAATGGCAAATTTCTGTATATTATAAAACATTTATCCGCCAAACCATTAAAATTTACTTTATTATATTTTTATTGTTTGTTTGATTGGTTTTATTATTATTATTATTTTATTATTATTATTATTATTAACTATTGATTTTATATGTTGACGCGGTTTTTCTCGGATTTCATTTATTACGGCAGCGGTAATATATATTGACACGACATTGTATTATAATAGACGGAGAATACTGTTTTGAATAATTTCGGGCTTTTTATAGCAGATCAGGTAAAAGGTCAACGGTTTTATAGACTGTTGTGTACATAGTCGAATGAAAAAAAAATGAGCTTTTGGGAGATAAGGAACAAAATAAAACGAAGAGATGAAAATGTGAGAGCGAGAAGTGACAGAAACAATAGCTGCAAGAGTTCTGAAAAGCGCTAGACCGAGTTGAGCCGGGCGTGCGATGTGGAGATCGGGGAATTTTATACTTGGACAAATGACGAGACGGAGTGTGAAGATACCGTACGGCCGGAAGAACGTCCTAGACAAAGGCGGCTGGAGTATAGGGGAATAAGAGACTTAAGATTGCCGTAGGACGTGATTGACGACGGAGGGACGGCTGAGGATAGGGAGGTGGCTGCGTGTTTCGTCAGGGCAACGGACCTTATAAATGGTCTCTAAAAATTAATGTGGGTCTACGTAGTTGGGGACGATAAAAAAAAAAAACGTCTATAATATTAAGTTTGAAAAATAAATTTTAGAAAGTCCATAGTTTCTGTACTCGTGTAATATTAAACAGATGTATTTTTCGAATCTCCCCCTCGAAAGCGATAAACGCGTGTAATTCATCGAGGGATTCTCTCGAGGACTACGAAATTGGTCTCGTGATAAAAAAAAAACCTATATATTATTATACATTTTATATAATTTATTGTCTATATATTTCCATTATTTTTACAAGGACTCTGAAAGTAACGGTCAAATGTTTTTTTCCACGATGGGAAAGGAAGGACGAAGCTTGTTTTTTAACGTTTAAAACATTAGTTATCGTGTACTTTTTTTTTAATAAATGTGTAATAATTAGAGACCGGATTTATATGTTCTTAAACTCCACGAAAAAAAATCACTTGAAAACGTCAAAATGTCTTGAAAAAATCAATTAAAAATATATGAAAACGCAAAAATAATAGAGGGGTTTAATAGTTAAATACAATTTTCCAACTACCTGAGAAACGGTTAATAAAAAGTAATTTTTTTTTTTTTTATAACACGTCGATTTAAAACAAGTTATTTTGTATGAATCGATTTTGTAGTGTTAGGATATTTAATTTAATAATAAGTTAGAGCCATCAGTGGGAGGGGTGGTGGGCTTGTAAACTCCTCTATCGTTTTTGCTTTTTAAATGTTTGTAAATGCTTTTTTCAGAGATTTTTTTTTTTGATGTTTTAAAGCGCATTTTTGCGAATCACAAGAGAATATAAATCCCGTCTCTATACTCTCTAGTTATAATATATTATTATAAACGAATATCGTCTCCGCCAAAAGCCCCGTGCGACCGCCAACGCGGTCATCGGTTTAAAGTTGCCCACGTGTAGATGAGCGTATAAATAACAATATTAATAATACGCATACAGTCGCCGGAGTAGATATTTTATAGGCGAACGCTAAAAAGTTCTCGAGGTTTCGAACCAGCATGTCAAGTTTTCAAATATTACCACAACTCAGACGTTCTGTTGTACCTTCGTGCCAAAACTCAAATGTCCCAATATCTAACCAATGGAAAAAATATAGGTACATATTACATGAAGAATAAAAAATCGGTTTCGGTTCTTTCGAATTTCATGTTACTGTCAGAAATACTTTTTTTTATACAAAAATGGCTTATGTTTAACTATGGCGTACCTGCAGGGGAGGTATTAGCCGTGAACCGTTTAATTATTCGTTTTGACAATTATTTTGAAAATTTTTTTTTCTTTATAAAATAGTTAATAACATGGTCAAACCCATAGATATTGAAATTTTTTGTTATTTGTGATCGAACGGGGTCAAGGTTTCTGGTGTCATCTGATTTCGTTTTGGCTGTTCGACCGTTGTCATTGATTTCTTGTTACCATGCGCCGGGATCTCTTATGCGGGCTTGCGCTGTTACATATGCACCAGGAAATAAGTACACCTGCAGTGGATGAGATACCTCTAAATGGTTCTCTTTCTAACCGGAGGCTATACTTTGTATTATAAATGTGTAACGCGCATTAAAATTTAAAAAAAAATGTCTCATTTGATGTAGTAAAATGCGTCATAAAAGAACCCAATTCCCGTGTCCTATTAATAAACTCTTTGTGACCGTTCTAAAAACGTTAGATAAATACTGTCCTTTTTTTTTCGCCTCAATTTGCGGGGGCGGAACCCCATTTCAGATTTGCAAACGGCCACTCGTGTCGAAAACGCCGTAAATAGACGACGTGTTTCGGTTTAAATGCATTTCGGCGTTGGCGTTTTTAATTTCCGTCAACCCGTTGACGAGATATTCCGCTTTTAAGTTTCGGTCGGGACAGACTATTATTTTATAACTGAATTTTAAAGACCCTGCATAATTATTTTCGGTACACTTGCGCTCGATTATAATTATAATTTATTTCGTAAACATTTCGCAACGTATAATTTTTTTTATATTTCACCCGACACGATTCCGCGGCTACGCAAGAGCCTTTGTGTACACTGCGAACGTTCGTAAATTAACATTTCGTTTTCGGGCTAGAGGGGGGCGAGGGAGGGGTTCTTGTTAAAATCGTCGGGTACGAACTAGTGACGGGCACTGCCGCACTATTCGATAGCATTTCGATTTATCGTATACCCGGTACCTACTCAGTTTTCGCGACGTCTTTATTTTTTTTTTATCGACTAAAAAACCATTATATACCGATTAAATATTTAACAGGTCCGAGGTCCGAACGTGTCGTTAGTTTTTTTTTTTGCCGGCGCGCCGTCAAAACACGTCAATAAACATTTGATTAAAAGTTACAATAACATAAAATAATATAGGTATGCACACGAGAATTGAATGGTGTACAAAACGAGCCGGCGTCAAAATGTTTCATAAAAGTATTTCCGGCTCACAAAAACCGCGCGTTCCCGTTGCGCTATACACGACGAGTGCTGAATTTGAATTTCGGAAATACATATATGCGGGTAATTTTTTTTTTTTTCCTATCGAATATCAGTTAATAAATCGGTTTTAATTTTGGCGCGTTAAGTGTTTATATATTGGCCAGCAGCTGAGTTTGGGAACAGTCGAACCTACCGGCTGGCCAATCCGCCGGATTCAGGGCGGTACCTGCCGAAAAAAACCACGCGCGCCGGTCGTCGTCGGGTTCGTTTGCCGTCGACTCGGCGCGCATTTTCAAATCGACGTGTTTTGTTATCGTCGCCGTTATCGCGCGCCCGTAGATAACACCGGTTTCACAACGAATTGTATACGCGCGGATTTATACGTTCGGCGAGCGGTCCCGCGGATTATCGGTTTTGCCGGCGGATCGCCCCGGCGACATTATAAATACACTCGGTCGGAACAACAATACCGCGTAACGACCGCGGGGCACGTCTGATAAAATGTGTAATTCGCCGCCGCCGCGTTGCGTGAATACCGCACGGAACGATTGATTATTGTGTTTTTCTCGTTCAGTAATCGGTCGTCGTTCGATCGTCGCGGTCCGTCGTCGTGCGCCCGTGTGTGTGCGCGTGTGTATGTAGTTTAATTGTCGAACAAACGCGCGCGCGGAGAATAATAACACGTGGCCGGATCCGTTTCAAACGCAAACTGTCGTCGACAATTCGATTACCCGGCGTAAACAGTGTTATGATATATTGTATTATTGCGATGCACGCGTGGCGTACAGCCGACCACCCGAAACGTTGCGTTTTCCCGGTATTGTAAAAGGCGCGAGCCATGTAAACGGGCAGCGATTGCTCGATTGCGTCTCGTCGAACGCGTCCGCGCGGTGACGTACCGTTCGATGCGGCGGCCCGCTCAAAAGTCGTAAGTAATCCCGCTTGTGGGGAGGGGGGAGGGAGGGAAACGGCGCGCGACCGATATCGCCGTCACTCAATGTTCAGCAGGCCCGCGGAGATGTGCGGCCGTAATATTTTGGCCCGCGTTGCGTCGTTATCACGGTTATTAATCGGCCGGATTCTAGACAGCCAGCGCTCGCGTGACGGTGCGACAGAATGCGGAGTAAGCAAACGCCGCGCGTTTGTTATCGTACTAGTGAAATACGATTCCGCGCGGGGCGCTCCGTGTCTAGTTTCTCCGATACGCCGCAACAAAACGTCACGGGACGTCTAGACCAGGCGTTCGCTCACGATTGGGCGACCCTGTTGTCGTGCGATTTTCGTACAATATCTGAACTGCATTTATCCCCGCGTTAAACCAATGTGTGTTACTGTGTTTAAATGTAATTGACAACAAGTCGACAGGAAAAAAAGAGAGAGATTATTTTCCGTGTAAATTGGCTTTTATCGCCGTGGTTTTCTCTTCCTTGAAACGCCCGCGCGAAAATCCAATTCCCGCGAGTGGCGGGTGACGATAAAGCACCGATTTTCTTGTACATAAAAATATTTAACAGCAGCTGGTACCCGACGCAGTCATCCGCATCGCGGAAAGATTTACACCGTGTCGAATATCCGAATGACCTATTTTCGCGTTTCACGAATTAATGTGCAGAAAAGTCGGTTTCGTGAAAAACGACAACATTTTGTTGCGTTTGTGTGATTGTAGCAGCGGTCGAATTATTGTTATCGCGTGTAACGCGTCCGTAGATGAAAATTTGAACGCCGACGCAGCCGAGATACTGTAATATTATTACAGCGACGCCGCGGCCATTATTCACAAAACCCGTGTTTGTAAACAAAAATATTTTCGGTTTTTTATTTTCCCCGTTGTATTTTTGACGGTATTGGGAGTTAAAATCGAGGACCCCGGCGTTCCCGCCGTTCGATATTGTCGTGCGGCACGAACCCCCCCCCCACCCCACCACGAAAAACACTCGTGATATCAGCGGTGTCGGTGGGTCGCGGTCGTTATCGGAAATGCGTTGGACGAGCGGAAAAAACCGAATTTTCGGACGCTTGCGGACGCGCGTGTAACAATAAACAATAAACGCGAACGGGAGGGGGGGACGGCGGTATTTGTGTTCTCGTCGTATTCGCGTGTGCGGGATAACGCGGTTTTTTTTATCTTCCTTTCGCCCCCCCCTCCACCCCCATCACGCCGGAGCGCGCGTTTACGACGGTATTACACGCGTGGACCGAGTCCCGTCCCCGTACCCCCCCCCCCCCCCCC
>CABPRJ010002381.1:1021754-1039495 GCA_902439185.1 Cinara cedri
TTTCCCGGGGGGGGGGGGCGATGGCGGGGCGGTAGCGCGAGAGCGAGGGGGATAAATATTTCCGCGCGCGGGTCGGGCGGGTTAAAAATTGTTGCGTTGTCGCGGGACACGCGACGAGCGACGTTTAAGGCCCGCGGGTGGCGTGCGTTTTTTACAGCTCTCCGGCACCGAACATTGGGCCGCCGCAGTATTACGTACGTTATTATTGTACCGGTATACAATATTGTATGGCGAATTCGTTGGGTGTTTTTTTTTTATTTTTTTTTTCTCGCGCGTTTTTTCGAGGCCGACGTTGTCATGTATGAAAATCGCATTGCGTTTTCGGAACCGTGCAGTCGTTGGTGGCGTGTCCGGGAATTTTCAACGGGAGGGGACGTAGCGAACGTCAATATCGTGAGTGAATAAATCGTAAAATCGTCTTCTCTATATCCGTCTCGACACTGTACGCACGGGAATTGGTAATTTAAAAACCGGATCCTAAATAAAAAAAAAAATAAAAAGGCAATTTCTAATCAATACATCAAGTTGTTCCCCTCGTAACTCGGATAAAATATACGCATTTCGATATTGGATTACTGTTGGGTTTTTCGTATTTCTAAGCCATTGGGACGGGACGGGGGGGGGGGTAGATTACATGTGAGACGATTATTGGAAATTCGTGAATGTATGAAAATCTCAATTGCTTTTTTTTTTTTTTCATTTCATTCGTATCACCAAGGTAACGCCCGTAAATCAACAATTATAATTCGATAATTCTGCCGTCGCATAATTTTTCCGTAACAACAACGAATCGATAATAAAATGTTTTGGCGAATCTACCGGAAAAGTTAGAAAATCCGGACGGTATTCGAGTCGGAGGCGTCACCAACAATATATCGATCCATTTTCAGATGTATAAATTAACTAATCGAGTTATTGATTTTGTACTGACATAAATTGATGATGATGCGCGGCGTAAAGGTGAAAAAGGAACGCCGTGTCGTGGTGACGAATATAAACCGGTACACGCGGCTCTCCCGCTGCAGTCGAACGTCCGCACTGTTCGATAGGTTAGGTTACTTGCTTTGAAATCCATAACCCCCCTCCCCCTTCTCCCGAAAAAAAACTTCGAATGGAAAAATGTCGCGGCAGAACGCTTTTAGCGCGCCGGAGGTGGACTACCGTTATCTGTCCACCCGTTTGTTTTCACTCGACGATATTACACCGGCACGGCGTCGGAACCGAAAACGAACGCGCGGGTAAAAAAAATAAATAAACAACAGTAATAATAATCATAAATTGGCTGTTGCGCGGACGACGCCGGGGCGGGACGGCTACAATTATCATTTGACAATTTGTATGCGATTAACGTAAAAACGGTCGATAGTACCAACAGTGTATCGCCAGAGCGCGCCGTGTGATCGTCGAGAATTCAGCACGTTTTTGCCTCGGCTTATCACTGATACGACACGCTGTCTTTAATCCGTGCGGCCGACACGGTGGCGCATTCCTGCAATGTCGACGATAGCGTTTTGTCGCCGCCGGGTCGCCCGACCCCGGATCGTACGATAATTTCCGATCGGCGTGTGCCGGGCCCGGATCGATTCAGATTCGTTCAGATTAGAAGCCCCGGAGCCGAACTGCTTTTCAGCGAGGCTCTCGTTGGGAGACTTAATGATTTTTCCGTAAAATGTTTACTAATCGAAATTGTTTCACCGAAAGAAAGCCACGACGAGTATTATTTAAACGAATAATTATGACAAAGTTCCTAGTCGTTTCTACTGTGTACACGTATACAATAAATCATAACCCAAAGTCGTCGTCGGGCAACGAAAAAAAAAAAAAAACATAAAAATATCAAAGTACATAATCAAATGGTTAAACGCATATGCAAAGAACATCGTGTATTGTGGCGAAAACTGAAGGCTCGGGGGCCAATAGTCCTCCCTAGACCCTTCTCCCCCCTAATTCGGGCTTTGGCGTATCTCTTCGGCTCTGATTGATTTATAGGCCGGGTTTGGGTTTGGTTGGGTTAGGTCGTATTTACGTCAACGCTACTATTCGATAACGTAAACTCCATTAGGAATTGGTTTTAAACTCCTCTCCACCCGAAATTTTATCGGTCAAACCGCGCGTTTGCCGTGTACGGTGGAGACGGTGTTTGACGCTCGAGGATTTGCATATTGTCGTATTCGGCATTCTTTTGAGGCTTTGACCAAGGGTAATACCGTTCAACGATGTGTGCGCACAAGGTTAACCGCCGCCGTGCACAACAACACGCCGGCAAACAACGCGACGCAAACGAGTCAAATAATGGTCGATGTCGTAATATTTTGGTATTGGGATAATGTTTCTCCCCCCCCTACTATCCATCTCACCTTGGTTAATGGTTATTGTGTTTGCGTGGTAAAAAAAAAAAAAACAATAATAAATAATAATAATTACGTTGTAGGCTTGTATTCCTGGGTGCCGCGCTGTCGCCGACGCCCGTCAAAACGAAATACCATTTAAAAAACAATGCGATCCGCAACAGCTCCGGCGGAAAAAAATACGCGTACCGACTGCGTCCCCGAAATACGTGAAAATCGCGTTTTCGCGGTTCGTTTCGACCCGTCGCGGTTTTCGATTTCGGATATCGCGCGGATCGGGAAAAAAAACGTCATAAATACAAACCCGACCTTTACGGAACTCGTGTCCGTACGGCGGACAACTAGGTACGGCCGTGTTATAGGACAGTTTCGCACAATACGAGCACAATAATTCGCAGTCGTCTGTCGACAACCGTCGCGATAGGTATCCGCGAGGGAAAGGTCAGGGGATACCCCGCTCCTCCCCCTAAAAATGCGAAAACCACGAGCGGGTATTTGTTTCGTGATACTTTTGTCCTGAAATCTTCGAAAAGAACGGCCGTTAAAATTTCGATATTCGCCCAAGTGCGTCTTGCGGTTCGTCACCGAAATAATTATTATTGACGTTCGAGTTAATACGAGGAATGAGAATCGGTAAAGTTTTTTTTCTGTAAACGCCTGTGACAAAAAAAAAAAAAACGATCGTACAGAAACTGGGAAATGCGATCGGCGCGGAAATCGCCGGGCGTATCGACTGTTGTGTTGGTTTTTCCGCGCGTCCCCACGGGGAGGGGGGGAAATGCGCGGTTTGTTTTTGTCGGATGAAATGTCGGTGTTTTCGACCGAGTCGGGCGGACACACACGAGAGGTGACGGACAGCGGGAGATCCTGCGGGGTCCGGTCGTGACGTTTCGGCGGTTGTCGTTTACAATGCGAACGCCAGCGATACCCGCGCTACGGTTGTCAGCGCGTGCGTCGCATATCGTATGCGAACGAGCGCGCTTGTTGTCGCGTAATAACAGGCGCGCCTCGGTAAACGGTTCGCCGCCGCGCGATAATTGTTGTACGCTCGCTTGGATCCAGCGACGTCGCAACCAAAAACGGTTTTCGTTTACCGCCGCGCGCGCGGCGTATTTCGACCGGCGATTGAGTGACCCGCGCCGGCGAACGTGTGCGTGCAGTTTACACCATCGTTGTTCGCTGTCGATTCCGTCGGAAAAAACGCGCGCGGTGCACAACGACACCGCCGAAAACGGGGTTTGTCCGCCGATCCGGGCGTGCAGCGACCGGGCCGCGGGGATGGGGGGGGGCGGGCGGAGGGGTCGATCGGAACGCGCGCCCAATCGTCGCCGCGCGGACACGGCTAATTGGCTCTCCTCAATCGTTCGCTCCCGCAGAAAAAAACGCTTTCGGTACAACATCCCAGCGAGCGAGATTTCCCGCCGGGCGGTACTTTGTGTTTCCGCGTTCGAAAGTCCGCGACAATCCTTACGTGTACATTACATAAACGTTTTTGTTTTTTTTTTCGTTTTCGAATCGTGTCACGATTTTTTTTTTCGCTGCCTTCCGGACAGGCGCGTTCCGTGTGTGCGCATAACCCGCAGAGCCGCAGAACTCTAGCGCCTGTGTCCCGTCCGGTTTTACGCGATAATCCGGTTCGACCGAAAACTGCTCGATCCGTGCTCGTTTTCGAGCCGTACATCCGGTATATTTTCCGAATCGCGCCGTTTCTCGGCAGACGAATATAAACGGCGATCGCGGCGTTTCGAGCGACACGCGATTCCTGCGTAGGCGATCTCTCCTGAAACCTAAAGTCCGTTCTCCGGACCCGTGTCACATTATTAGCAGGTGCCGGATTGTCGGCCGCCGCGACAATTTTCCACCGATCGGCCAACGGCACGTGGGGTGACGGTGGAATGCGTTTCCGGAGTCGGCGGTCGAACAAACATTTACGAAAAAAAAAATAATAACAACTCGCCGTATGCACTCTGAAAAAAATCGTAAAACGCGATATAATTAATCGGGTTTGCGGGCTCTCCTATCCCGAAACCGGCCCGACAGCGGGCGACAAGTGGGACAAATGCTTCTCCCGCCCTCTCGCCGCCGGGCAAATGTCCGATCGAATTCCGTGTACGAAGTTCGCCGTCGCGGGAGAGAAGTTATTTATTGTTCGGCCCCGGACGAAGCCTGGCGGTGATACGCCGCCGCGTGTTTATCTCGAGGACGTGGATTTTTTCTAATCGAGCGTTTCGACTTTCGCGTCCTCACGACACTTTCGCTCGGATTTCCCGCCGTTTTTTGACATCACGGCAATAACAATACTATTCAATTGGCGGTTATTGTTATTAATTATTGTTTTTACATAGGAAACAAAAAAAAAAAACCGTTTCGATCGAGGAAAATTTCGATGGTTTTTTTTTTTTTTACTAAGATTCCGTTTGTCGACGTTGTGTATGGTGGAATTTCCATCGCGTTTCCGCGGTTAACGTCACGCGGGATTTCTATACGTGCCAAGTTCAATAATAAATCTTACCGGCGGCGCGATGGGGGAACCGAAAAGAACGCGCGGTCTTATTTTATTATTATTTTTTTTTTTATTAATAATAATATCAAGTTTTAAACGACCGTTTTATATTTGTTTCCCCTCCCCCCCCCCCTTCCATCCCCCTCGTGCTACTGAATTCGCGACCGAACGGGGGCTATAAGTCGCACGAGTTCCGGTACTCGCATAACGCGGATCCGAATCCGAACGCGCGCGGTACAACATCGGGCGTAACATTATTGTCGCCTGACCTAAATATTATATTATGACCTCGGTCCCGATCGGATCCGTTGTAAATGCGAACGCGAACTCCGCGGTTTTTTTTATATATATTTTTATTTTTTCTCTACCGTTCGGTCCTTTAATCTGTTTCCGCTCGATACGTACCGCCTGGTTTTATTTCCAAATGTTGTTTCCAGTTCAGTTCGTTTTCAGCGCGTAGTAAATGTGTTATAAACTCGAATCTCGGACGCCTGCCGGAAAATCCCGCGCGCATAAATACGACGGCCGGGGGCTTTCTCGTTTCGCATTCTTTCGGTCTTGTACTCGACTCAGGTGTACGCGCGATGGCCGCCGTCGCAAACAAAAACGGTCGATTCGGATCCGACGCGAAATTGCCGCGTTTCACGAGACCGTGCCAACGTACCCGCGTATTACAATAGTTATATTATTATTATTGTTTGATTGGCCGTTGAAATGTCTGCGGCGTTTGACGCGTAAAAACCCGTAAATATTAAAACGTTTCTTACACGGACGACGACAATGCTGTAAAAGTGCGTAGCACTCGTCGTTGCATTATTGTATTATCTTATCGTTTTATTATTTGCCGTTTTACAATTACGTCGCGGGCGATATCTCGAAAACACTCCTCCGCGCGGTCGCGGCCGTTATCATAGTGCCCCGGGCGTATTATTACCCGCTGCACCGCCGTCGTTATTTACGATACCGCGTTATTAACGTTCCGGCGAACGCGATAGAAAAACTCAATAATTGCACCGTGTTCTAATAACCGTCGGCGTTGTTGTTTATAGGTGAAAATCTGCCAAGAGAACGCGACCGACCGCACGACCACCAAGTTACGGTTCGAGGTGAAACGCGAGTCTCCGCTCGACCTTTCCGTGAAGACGGTGTGCCGGTCGGCCGACTCGACCGACGATCGGCTGCACCCGTTCGGGCACGACATACCGAAGGTGAACTTCAAACCCGACTTCAACGTATGCCGGGTGCCGACGACGGGGCCGCCTCCATCTACGGCCATCGTCGCGGCGGTCGGCGGCCAGCAGCAGCACAACGTCGCCGTGACGGTCGCCTATCATCAGCTCCAACCGCCGCTGACGATGCCGTCGACGCAGCCGGCACCGCAACCGCCGGCCGTGTTGTCTTCGCAACCGCTTCAACCGTTGTTGTCGTCGTCGTCGACCGTACCGACCCCTTTGCCGCCGGTAATACCGCAGCAGGTACCGTCGTCGGCGCAGATGTCCGCCGATGAAGCTTGGCGGGCCGCCATCGACAGGCAGATCGAACAAAAGTTCAGCACGTACAAACCCAACTACCTTCCGCTGTACCCGCAAAAGCTGTCGCCGACGCCGCAACAACCGTCGGCGCAACAACAACTACATCAACTACAACAACAACAACAACAACAACAACAAGGTCCCGCGCAGGCCGACAAACGCGTGTTGGAAATACTGAAACACAACATCGAGGCGCGCGACCAGAGCAGCCGGCTGCCGATAGCCGACGCGCCGTCCACGCCGGCCATGGTGACCTCGACGCCCGTCCGGAAGGAACCGTCGACCACGCCGCTCAAAAAGACCGACTATTACATGGCCGAGCGCACGGCCGTCACGCCGTTTCCCAAGAAGATCGACTATTACATGGACAGGCCGTACTGTAACGTTCCGCGGATCCGAACCAAAGCCGAGAGGAAACAGGTACTACACGCCAGCATATTATTGTAACACTTATTGCCGCGTTGTTATCGCGCGATAATCCTCCGACACGTTCGCCGTGTACGTCCGTCCGATAATAACGGCCGATACGCGGTAAAAATGCGTTTTCGGCGTCCAATGGACCCGAAACGGAAGTTACCGCACCGAATTGAAAGACGACAGCATTGCGACTGATGCTTTCTCACGGAGATTTTTTTTTTTTTATACATGCATGTTTCCCCCCTTAATCTATTGATGGACATCAAACATTTAAAAAATCATCTCGAAATCTCGCCCGAACGTAAACGCAGCAAATGTCGCCGTCTTCAATTTGGTGCGAACATTTTTTTTTTTTTTTTCTAATTTTTCTGATCTATTGGATCCCGAGTACTATATTATTGGAAGTGCGAAACGCTCGCTATAACATTCGCCCGCGGTTTTACACAGACAGCCGTCAAACGTTACTGGGACGCCCTCTCGACTTAAATGTCATTATTATCTCTAGTATACATCCACTTAATGTGGTGCTCGATTTCTTTTTTTTTTTTTTATGTTTTAAGAGCTCATCTCGTAACGCCATTTATTTTCTTTGAAAACGCCGATTATAACTTGTATTATCGTTGTAAACTTGTTATAGTCAATCCATTAATCGCGTTCCAACAATTTTCTCGGGAGGATTTTAAATGATTTTGATTTTTTTTTTTTTTCGAAACATCCAAAAACCATAATGGAGTTTGGTTCCGATATATCATATTTTTTTTTTTTACAAATCCCATATTCACGCGTTTAAAAATTATTTTGGCCTAGCAAAATGCCTAGAAAATTTTATATTCTTTTGCATTTGTCCTGTTCATAAATAGATAACGGCTGAAGGGTCATCTAGTGGTATGCGGATGAGTAGCCCGATGGCTGCTGCCACGGCCATATCACCTCACCCGTTTTTACCTTCCAGTAGCAATGCGCCTCAAATAAAACAAGAACAGATACCACCGCTCACACAAACCGAAGCAGTTGTAGACCTCAAACCAGACATTATGTAAGTTTCGTGTGTATAGCTCGTTTATATTATTTTGATATTTGTGCATGTCTCATTATAACCTGTACTATCTATTAAGTTTACTTAATTTTGTCGGCTTAAATTGTAAATCGTGTTTTTCCTTTAGTAGCGAAGTATCGCCTGTCAAAGATCCAGAATTGTGTTCGCCGAACAAAGAGGAGGACACAGTAAAAGATGACGAAGAAGAATTCTGGATGAATACGTGCAATTCGTTTGTTGTGCAGTTGGCCGAAACTCAGGAAAACAAAGAAGTCTGCAAAACGCCGGTTAAGAGGAAATCGCCGAAAGATCAACAACCCCAAGTGCCTAAGAGGAAGTACACGAAACGAATAAAAATAGAACCAGTTCCCGAAGCTGAACAAGATAAATTGCCAAAATTAAAAGAAAACGTAATAAAACCAGCGGATGAGATTAAGTTGGAAGTGTCGCCTCTTCAAGAAAATGTAGTTACCGATGAAAAGTTAGTTAAATCGGAAACGTTAGATACAGACAAAGAAAATAAATCGAAACAAGTAGACCAAGAAAAATCAGTGGACAGTATTAAAAAAAAAGAAGACGAAGATGTAGAACCGGATAAATTAAAACCGAAAAGAAAACGACTGTTTAAGTTGAAGTTTCAGAAACCGTTAATCACAAAAGTGAAGAAATTAAAGAAAGAAAATAAAAAAGAACTGAAAGTAAAAAAAGAAGCGAAAAAGGAAGAAAAGAAAGAAATTAAAAAAGGCGAAAAGAAAGACTCGGTTAAAAAAGAACAATTGTTGCAAAAGAAAGAAGCCGCGGTGAAAGAAGAGAAAAAATTAATTAAAAAGGAAGATAAACGCGAACTCAAAAAAAATCAACAAGACAACAACAAAAAAGATCTCAGCAAAAAAGAGGGTAAAAAATCTGAAACAACCCGAAAGAAGGTTGCAGCAGAGAAAGAGAACGTAACAAGAATCACCGAAAACATGACGAAAAGATCAGCAGCTATCGCTGAAGCAATTGCAAAGGTCAACCCCAGGCAGTCGTTGAGGCGGAAAAATTCGTTGAAAGATTACACGTTCGCATTCGACGAATTGCTGGATGATGCTTTCGCCCAATTTGAAACTGAGAAGATTCCTGTGAAGAGAAGACGAAAGTGCGCCTCGCCTTCTTCAAGTACGACGTCGGCAGTAGCGGCGCCCGCGGCCACTGTCATCAAGAAATCCAAAGATAAAGACAGCGAAACGATTCGAATGAGACTGAGATCTCGGACCAGGCCGTTATCGGCCAAGCTGCAGGAACCACAGCAGGTCTCAAAGAAAAAGAAAAAGGTAATTGCAAAAAACATTCCAAAGAGACGGCGGAAAAAATCGCTGGGTGAAAAGTCCGCGCACGCAGACTCAGCGGACACCAAAGCGACAACGGAAAATTGGAAGGACGAGCTGTACAAGTTCAAGCGGTCGTTGCGTCTGCCTTCCAAACTGATATCGGTGGTGTCGCCGCCCACCGCCGGCGCTGTAGCCCCTGATCAGGTGTCGCTGACATCGATAATGAACATTCCTCAGCCCAAGCCGGCGAAAGAACCCAAAGTGCCAAAGTCGGTGTCTCAGTCGCAGGTGGTCATCGCCGGGGTTGCCGGCAAGAACAAGGCGAAACGGATGGGCCATTTGTTCGGGCGCCGGGACGTGTTCAAGGGAAGGCGTCTGATGAAACGCGAGAAAATCGTTTCCGCGGAGAAACTGTTGCAACGGAACCAGCGCAAGAAACGACAACAGGAAGACGAGGAGAAAAAAGGCAGCGCCGGCGAAGATGCCTCCGCGGCGCTCCTTGACGACGAGGACGTTCTCGCCGAAGAAGACGTCGACGACGACCTGGGCGAAAAGCCGCCGGCGCGCATCCTGTTCAAAAGGAAGTTTATGCGCAAGAAATTCCGGTCGGGGTTTGACTACATTAAAAAGAAGAAGAAGAACCAGCCGCCGCCGGAGAAGAAAACATGCGCCGCGGCGGTGGCCGCCACCAATCTACCGCCGCCCAAATACGTTCCGCGTTACGTATCCGAAATCCAAGCCGAAATCAAAGGATGGATAGTAAACAAGGGACACGGCGAGACGATACTGCACCGGGCCGCCAGAACCGGAGCAAAAGTAAGTTCGTTACGTTTGCATACATAATGGGGGGTTGATTTTGATGGGGTTTCTTTTTTTAATCAAACCGTTGGCGGTTGACAATGTGTCCGTGTACGAAAATAATAGCGAAATATTTTCATTTTTTTTTTTTCTTATCAAGACACCGTGTTTCAATTCGACTAATTTTAACCGCTAATAACCCGTTGAGACATGGAAATATTGAACCGTTCTAACATCCCTAAAAAAAAAAAAAAAAACGTTATTCGTAAAGTGTGTATAATATAGCTGGTCCATTTGCCATAATATCACCCGCGAGACAGCGGAGAAAACCATATTATTATGTTAGCGACGAATTCTCCCCCCTCTTAATGAATAACATTTGAACGAACGAAAATAAATTAACAGGTTTTAGTAAAAAAAAAAATGCGTACCTCGCGAGAAATCTTATCAAAAACGTTTCCCCCCCAATTCTTTATTTCGGAAAATTACTATGTCTGTGCACAATAGGTAATATTACAATAACCGATGAGACACAAACACGTCATGAAAGCAAGTCCGATTGTTAGGAGACACCGGTTGAATTACAACTATTATTAGGCGTTTAAGTCGCGGCATTATAATTCCGTTTGTGACTTCAGTCGAGTTTCCGAGTATATAGGGTGTTAAAGACTAAATCGCTGATGAGCTGGTCGGAATTTGATTCGAGTTTTGCGTAGAATCGTTCGTACAGTATCGAGTATCAGAGTTTCGTCGGTTAAATAGATTTGGAGGTCAAATTTTAATGAACTGTTCAAGACGTACCGGCATGTGATCCGTGCGGTTTAACGAAGGTGGATATTTTGGAATGCTTTGGAACGGTCCCTCTTATTAGAGCTATTCTATAACAGTGTTTCTCAGCGGTGGGGAAAATTCCACCCTAGGCAGGAATTTAGGTAGTGCGTGGGAGGGTAATATAGCGATAGTGAAATTATTAGAATAAAATATATGAAACGTGCAAATTTACCATGTCTAAAATTAAGAATTAATTTATTTCATATTTTTAATTAATAAAAGGAGACATGAGAATATTGAAAATCTGCAAGAAGGGTGTAGAATTAAAAAAAAAAAAAAAAAAAATGAAAAACACTGTTTTACTAAGTTCGATTACGATTAGCACTTATCAGAGTTCAACGAATGTACAACAGATAATATTATAGAAATCTGAAAACCGCCGGGACCGTGTCGAGAGAGGAGAGGTAATGAAAACGGGACGCTAAAGCTTTTAAAATAAAAGGGTGCCCGGTTCGATATACAACTCGAAATCAAATTAACAATATCGTTATTTGTTTGTCGTTTTATTTTCAAACGTTTCGCGTGTTTGTAGTAACGCATATAGTGTACGAGGAACAAATTCAGGACCAAGGAAAAAATCTGTATTTATTCGACGGCGATAAAATGTTGAAATTTTATACAAATTTAATGAAGAAAAAAAAACCGACAAATTCGATTCGGGCGGGATTCACCCCCTGTACACGGTTTTACCTCCCCACCCCCTCTAAATAACACTGATAATAATACTGTGGCTTGGTGCGAGAATAAGGGCCGAAATGTCACGTTTTGTAATAATTGTCGGGAAATGCAGAGCTTTGAGAGCAATTCCCCATTAGGCTCTGTGTATTTTATATGAAATGCAAATGTTCGTGTCGTTTTTAAACTATTCGCACGCAACTTAAACAATTTGTTTATTTAGAAAATTGCGCGCTTTTTTTTTTTTTCAAAAAATTTACATTTCGTCGCCCTTCTCGCGCCGAGCCGGAGCTCGCGTCTCTTCCGTCGTCCCGGCGACTTCAACCGCGCGCGCAATAACGTTTTACGTTGTGCCGTACGTACCCCGCGCGAGAATCTTACCGGTCCGCCAATTCGACGACTCGCGTTTTGTTGTTTGTTGTTTTTTGTTCCCCCCTCACCCGCGTGCGTGCGCGCGCGCGCTCTATAAATCAAATTTCCACGTTATTGTTATTGCTCGCTACCCGCGGGTGTACGCGCGTCCGGCGGATTTATTTATCGCGCGTTTTCGCGTTTAAATTAGTTTTCCGCATAATAACACCGCGCGCATTGTGTGTGTACACGGACGACACGCGTGGTGTGTCGTCCCGCGCGAACGGGGAACCGGTGCGGGGAGGGGTTCGAATGATTGCGCGCACACACACACCGCGGCGGCGGCGGCGTCGTCGTCGTCGTCGTCGTCGTCGGTCGGTCGGTATATTATCGTAAACGCCGCGGCGTCGGGTGAAAAAATATTGTAAAAAGTTTAAGTACGGCGCGTCGTAATAAAAGAAAAAAAAATACAATAAAAATAATACGCGAATAATAAAATACGATAATAATCATAATACCTAATTGTATGTAATCGGGGCGGTTGTAAATTTCTCGGCGTGATATCCAACGACGACGACGACGTCCGGAACCGTACAATAATAATAATATCGCGCTGTATACAGGACGAACCCGGTCTCTCCGCGGCGATCATCCGGCGAATTTAATATTACCGTATTTTAGATCCCGAGCGTAACGAAGAACGTATCGGTTTTACAAAGACGTTTAATGTGAATTTCTTTTTTTTATGTAAACACTTTTCTACCAGAAACCGTACGCCGATTATCAAATATAGCACCTTTTCTGAATGGAAATGTTCTCTGGGTGGTACTTTGAAGAGGTCATTTTTTAGAAATTCTCAGAAATATTCGAGATAATGAGGAAAATCTGGTTCTTTAGGTCAAACAAAAATTGAAAGATTAAAAATAAGGTTGTCATTGGCAACCGTTTTTATTTAGGAATTTTGTTGTTATTAAGTTTTTATTATTTTGATGTTTTTTTTCAAAACAATCATTGTTGTCATGGAAACGCACATTGTTGCAATCATTTTACCATAATATGAAATCTGTAACACCGCATATCGTTTTGTCGATAATGCAACTCTATCAACTGAACTCCGCTCAGAATCGTCTTTTTCGTTAGCTACGGTTTATCGTTGCTTACAGGCGTACATTACATTCCCTTATGTAAATTCCTATCTTCCCTGCAACTTTTCCAGACCTACAACAGTGCAGGCTGCACCCGTCCCCATTATCCTGTGACGGCTTTATTTTGTTGTTTTCAATCTCTATAGGCGGATACGATTTACGAACGCTGATTTCGACGGTTCTCAGACGGGAACATTCGCTCTGGATTGCCGAACGGAACGGCCCCTTTAAACGGCGATTCGAACGGAGGATATTAGCTGTACCTACGGCTGGTTAGGTTGTTCCGCGGTTTTGTCGGCCGGCCGTGCGAAAATGTACGCACGCCGCCGTGCGTGTCGTTCAAACGCCTAAAAACGAAAGCGCGCATTTCGATCCGCGCGGCCGTGTCGTTCGAGTGAAACGCCCTGTATAATAACGTACAGCGCGCGGATATCGGTTTTGTTTTATTACCGTTCATTTGTACGGGAAAACCGAATCGCGTATAAAACGCGAATCGATCACGCGGGGTCAGCCGCCGCCGCAGCCCCGTCGTCGTGTCCTCGGATAATTTCCTGTCCCCGCGACGAATCGTTTCCCGTCCTCCGCGGAGAAGCTTGTAGGAACGCGGACGATGTTTATGCTTTTCTCTCTCTCTCTCTCTCTCTCTCTCTCTCTTCATAACATTATTTTTTACATAACAATACAACGCGCGTTTATACAGAGTGATATTTCGCGCGTCCATAGACCACCAATGGATTTATTCGATTCATGTAGGCTGCTTAAGTACCTGTGGGTGGTACTGCAGGTCGGCTGTTTTTTTTTTCCAATCTCGCATCGACAGTGTTTCGCGAGTCGCAACAGTGGCGGCGCGAAGTACTTTCACCGTGAATTGCCGATTCGATTTTCCACCCGCCCCGACCAAAAATACGCCAAAGTCTACAAACCGGTGATAAAAACCGAGTTTCCTTGTTGCTCTTTAAAAACATAATAGTTTTCGTTATATTTCTGAAGGCGCCCGCGACCCGTCCACCTGTTCCTTTTGCGAATCACGCGATTCGAATACACTTCCTTCGCGCCGCCACCGCGTCATAATGTAAACTCTAATTTCTTCGGACGAAACGGTTTTTTTGTTGCCCGTGTACTGTTCGTCTAACATAATTTTTCCGAAATCACTGTGCGTATTATTCGATTATCGTAGTACACGTCTCTTCTTCTTTCCGGTCGACCTTATGCTACGGTCGGTTTCGCCGTATGTGATACTCGTTGTCCGCACTTCGTTATTCGCCCTTCGGTGTTCCTTGATCGACGTCGGAAATCATTTGTTCGGCAGAATTAGGTCCTCGGTCCCTATTACCCTATATCCGATTGGATACCCGGGTATCCAATCGTGTTCCAACGTCTTCTTGCTTTGAATTGCGTTGACTGTCGCTCCGTGTTCGCGTATTTCGAGTGTATTTTCGTTGGCGTTCCGTCCAACTCGATCGCAGCATATCCTTCTCCGACACGAGTTTTCGAATCAACCGTTTCGGACTTCGAATTTAGTCGATGTCGGAAAAATATCATACATCTGTATTGTAATTTAAATTTGGAACATTGTACGGAAAACCGGCAGGCGCACCTATACCGAAAACCGCCAACATTATATTTATCGCGGTGAAATGTATTTACTGCGGGAGTGAATCCCGGTAATTCTTTAGACGAACGACCCCGTTAAAGGGATCTGTAATAAAATTATACGGTTGTGAATTTGTAGGTAAGCGCGTTTTTTTTTTTTTAGCTGATTGTAAAATGTAACCGCGTAACAACGAATTCAATTGCGAAACTTTCATTTTACATTTGTTGACGTTTTAAATTGTTTCAGGTCGTTTGTTTTCCTTTTTGAGGTCGTTTTTGCCCCTTTAGTACATTCCGCGCTGTTTTTACACGAATCACATATAAGTTTTGATTTACACAAGTTACGTTGTATGCGTCGTAGTTAATATTCTATATCCCCGGTTTAAAGTATTTCGCACAACCTGCACAATCATACCGGACAATTATCGTAAGTAAAACGTTCGGTTTATCGCGGTCGTCAATTGCCACTTATCCGCAGTGAGTTTTCAGGGATTTAAAATTGATTTTTTGTGGGGTTTTCGTCGTGCGTTTTTAATTCACAGCCCCCCGGTTGTCTCTCGCACTGGGATAAAGGGCTCCGTCCCCAGACCTGCACGATTAAAGATATACTGGTTACACAGCGAGCAATGATAAGACCATGGAAATCCTGGTTCCCGGAGTGTCGTCGTCAGTGTCTTTTTTTCGTATTCGCCCGTAACGCCGGGTGCGCCCCGATCCGGGGCCCCTAGATGTCGCGGGCCCGCGGCCCGTCGCCCGTCATGCCGCCCCTGATCCGATGCGCCGCCGAATATTGTTACGTTACACTATCAAGCCGTCCCCTGCTTGCGCGCACACGCCAATCGCTCACTGCCGCGGTACGTATACGCGCGCGTATTATAATCGGGCCGCGTTATTGTTGCTCGTGTAGTGATATTATGACGGGCACACGCGCGCGCGGGACGTTTATTTGAGGACGATTATTGTTATTGTTATTACGGTGACGTGTAGTGACGGTGTTATTGTTTTGTCGAGTCGCCCGTGTTTTGTGTATTATGTACTGCGGCGAAAACGACCCGCACTCTTTATTATTATTATTTGTTTTTTTTTACCACTACTAACTGTATACATATACACTGTGCACACGCCGCACAAAGTTCGATAAATCCGCCGATGACGTGTACACGGTGCGGCGGCGGCGGCGACGGCGACGCCGCTCCGCGCGTTTGTTCGTGTAATACCCTCGGCCGCCGCTCTGCCCTCTGCCCGCACCGGTGAGTAGTCGCCCCCCACCCGCGTGTCCGTCCCCCGCCGCCGCCGCCGCCGCCGCCGCCGAACAATCCCGAAACGATTTTCACGTGGCACGCCGTTATATAATATTATACACGCGCGCATCTCGCCCGCGTCTGTCCTTGGGACGAGCTGCTCGCGAAAACTTTTCCCCGGGAAAACGTAAGTGTACGGGATATACGCAGTGCGCGGACGGCAATTGGCCGCGGCGGCGCGGCGGTCGTTCGCCCGGTGACGCGTGCCGTTTGTTCCCCGGCGGACGCGCGTTTTCGATTCTGAGGCGCGCGCCGTGTCGGTTTTTATTCGCCGCCGACGCGTGCGCTTGTATGTCGGACGCACAGACACAGAGCTGGGAGCGTACGATTTTTCCGCGCCAAAAGTCCGCGTGCTCCGATCGAAAAAACGACGAGCGCGTTCATAACACGCGTAGCCAGTTTCGGATCGAATTGCCGGCGCGCAGCGGTAGTGGTGGGGGGGGAGGTGGTTTGAACGAATAGGAAAAACGGACGAATGATTAGTAAGTCTCGCGCCATTGTCGATATTGTCATTTCGCTTGCGATTCTGTTCAAAATAATCTTACGAGACTCGGCATTTTTAGAGTATACACTTATATATTGACCGTTTCCAATGGTGTACCGTTATTTTTGAGCTATTCATAGGCATTTGAAATTTTCGAGTTTTCGTAATAGTTTTACGTGGAAAAAATTATTTTGGCAGAGCAGAAACACTTGGCAATTTTACACGAGTTCCGTTTATGATATTTGTTACATACTCGGTGGTAAGAGAAAAATCCGCACGTAATAATTTATTGCGCAGTGGGTTTTTGTGAGCCTGTAAATTCCGTATTTCGACGGAATTCGTTTAACGAAATTACGACGTTTCAATAATACATAAAACCTAACCTTGCCGCGAACTCTGCTCAGAATCGTATTTCTCTATAGCAACGATTTATATCGTCGTCTCGTACGGATATAAATTAAATAACTCCTATTCCCGACGTTCCACAGCGGCACACCCATCAACAGTATCGGCTCGNTTTTTTTTTTTTTTTTTTTTTTTTTTTTTTTTTACGACGTTGCCGCCGTCTTGTTTGTTACAATGCGTATACCTACTCGATAAACTCGGTAATCGGTTTTTAACAACTACCCCACTTGTTGGCCGCCGTGCGCCGTACACTCGACGGATTTATCGCGACGGGAATTCGCATTAGCGCGACACTGCGCGACAAACCGTAATTTCATATTATCACACGACGAATTATTTGTACCGTATTTTTTTTATTTTTTTTTTTTTTTCATAATCATCGTTAATGATTCGTACCGGTATAGTAATAATAAATAAAACAGCGCCGTATACCGTATGACATACCGTGCAGCTGCTGTACAACGCCGCGCATTATTCCGGCGCGATTAGAAAGTTAACGATAACAATAATATTGTAACGCGCGCACGTGTTCGGTCGTTCGCGAATGTAACGTGCGACGACGATACGTGCAGCAGTGGCGCGCGACTGTGTAACGTGGCGGGCAATTCGACGAGGCGACACTTTCGGGCCCTCCGCGAGGGGGTTTCGAAAAACGATCGGACGGACACGTGGCGACGCGATATCGATCGGGCGTTACAGCGGTTTCTACTCGCGTTTCTATTACAGAGAGGTGATGTCCGACGTTCAAATATTTGGCTACCGGTACAAAACCGATAAACGATTTGCCGACGTCCGATCACCGCCCGGGGTTTTTCATACGAGACGACGAGAAATCCCGCCGGCCAGCGGAACGACGGAAACCGTCGGGTCGCACGGGCTCTCTCCCGGCCGTCCACCGCGTGTACAGACTGCATTGAATATTTCGTTTGTTATGGAAAACACGGTGTCGTCGGCGCATAACGGTCGGGCACGCATACAGAATGGAAGTGGGAAGGGGGATAAGGGGGTGGGG